>CM046881.1:477685804-478285804 GCA_025667525.1 Glebionis coronaria | reverse complement strand
TTTTCTCATACTTATTACGTGCCAATTTTATTTTATTAAATTCAGGAACAAAATTATACTCAGATGGGATCTATAGACTTGCTGACGTGAGAGATGTTGCTAATGCGCATATTTTAGCATTTGAGGACCCGAAAGCTAAAGGAAGATACCTCATGGTTGGTACTATGATTCCCTCTACAGAGATCATGGAGATCATAACCAAAGTCTACCCTGCTCTAGGCCATTTTCAATGGTATAAAGAAAGCACAAGTGTTGAGTCGCTAACTTACAGCGTATCAAGGGTGAGGGCTGAAGATCTTGGCGTTGAGTTTACTCCGGCGGAGATAACTATCAAGGATACTGTTGAAAGCTTGAAGCAGAATAACTTACTAATCTTCTAGAATACCACTTGATGTTTATCGATATATATATACTTTATAGGAGACTTTGATTCTTTATGAAACCTGCCTTTAAGAACTTGTTTATTGTTTGGTAAGTTCTGTTAGTATGGTTAATGTTATTGTTTAATGATCCTTGCACAAACAAATTTTAACGACAGTGAATTCCCAACTTAATTTAATAACAACCATTCTCATCGGCTATATGGAAACTCATCTTAAGAAAAAACACCACCAAACAACGAGCACCTCCAAAAACAACACACACCAAAAGCGCCTTTAAGATCACCTAATAATGGACTCTGAATCATAATCATTAATCAGACTAAAAGTCGTAATCAAATTCATCATAATACTCTTTTTCCTCCTTAAATTGACTGATTGCGACCCAACGATACCACTTCAAATAATCACGGTAAGGATTATATTTCAAGTCCTTTCTGTGATTGCATTTGAGAGAACGTAATTTTGACTTCTTTCCGCATACCTGGTTTACTTGCAAATTAGTCTGTTTAGTTCATGTTTTGTTTCTAACGAGTGGATCGGTGAAAAAATAGGGAGAATTTCATATATATCCCTCTTTTGATACTAAATTTCATATATATCCAACCTTACTTAAAAATTTCATATATATCCCTCCCTTTGTTGCAAAATTTCATATATATCCAATTTTACTTAAAAATTTCATATATATCCGATTTAAAGCTTGAAATTTCATATATGTCCAAATACCTAATTTATATATCACTAAAAACTTAAAATACATATTAATTATCATTTAAACCTAAAATAACCATTATATATATGTTTTCCTACCTAATAATATGCACATCTAATCACCAAAACAATGAAAAATCATAAAAATTCCATAAAAAATAAATCTAACTAACCTTGAAATAAGATAATAAAGCAACAATCAGTATTCCTATCAAGTTGTAACACCACTTTATTTTTTATTCTTAAATACTTTGATAAAATATGTTTTGCATCAATGTGTGTGCATATAATAATTTGAGACATTGTTTATATAAAAATATATGAATATATACGTAAGTATAAGAAAAAGAAATAAATGTATAATAGTTATTTTAGATTTAAATAATATTCAATATGTGTTTTATGTTTTTAAGTATATATAAATTAAGTATTTGGATATATATGAAATTTCAAGAAAAAATTGGACATATATGAAATTCTATGTTTAAAATTGGATATATATGAAATTTTTAAGTGAGGTTGGATATATATGAAATTTTGTGTCAAAAGAAGGGATATATATGAAATTTTTAAGTGAGGTTGGATATATATGAAATTTTGTGTCAAAAGAAGGACATATATGAAATTCTCCCGAAAAAATATTAGCTTCGAAGGAAATGGGTGATATAGAGTTAAGATCTATATAGACTATTAAATTAGCATAGACCAATCTAACCAATAATAATCATTTATTTTTAAAAAAACCCATTTTCCACCACTTTTTTAAAAATTAAATATCTCACAAACGGTAAATCGTCAAACGAAAAAAAATACACAATTGTGTCGAAAATTAAATCATCTATCTATCGAGGGGCACATGTATATACTTTCGCCGAACTTTTTTTTCGACTTTTTTTTCTTAAGTCACGTCTGGAGAGAATCATATATGATTCGTCACGAATCATATATGATTTTCAGAAAATCATATATGATTCGTGATATGAATCATATATGATTTTCTGAGAATCATATATGTTTCATGACGAATCATATATGATTCTCTACAGACGTGACTTAAGAAAAAAAATCGAAAGAAAAGTTCCTCGAAAATATATACATGTGCCCCTCGATAGATAGATGATTTAATTCTCGTCGCGATGATATGTTTTGATTTACGTAACGATGAACGGTTTGTGAGATATTTAATTTTAAAAAAATGACTTTTTTTGTTACATGATAAAAATGAATGGTTGTAATTGGTTGGTTGAGTCTATGCTAAACTAAGGGTCTATGGGGATCTTTTTCCGGGTGATATAATAGTTTAAATCGCAATCCTTTGGAAATTTCCTAAATAAGAGTAGATGATAAATTAGAATGGCCCAAGCCAGGTTATGGGCTTAGGGTGGTTTTAACATGTATATGTCGGTTACAATGTACCTATCGACTATGGTCTTTTCTCTCATCTCTCTATAAATAGAGATGATCGAAGGGATGCTAATTCATACTTTCATCGATATTTGTTACGAAGGTCTGAATGGGATTTTTCAGGATCGAATTGATCAAGCACACATCATGAACATCATCATAATAATAAGAACAAGAATAAAGGGGATGAACCTTTACTAAGTAATATGATATATATAAAAATAAAGGTTGAATGTGATGTACAGGATCCTAATCTATATATAATGTATGAAGCGGTATCAATGGTACCATTTCTGTAAAAGTAATCGTTGTATCTATTCTACTCTAACCGTTATATAACTCCTAATCTAGGGTTTGTTGGCCTGCGACCCAAACCATTATGTATACAGGCTTTGAAGTATCTTGGGCCTGTTCTTTGTTCTTCCCGGTGTCTTCCTGTGTTGTGTTCTGATTTGCAGCCTTTTACCACAGGAATAACACGTTGTTTATTCATGTCAAAGATTAATGAGATTAATCTCCAACATTCCCCCTTAATCTTATTAATCTTTGTGTCTCCTTGTTCCTTGATTCTTCTTGGTTTTGATCCTTGGTGTTGGTGACTTTTCGGTTTCTTTTGAACCAAATTTGAGCAGGGTTAATGCCGTCATCATCACTTGAATCTTCATCAATTTTCTGCAGCCTTTATCATCTTCCGGAATATGCTTACCCCTCTTGAACATCCAATTCTCGCACAAGTTCATCGCCTCAAGACTCTGTCGTCTTCCTCCATCCTTATTGATGTGGGTGCCTATGGTTTGTTCCATATAATGATGTAATAAACATCCCTTGTAAGCCATATATCTTCTTTCTTTCTATCCTTGTTGGTTCAAGGATTTTCTGCGGCCAATATCTTCCTGATTTCTTGATTGCGTCTTCTTTAAAAGAAACGCAGAGTTGAAGAATCCTTGTTTGATGAATGAACCATGTCGTCTTCAAGAAAACGCAGGTTTCAAGCATCTTGATTTGATGAATGAACCATGGCCGTTGTGTTGCTTGATCCCTAGGCTCTGATACCAATGTTACGAAGGTTTGAATGGGATTTTCCAGGATCGAATTGATCAAGCACACATCATGAACATCATCATAATAATAAGAACAAGAATAAAGGGGATGAACCTTTACTAAGTAATATGATATATATAAAAATAAAGGTTGAATTACAGGATCCTAATCTATATATAATGTATGAAGCGGTATCAATGGTACCGTTTCTGTAAAAGTAATCGTTGTATCTATTCTACTCTAACCGTTATATAACTCCTAATCTAGGGTTTGTTGGCCTGCGGCCCAAACTATTGTGTATACAGGCTTTGAAGTATCTTGGGCCTGTTCTTTGTTCTTCTTGGTGTCTTCATGTGTTCTGATTTGCAGCCTTTTACCACAGGAATAACACGTTGTTTATTCATGTCAAAGATTAATGAGATTAATCTCCAACATTCCCCCTTAATCTTATTAATCTTTGTGTCTCCTTGTTCCTTGATTCTTCTTGGTTTTGATCTTTGGTGTTGGTGACTTTTCGGTTTCTTTTGAACCAAATTTGAGCAAGGTTAATGCCGTCATCATCACTTGAATCTTCATCAATTTTCTGCAGCCTTTATCATCTTCCGGAATATGCTTACCCCTCTTGAACATCCAATTCTCGCACAAGTTCATCGCCTCAAGACTCTGTCGTCTTCCTCCATCCTTATTGATGTGGGTGTCTATGGTTTGTTCCATATAATGATGTAATAAACATCCCTTGTAAGCCATATATCTTCTTTCTTTCTATCCTTGTTGGTCCAAGGATTTTCTGCGGCCAATATCTTCCTGATTTCTTGATTGCGTCTTCTTTAAAAGAAACGCAGATTTGAAGAATCCTTGTTTGATGAATGAACCATGCCGTCTTCAAGAAAACGCACGTTTCAAGCATCTTGATTTGATGAATGAACCATGGTCGTTGTGTTGCTTGATCCGTAGGCTCTGATACCAATGTTACGAAGGTCTGAATGGGATTTTCCAGGATCGAATTGATTAAGCACACATCATGAACATCATCATAATAATAAGAACAAGAATAAAGGGGATGAACCTTTACTAAGTAATATGATATATATAAAAATAAAGGTTGAATGTGACGATCCTAATCTATATATAATGTATGAAGCGATATCAATGGTACCGTTTCTGTAAAAGTAATCGTTGTATCTATTCTACTCTAACCGTTATATAACTCCTAATCTAGGGTTTGTTGGCCTGCGGCCCAAACCATTATGTATACAGGCTTTGAAGTATCTTGGGCCTGTTCTTTATTCTTCCTGGTGTCTTCGTGTGTTCTGTTCTGATTTGCAGCCTTTTACCACATGAATAACACGTTGTTTATTCATGTCAAAGATAATGAGATTAATCTCCAACAATATTTAGAGTTGTTTCTCACAAATACAGTCGTACCCATAAACCCTAATTGCTGCAAGTCTCTAATATGGCTGAAGAAAGCCGTCGACCTTATAAAAAGCTCAAGCATGGCGATTCGTACCTTCCGTTAGTAAAGAATCAGAAAAAACTTGCTCCCAAAATCACCAGTGTTGCTACTAAAATTCTTTTGGACGATGCACGTAGTGGATTCACCAAAGGAAATTTTGTTTGTTCGCCTTTTTCACTTGAGGTCGTTTTGGGAATGCTTGCTTTTGGAGCCACAGGTCAAACTTTGGAACAATTACGGGAGTTTCTTGGACATGAAACCCTGGACCAGCTTCGTTCCGAGTCTCCTACTTCAAAGCTTTTTGCACAGATCTTAGCAAATCCGAATGGTGGCGAAGGAACTCCTGATATCAATTTGGCGAATAGAGTTTGGTTAGCCAAGAAACTGAGTCCTTACTGTTTACTATCCTCGTATAAGAAGATTCTCAAAACAGTTTACAATACAGAAGCCAGATTTGTAGACTTTGAAAACAAGTCTAAAGCTGTTCGAACAATAAACTCATGGACTAACAAGAAAACTAAAGGTCTGGTCCCCACTGTACTTGCTGAAAAGGATTTGACTGGAAAAGAGGATCTTGTCTTTGCGAATGCCTTGTATTTTAAAGGAATATGGTCTAACCCGTTTAAAGCAAATATGACAAAGAAGAAAAAAATTCAAACTCATCAATGGGAAGACAGTTTTAGCCCCTTTCATGACCAATTATGAAAAGTTCCATTATGGCTCATTTAGTGGCTACTCGATGCTTAAAATTCCATATGAATCAAACAACTTCTCTATGTATATCTTCCTCCCAGATAGGGAAGATGGCTTGCAGGATCTGCTACAAATGATTCATTCAGATAATGCTTTATTCTATGGAGATTTTAACCTTGAAAAGCGAAAAATGGATGAGGTATGGATACCAGAGTTCAAGATAACATGCAAATTTGAAGCTCATGATGTTATGAAAGAAATGGGATTGACATTGCCTTTCAATCCTAATAATGAGGAAATCACTGAGATAGTCGGAAAGTGGATTTATGTCTCCAAAGTTTTTCAGAAATCTTTTATTGAAGTTGATGAAAAAGGAACGGAGGCAGCTGCTGTAAGTTTAATGTCTATGATGGTTGGTTGTTGCCGTCCGCCGCCTCCTCCTCCACCAGCAAGTTTTGTGGCAGACCATCCATTCATGTTCATGATTAGGGAAGATACTTCTCGAGCGGTTTTCTTCACGGGTGTGGTGCTCAATCCTGTTGAAAACAGTTTGGCTTAGCTTTAGGTGCTTAATCCATAATCTTCATATTGAATGTCTAGATATTAATTTATTACTTCATGTTATGATATTTTGTTTTTCTGTTGAACTCTTTGAAGCAGTCTCTTGAATCATAATAAATAAATAAATATTTTTCTCATTTTGTTTTTTCTATTTGCTCTTTTTTTTTCTTTTTCTTTTTTTTTGTAATTTCTTAAAGATTGCTACCTCTTCATGTCAGATGTCTTTATCAACGAATTAGTTTTCTTTACTGTTTATTTAGTTTTCTAGTCTGCTTTCACGATTTCGCCAGCGGGTGAATATTAGATGATAAATTAGAATGGTCCAAGCCACGTTGCGGGCTTAGGGTCTAATAAGCTTGTTGTTCTTGTATCTATATATATTGCATGACGAATAAAGTTATCCTAGGGGTTTTCATTGTCTGACACTAAAAACTAGTTAGTTTCACAGACATGAACAAAGGAGAAGTGGTTCTCATAAAGCTCTTGCTGGTTCATTGCTACTTTAATGTTTTCATGCTACTTTCGATCCCTTGGTCAATCTATCATGAATTTATATGTTAAGTTAGCTATGATTGGATTGACTTCTGAGAAAAATAAGAATGCTCAAACTTTCGGGTGTAACATACATATCCCCTTTGTTTATAATAATGAATAGAAAACTGCTTTGTAGCAATCTATTAAAGTACTGAAATAAACCAGAACTACCACATGAGCCTAATTTGTAATTTACTGATAAATGTCAGATTTAACAATACATATCCCCTTTGTTTATAATAATGAATAGAAAATTGCTAGTACTATTAAACAAAAATTATACATTATCCCATAAAAAACCATATCACACTCTGTCTCTTGTTACTATCCAAGTGCCCAGGGTCTACAGCTAACCGGTTTCGGAGTTATGAATGGTGAAGGGAAGGTGGTCTGTGTGACAGGTGCGTCTGGGTTCATAGCTTCATGGCTCGTTAAGCTCTTACTTAATCGTGGCTACACTGTCCATGCTACCGTCCGTTCCCTGGGTTAGTCACTTAGTTATATTGAAATGAAATGTTTCTTGGTGTTGGCTTATAGTGTAATCGGCAATGAAGCTCTTTCAAAATACAGTACAAGTGAAAGAACAACTACTTTGACCTCAAAAGTCAACATTTTTTTACTTAGATTTATAATTAAGGTATATGCCACCTATGTTGTATACTTGTATTGTCTACTGATTTGAGTCTGGATTATTGTAGATGATCCAAAAAAGACAGAACATTTACTTGCTCTTGATGGAGCTAAGGAAAGGCTGTCTTTATTTGAAGCCAACCTGATGGATGAAGGTTCTTTCCAGTCTGCAGTTGACGGCTGCGAATGCGTCTTTCACATGGCATCTCCAGTTTTATTTAAAGTTTCTGATCCACAGGTCTAGTTTTGTATTGATGTACTTTCTTTTAAGATAGTTATTGAATTATTGTGTAATCTTAATATGAATCTACACACTTTTGATAAGTGAAGTATATGTAGAAACTAAAGCTGAGTATTTTTCCTGTTGGTTCCTCGCTAGGTAGAATTATTAGATCCTGCAGTGAAAGGGACACTTAATGTTCTTAAATCAGCTTCCAAAGTCCCGTCTCTCAAGAGAGTCATCTTAACATCTTCCACTGCTTCAGTTAGTGCACACGGCCTAAAAGTTCTAGAGTTAGGTGATGTGGTGGATGAAACATGCTTTTCAGATCCACAACTTTGTGAGCAGAAGAAGGTATACTAGCTCTAACATTTTCGATCTTATGAATCAGATGGCAACGGTATAAAGATAGTGTATTATTTTTCAGATGTGGTATCCCCTTTCAAAGATCCTGGCCGAGGCTGCTGCTGTAAAATTTGCAAATGAAAATGGTTTGGATTTAGTATCGATACATCCGGGTTATGTCATTGGTCCTTGCTTACAACCAACACTCAACTTCACTTCCAAGGGCATTATGGACCTTATTAAATCCGGTAATTGAGAAACACAAGTAACAGTCATATGCATGATGGCTAAACGATACGCCTATGTTGCAAGTGGCAACCCATGTTTGCATGTGCAATACCATTAAAGTTTTTATCAAGTTTTATTTTTGTAGTAATAAATTTCTTACACTTGTTAAATACCGAAACTTTTGTTAGGAAAGGATATGTACTCAGATGGTATATACAGACTTGCTGATGTGAGAGATGTAGCTAATGCACATATATTAGCCTTTGAGAACTCAGAAGCTAAGGGAAGATACCTTGTGGTCGGGACTATAATTCGCTCTTCAGAGATCATGGAGATCATAAAGAAAGTATGCCCTGGTCTCGGCCATTGGGAAAGGTATATAAAATCTATTTTGTCCTCATTGGAAACTCAATTTTCTTGTTTTGACCGCTGCTATTTTTCTTTTTAAATTAAGAATGGATAGGTATAATGAGAGCACCAGCACTGAGCCGCTACCTTACAGTGTATCAAGGGAAAAGGCGGAAGGTCTTGGCGTTGCCATTAAGGATACTATTGAAAGCTCAACTTACTAGGATTCTAGTAACCCACATGATTTTTATCGATTTGTTAGAAGTCAATGACTTGGATTCTTATGTGTAGAAAAATAAGGCTAGATGATTTAACAACACTTTCATTCACTTCAAACAATCAAAGGAACGAGAGAGTTTATACGAATCAAAATCCACCACAGTATAAACTGGTATGGATCTATTATCTAACCTGATAATAGTTTTACAAATCAAACAAACAATGAAAACTAGATGAAATACCCAGATATGAAGTAAGTTATGTGTATCGCCATTGATGGCTGCACAAGAGATAAACACACACACTTGACTTAACCCTAACTCAATAAGAGTTAGGGTATTATATGGAAAAAAACAACAAACGGTAAACCCAACAAACTTGGGCCTTCATTCCAAAAGCCCAAATGACCAACGGCTAGCCCATAAGAGAACTTCAAACCCATTGTCCAACATTAGACCCTGAAATAAGAGAAAGCACAACATTAGTCTTTATAACTTTTGAATATCAGATTATATAAGGATTTTAACATCCCCCCTTAATCTGATATTCTATACAGATCATGCATTCCCAGTTTTTCAACCAGGTATGCATGTTGTGGTGTATCCAACCCTTTGGTAAAGATGTCTGCAATTTGATTTGCAGACTCTACCTTTTGAGTCCTAACCACCCCATTCAAGATCTTTTCCCTCACAAAATGTAAGTCAATTTCAAGATGTTTAGTTCTCTCATGAAACACTGGGTTGGCAGCAATTTTGATTGCTGAGTTACTGTCACAATAAAGATCCACAGGCAAAAGATTGCTACATTTTAAATCTTTTAGAATTTTTAGGATCCAAATGACTTCACTAGTCACTGAGGCTAGAGCTCTATACTCAGCCTCAGCAGATGACTTAGAGAGAGTAATTTGCTTTTTGCTTTTCCAAGATACAAGGTTATCATTCACAAACACACAATATCCAGTAACTGATTTCCTAGTGACAATACACTTAGCCCAATCAGCATCAGAAAAAGCTTTAAGAGTCATACCTGTGTGATTCTTAACATGAATACCCAAACCTGGAGCACCCTTTAAGTATCTCAGAATCTTAAAAGCAGTCTTCAAGTGAGACCTCAAGGGTGAGTGCATAAACTGACTAAGACAATGAACAGCATAGGAAATATCAGGTCTGGTATTGGTCAGATATATCAGCTTGCCCATAAGCTTTTGGTAATCCACAATATTTTCCAACAAGGGATCATCATCACAAGGTTGATTAGAAATGGTCAGTTTGGAAGGTAAAGGTGTCTTGGAGGGTTTGCAAGCAAGCATACCATATTCAGATAAAACATCAAGAACATACTTTCTTTGATTCAAACATATTCCATCTTTAGTATCAACAACTTCAATTCCCAAAAAATATTGCAGTTTTCCCAAATCTTTTATTTTGAAATTACTTTTCAAAAAAAGTTTGAAGTTGTCAATCTCCTTTTTGTTGTTCCCAGTAATAATAATATCATCAACATAAACAAGCACAGCAATAAAACACTTATGGGAATCCTTAGTATACAAGGAGTAATCAGACTTGCTTTGCTGAAACCCATTCTCAATTAAGACAGAAGTGAGCTTAGCATTCCATTGTCTAGGGGACTGTTTCAGACCATAAATAGACTTTTTAAGCTTACAAACAAGCTTAGGATTACCAGAGTAAAAACCTTGTGGGGGTTTCATGTAAACAGTCTCATCCAATTCACCATACAAGAAAGCATTGTTAATATCTAATTGATAAATAGGCCAACATTGGTTAACAGCAAGATTGATCAAGCATCTAATGGTAACCATTTTAACAACAGGAGAGAAGGTTTCCTCATAATCAATTCCCTCCTTTTGACCACAACCCATGGCAACCAATCTGGCCTTATACCTCTCAATCTCACCACTGGATTTAAACTTAAGTTTCCAAACCCATTTAGAATTTAAGGCAGTCCTATCAGGAGGCAATTCAACTAAATCCCAAGTGTCATTTTCAAGCAAAGCAGCAAATTCAATATTCATAGCATCTACTCATTCAGGACTTTGACAAGCCTCAAAAAAACTCCTAGGTTCACTACTCTTATTCAATTGAGTCACAAAGCATAACACATCTCCTTTAAGTTTGGAATAACCAACAAATTTTTCAATCCCATACTTGACCTTGGAATCCACAACAAAATCATTGTAATTTTTTGGAAAAACAGAAGGTCTAGAAGACCTTCTCACACCCTGATTACCCTAAGCATTAGTATTAGAGATACCTGATGAGATGGCATTTATACATGATCTCATCGTTCTTTTCGGGCTTTAAATGCATTAAAATGTCATAAAATACCATATATATGCTTGTGTTTGTTTACTTGTGTATTTTAGGTATGGATTTCGTGAAAAAGACAAAAGATCACAAGATACAAGGAAAAACGGACACGAGAAACGAAGCCGTACAAAGAACCGAGCCCTAATCATGGAATTTTCATCAAAAACCCTTGAAGACTTGAAGACAAAACAAGATTGATCCTCAATGAATGAAGAAATGACACTTAAAACCCTTGTATATTGATAATTACAAGTTTGGTCCCTTAAGTTTGTCAAAATTGCAAAAAGGTCCTTCAACTTTGAAGAAATGGCAAGATTAGTCCCTCAACATTTTCAAATTGCCAATTATGGTCCCTCATGAAGTTTAAGAGACATTGAAGACCTTTGAAGATCAACATTGTCCAAGATTAGTCCTTGAAAAATCACCAAATGACAAAAATTGCCTTTGAAACATCTTTATGGAAAGTTTGTGCCAAAATTGTCAAGCGTGGAAACTTATTAACAAAGGAAAGGAGATTTTAAGGCTGGGAAACCTTAAAAGCCAAAAATAACAAAAGAGAAGGACCAAATTTGCCAAACCTGAAACTTTCAAACAAAAAATTGCGCCTAACACCCTCCCCTCCCCAAAAAACGGATCAAAGACCACTGTTCATCTTATTTTTACTACCCAGAAATTACCTTCACTTTCCCTTGGGTAAAACTCAATTAAACCTTCACACACTTAATTCACATCACCCAAAACACTTCCCACTCCTAAAAACCTGCATCCCACTCATGTGCACCAAACCCCCAATTCCCCAATCCACCAATCACATCATTCCTTAGCCTCCAAGACTAGTGACGTGGCAAAATGGACGTCCAAGATGCTATGCTTGCTCACAAAGCAAAATTTAAAGGCCAAGATCAAATGGACAGCTCATATGCACTCAAAATCATTCAAGGGCACATTTGGGATTTTCTATGTATTAGGGTTTTATGTTTCTATGCTTCTAGGATGTTCTATAGTCTCTATAAAAGGAGCTCACAACTTGTGTGAAGCCCTTGTTCCAGTTTCTAGTCTCTCACATGTAATTCCTTTTTAAAGAAATAAAAAGTTTGGTTTTTGAAATATTCAAGTGTAATTCCTTTTTTATTGTTTTTAAAAGTTTGTGTGTTGTGAGGAGATTGATTCTGAGTTCCACTTTGTTTATTGGTTAAGCAACTTTGATTTTTAAAGTTGTTTAAGGTTTTGAGATTTTGAGAGATTTTGGTAAAATCTTCTCAAAAGGTTTTTTGGTGTTAAGGTTGATGTTATTGGTAATATAGGGTTTTAGAAAACATATTTGGAAGTTTGAAAAGGTTTTGGAAAGATTTAAGAGAAAGAAAAGAAAATCAAAAATATATATTATTACTTGTTTTTGTGTTTTCTTTCTTTGTTTTGTGTTCAATAGGTTGAAGGCTTGTTGATTTGGTTCAGCTCCAACCCGAGTTGGATTGGAGGAGGATTTTCATCCTCTAGGTTCTTGGATGTAAGAACCTTAGGTAAACTCCTTTTTTCTTTTGAAAGTTCATAAAAGTGCTAGTTTATATGATCTTATGTGATTTTGTTACTAAGTGTGTTATAGATAGTGGATTTGTGTTCTCAAGTGTTGTTATGCATGTTTTGAGATATTGGAACAAGTTTGCATAGGGTTTGTAAGGTTTTTCTTTGTTAAAATTGGTTTTCAAAAAGTTTAAAGGGTGTTTGGCAACAGGTTTAAGCAGGGTACAATCATTGATTTGTGTTGCTAAAAGGTGTTAGACAACTTGATTAAGGTTAAGTTAGATGTTAGTAAGATGGTAATATAGTTTGGCACAAGTTTGGAGTAAATTTGTTGAGTTTAAAAGGATAAAGGGTGTTAAAAATCTGCATATTGCTAATTTGCTTGATTTGTGATGAACTTTGTGCATGATCTTTGATTGTTGATCTTTGATTCTTGTTGTTATTTGTGTGTTACTTGACTCCTTGAGCTTCAATAAGCTCAAGGGTGCCCAATTGTCCAAAAATAATCACCAAACAAAGCATCAAGCCAAGACCTCTTGGCATCACAAGTGCACAAGTGTGCACTTGTTTGGTTCATCAGCAAAAAAGCCAGGTCCGTCACACTAGTTGCGGCGCAACACTTCTTGTTGCGGCGCAAGACAGAGAGCTGCTGATCTTGGTGATCCCGTTTCATTAGTTGCGGCGCAAGTCCAAAGCGCTGCGGCGCAAGACAGTGTTTTTAATATTATTTTATTAATTAAATTTTCAAAATTTTATTTTTCTTTCTTTTTCATTTTTCCTAGGTTCTTTGTCATTGATTAGGACTATTTCCATTTTTAGATTATTTTTATAGCTTTTAGATTTATTTTTATAATTATTTTAAGTTTAATTAGTTTTTATTTATTTTAAATCATTTTTAGAGTTTTAAAAATAGTTTTAATAAGTTTTAATTTTTAGAAAATTACTTTTTAGTCTTATAATAATATAAGTTGAGTAATTATTCAATAAAATCATATTTTTGACATTTGAATTAATTAAATTTAATTTTAGGGCTTTAATTAGCATTTAAAATTAATTATTTAATTAATAAAAGGTTTTAAAATATCTTTATTGGATTTTTGTCTTTATTTATATTATTTTAGACTTGTTTTAGTCTTTTTAATCTTTTTCTTGATTTTGTTTTTGGTTTTAATAATTTTTAATTTTAGTGATTTTTCTACGGTTTTACGTTTTCGTTTTTCACGTCATAGTATAATTTCCAAGAAACCGTCATTCCATCTCATCAATATTAATCTCAAAGAAATACAAGTTAATTCACAACACCATACCTCCTTGGGAAACGAACTTTTTCATCTCTTTTAAGTGATTGTGGGTCATTAGTGCACGGTTTTCCTAAACCGTCACTCGATACTTACCGCTCATATTTAGTTGCTTGTTTTTCCTAAAGCAAGTTATCTAAATTTACTACTATCACTTTGGCGCCGCTGCCGGGGAGGTGTGTCGTGATTTAATTTGGAAAATTTTGTTTTTGATATTATCCATAATAATATTTGTGTTAAGTGGAACTCCCTTAACACGTATTATCGGTTTTCTCGGTTTTTCTTTGTGAATATTATTAATATATTGTATTAAGTATCACAATAAAAATACAATATCTCCAAAAGTGTGAAAACACAACCTTGATTCGGGATTTCATCACTCGATCATTGTATTCGAATCTCAAACAAAAAGAAAAGGCAAAAATAGATAAATACTTTCGAGAAGCTCGATTTTAAAAGATACGAACTATAAGGTGGGTATAAGGCGGGTATTATAAAATATACCCTAAGGAAAAAGGCTCTTAAGTGCTTCGCGCCGCCTCGTTTCCCCGCTTGCTTGTGAGTATTTTGAGATTGAAAGCTAATCGAGGGTTTTGCCGCCCAAAGTATTAATACGTATACTATATTTGCTTGGTTTTCTTTGTGATTAAACCCTCGTGAACAATTTGGTTTTCACCAAAGTTCTAAAGTCATTCGAAGGCGTTCACTCCACGTGATCGTTTTCATTCCTTTGAGGCTTCTTTAATCAAGAGTTTGATTCGAGGAGAGATTTTGTAGATTGTTGTCTACGTAGATACACCAAAATCCAAAAAAATTAAATATCATCAAAAACACAAAAAAATTGAAAATCCACAAAACGACCAAAAAGAATCTTCTTTGCTCACCTCCCATTCTTCGTGAAGTTTATGATCACTCGTAATCAAGCTAAACGAGCTCGTAAACGACTTCAAAAGCAAGCAAATCAAGGATCGTTGATTGTTGAAGAACCTCCAATTGTTGAACCTATTATAGAACAAGAAGTCGTAATGGCTAATCGTACTATGATGGAGTTGCTACAAGCACCCACCGAGGGTTTTGGAGAGGCCATTGTTATTCCCGCCATCCTTGCGGAGAATTTCGAGATTAAGACGGGTTTAATGTCAATGCTACAAGCGAACAAATTTCGAGGTCACGAGAAAGACAACCCGCATTACCATATTAGGAATTTCAACCGTCTCACCGCCACTAGCAAATTCAAAGATGTTCCGCATGACGCCATTAAGATGATGTTGTTTCCATATTCGTTGGATGGACCCGCTAAAATTTGGCTCGAGAAAGAACCGCCAAATTCGATTTTGACATGGGCCGATCTCGTTTCTAAGTTTGTGAACAAGTTTTTTCCACCATCGAAAACAACACACTTAAAAAATGAGATTTCACGATTTGTGCAACGTAACAATGAAAGTTTTTCAATGGCATGGGAACGATTTAAGGAGATGTTACATGAATGTCCTCATCATGATTTTTCGGAATTGCATCAAATTGATACATTTTATAATGGGCTTAATGATCATGAACGAGATTATTTGAATGCCGCCGCGGGTGGTAATTTTTTGTGCAAGACGACAAATGAGGCTTTACAAATCATTGAAAATCGATCTAAGGTTTATAGCCCTCGTAACACACCGAGTGTTGCCAATATGGGTTCGTCATCATCATCACAATCGTCTCGTAGCATTAACGCCTTACATGATGAAGCTAATGAGGAAAATCGGTTTTTTGATAGATTTGCTAATCTAATGTCCCATTGGAAGGCTCAAGAAGCTTCCAATTCCGCTTCGGTTAAAGCGGTTGCTAAGAGTTGTTTATCGTGTGGAGGAGCTCATGATCTTTCCGAGTGCATTACCGCGGATGGTAACACTTCAAGTGCTTATGTAGCAACGGGAACTTACAACCAAAACGGCCAAGGTTCCCGCCAAAATCAAGCTCCACCAAATCAAAATGTTAACAATTATCGAAACAACAACCAAGGTAATTACCAAGGCAACACACGCAATTACAACAAAGGGAATTATCAAAGTGGGAATGGACAAATCTCTAATCAAAACCAAAACCGTGATTTTCAAAATACTACACAAGGTTTTCAAAATGCTCACACGAAAAATTTGCAAGGAGAATTTTTAGATTATGCAAAAGCAAATGATGCAAAATTTGATAATATGCAACGTGAGATGATTAGCTTAAGGTCCGAGTTGAAAAACGAGCTTAAAAATGAACTTGCTAATGAACTTAAAACTCATGCAAATAAAATGGAAGGAAATGTCCAACGTCTTCAACAAAACCAACAAAAGATGGAATTAGGACAACATGAGATTAAGCAAGAGTTATTGAAAGCGGATGCTAGGCAATCAAAATTTGAGGACCGAATGGCTAAGATGTTCGAAGCTATCATGTGTAAACCCTCTTCTTCGGGTGGTCTTCCTAGTGATACCATTGCAAACCCGAAGGGAGAAATGAAGGTTATTACTACACGAAGTGGTAAAACTTTCAAGGAACCAATCTCTCGTCCAAGTACTTCTACGGAGAAGGAAATCGAGAAAGAACCCGAGGTGATGGTCGAAAAGGAGCACATTACAATCCCACGAAGTACCGCTCATACCACACCTACGGTTACACCAATACCAATTGTGGAACCCGAGATTCCAAGGCCGTTGCCTAATGACCAACCCACACCACCTTTACCTTACCCTTCGAGACGTAACAAAGAGAAAGCACAAGAAAGGAACAATTATCAATTTGAGCTATTCATGAAAATGTTTCGTGATTTGCATTTTAACATAAGTTTTGCCGATGCTTTAATCATGATGCCTCGATTCGCCGCAAACTTCAAAAGTATGCTTAACAACAAAGAGAAGTTACAACAATCGTCTAGTTGTTCATCGGTTTTTCTAAGCCGCATACCACAAAAAGTCGGTGATCCCGGTAAATTTTTGATTCCGTGTGCTATACAAGATATGGAGGAATGCTACGCCTTGGCCGATCTTGGCGCTAGTATTAATTTAATGCCTCTCGAGATTTTCAAATCGCTTTCGCTTCCGGCTCTTACTCCTTCGAACATGTCCATCGAGATGGCCGATCATTCTACGATTTTGGCATGTGGAGTAGCCGAGGACGTTTTCGTTAAAGTCGGAAAGTTTTACTATCCCGTTGACTTTATCGTTGTAGATATTCCCATCGATCGGAAAGTTCCTCTCATTTTGGGTCGTTCATTTTTGGATACATCACGAGCACTTATCGATGTTCATGCTCGAAAAATCACCCTTCGTTTCAATGAGGAAGAACTTGTCATCAATGCAACACAAAACTCCAATCTTTCTCATGTATATTCTATTGCAACTTTAAACCATGGTGACTCGACCAATGTCATTTGCAAAGAATTTTCACCAAGAGTTTTAGGGAATGTCTCCAAAAACAATTTACCATTTCCTCCGCCGGTGGAGAGTGTAAAGCCTACAAAGAAGAAACCATCAATACTTGAATCGAAAAATCCTTCACCTTCATTCTTGAAAAGTGTTGATAAGTTGCCGGTTTCTACGGAAGATCTTTCGGATGATGAATATGTTGGCCCCGATGGGGAGGTTTTCTTCGTCGATAAACGTTTTGAGAACTTGCCACCACCAAAACCAAAACGGTTTCAAAATGTGAGAATTTTTAGTGTAACTAACATCGTCTTAGAAACACCAAATGTTTTCGACATAATTAAAAAGGGTTTTCATAAGGAGAGTTTAAAAGATAAAAATGAAAAAGATCTTAAATGTGATTTAATTGATTTTTCTACAAATCTAACTCCGTCATCACCGCGTGATTTGAGTACTACAAACTCGTCTACTCCTTTTGACGATGTTTTGTGTGGTTCTAGTATGGGGGAAGCCCCTTATGTTCCCTCATCTTTGTCCACCGAGGACGAGATATTCGATCCCGGAATTTCATGTAAAGGGAAATCTCGGTCTTCCACCGATGCAATAAATGGAAACTTTATCTATTTGCTTGGTGCGAGTCTACCTCGAGTAGCTCAAACGTTTGTCTTACCAATGGTCCCACCCTTCTACTTCTCTTCTATTTTCTTCAAACTCTTTGAGTTTATGGCACATGTTCAAGTGGTGTTGAATTGTTTTTTCCATGAGAACGAGAACGCCATTTTCGACCCCGGTATTTTGCATCATTTAAGGACTTAGTCCTTTTTACCGGTTGCTTTTTGGGCCTTGTTTATCATGTAAGCCCCGCCAAAAATTGACCACACCATGATATCCCTAAATGTTCACATTTATGGGGATCGAGTCGAGCTCATGACTCGGTAATCAAAAACGAGGTGCCTCGTGGGGGAGATCCCATGCTTATCTTTATGCTTATTATTCACTAATAAGGGGACTTGTACCCTTCCAACTCGTTGTCTCGTGGTTGTTTGTGATTGTGTTATCTAGATCATCATCATCGTCTACGATTGAAGACTCTCGTGTTCGTTTACGTGAGCCTCCATCGTTCGTTTGAAGAAGTTTTTCACGAATCCATGACATATCCTTTATTGTTCTAACAATTATCTTTTAGCATAATTAATAAACGGCTTTAGATATATTGTTGATCACCCTTTCCATGCTAGATCCTAAGCATTCGACTCTTCGTCTCTAGTATGGGGGTGCTCCACCTTTAGACTCGAAACATTGAGGACAATGTTTACTTTTAGTATGGGGGGGTGAATAGGTACTTGCTTTGCTACGCCCTCACGTTTTCCAATTTTCAATGTTTTGTTTTGCTAATAAGGCTAAAAATGGCCAAATTTTAAAATTTTTCTTAGTTTTCATAAGTGTTTTTAAGACACGAATGTATATTTTCCGATGGGTAGAATAAGAGTTAATTTTTGACTTGATGGGCATTTGGAGCCATTTACATTCCTTAACCCGCTCAATTCAAGTTTTGCTAGACTTTTATATAGGGAGCTTTAAAACGCGAAAGTCTTAATTCATTCGGGTTAAGAACAAGAACTTTTCGCAAGTTCCTATAATTGATTCTAGAAAGTCACTTATCAAGGGAACTTTAAAACGCATTCTCTAAACTTGAAAAAGTCCAAGAAAGTGCAAGATCCTATAGGTGGCTTGAAAACCCAAAACTTTGATTTGATATAGTCTTAATGAAAGCTAATCCAAATTTGGCTTAATTTTGACTTGCACGGCTAAGTATTCACGAGTCTCTTTAATTAGAGGTCTTTATATAGTGAAGAACGAGAAATGATAGAGTTAGACAAGTGATCATGCTAAACGTAGAACATGAAAGTGTTCTTTCAAAAACTCATGTGTTTTTAATTGTGGCTTTTTCTTCCCATAAGATCAATGCATTAGGAATAAATCATAATTGCAATAAGTAAGGTCGTACGGTTTGAAAAGTTACTTAGCCTCTAGCGCAAGATCGTTTAAAAGTTGCTCGGGGTTGAATAGAGTTCATAGCCAAGGCATAACTTATTGAAGCGGGACGCGAAGATTGGCGATCATCCAAAAAGGCCCTAACAAGGCATGAGGAGCTCTATTTTTGCTAAAGATCCAAAGATGATGTGAAGTATCATTGTTCCAAAATCAATATGAAGGATCGAGACACACGACGAGAAGCAATTACTCCCCTAAAGAATGGAGAAAGTCTATCCAAAAAGACCCTAACAAGGTATGAGGATAAATATATCCAAGTCCGAAAAGGAGGCGGATCGTTGTATATCAAAATCCAAAGTAAAGATTGAAGAAAAATGATGAAGTCGTGGTCCTATATGAAGAATCTCTCAAAAACGTCAAGTGAAGAAATTCCAATTATATGAAGAGAAGACCATAATTTCGAGAACGTCTTCCCAAGATTTGAAGTATGAAGTACATGCCAAATATCGGTCCGAGAAAGGTCTCAAATCGTGAAACGAGTTATGCCAAGATATGAACTTAAGGAGATACACGAGAAGCCGTTTTAAAAGATTTTGTCCTTCGGCTAACTATTGATCAAATCGTGCTACTTTGCTTTCGGACTAATAACTACTCAAATAAGTCAATATGAATCACTTGTGATCCATGACAAATAGATAAAAAATGCTAGTAACCCATTTCCTTTTATAATAACTAGGATTGCGGGGAGAAAAAGTATTACACAATTTGAACGTATGAGTAGTGTTAGCATTGTGACTTGTACCAACAATGATCTTGTTTTTGCACTTAGCATGGAATGTATGACAATCAAGGATGACAAAATTTACTCTAAGGGACATTAACTTGTTTCTATTCTTAGACCCTAAAAGTCACATTTTGGTGATGAAAATCATACATTATGTCTTTACACATCATCGTAGTATGTTGCAAGTCTTTTACTCTTCAATAAAGGTTAATAAAATTGAACTTTGGTGATGCTTAGATACTTTATTCTAGCATTGCGTGAGGGCACGGCAATGGCTTAGTATGGGGGAGTGATGAGATGGCATTTATACATGATCTCATCGTTCTTTTCGGGCTTTAAATGCATTAAAATGTCATAAAATACCATATATATGCTTGTGTTTGTTTACTTGTGTATTTTAGGTATGGATTTCGTGAAAAAGACAAAAGATCACAAGATACAAGGAAAAACGGACACGAGAAACGAAGCCGTACAAAGAACCGAGCCCTAATCATGGAATTTTCATCAAAAACCCTTGAAGACTTGAAGACAAAACAAGATTGATCCTCAATGAATGAAGAAATGACACTTAAAACCCTTGTATATTGATAATTACAAGTTTGGTCCCTTAAGTTTGTCAAAATTGCAAAAAGGTCCTTCAACTTTGAAGAAATGGCAAGATTAGTCCCTCAACATTTTCAAATTGCCAATTATGGTCCCTCATGAAGTTTAAGAGACATTGAAGACCTTTGAAGATCAACATTGTCCAAGATTAGTCCTTGAAAAATCACCAAATGACAAAAATTGCCTTTGAAACATCTTTATGGAAAGTTTGTGCCAAAATTGTCAAGCGTGGAAACTTATTAACAAAGGAAAGGAGATTTTAAGGCTGGGAAACCTTAAAAGCCAAAAATAACAAAAGAGAAGGACCAAATTTGCCAAACCTGAAACTTTCAAACAAAAAATTGCGCCTAACACCCTCCCCTCCCCAAAAAACGGATCAAAGACCACTGTTCATCTTATTTTTACTACCCAGAAATTACCTTCACTTTCCCTTGGGTAAAACTCAATTAAACCTTCACACACTTAATTCACATCACCCAAAACACTTCCCACTCCTAAAAACCTGCATCCCACTCATGTGCACCAAACCCCCAATTCCCCAATCCACCAATCACATCATTCCTTAGCCTCCAAGACTAGTGACGTGGCAAAATGGACGTCCAAGATGCTATGCTTGCTCACAAAGCAAAATTTAAAGGCCAAGATCAAATGGACAGCTCATATGCACTCAAAATCATTCAAGGGCACATTTGGGATTTTCTATGTATTAGGGTTTTATGTTTCTATGCTTCTAGGATGTTCTATAGTCTCTATAAAAGGAGCTCACAACTTGTGTGAAGCCCTTGTTCCAGTTTCTAGTCTCTCACATGTAATTCCTTTTTAAAGAAATAAAAAGTTTGGTTTTTGAAATATTCAAGTGTAATTCCTTTTTTATTGTTTTTAAAAGTTTGTGTGTTGTGAGGAGATTGATTCTGAGTTCCACTTTGTTTATTGGTTAAGCAACTTTGATTTTTAAAGTTGTTTAAGGTTTTGAGATTTTGAGAGATTTTGGTAAAATCTTCTCAAAAGGTTTTTTGGTGTTAAGGTTGATGTTATTGGTAATATAGGGTTTTAGAAAACATATTTGGAAGTTTGAAAAGGTTTTGGAAAGATTTAAGAGAAAGAAAAGAAAATCAAAAATATATATTATTACTTGTTTTTGTGTTTTCTTTCTTTGTTTTGTGTTCAATAGGTTGAAGGCTTGTTGATTTGGTTCAGCTCCAACCCGAGTTGGATTGGAGGAGGATTTTCATCCTCTAGGTTCTTGGATGTAAGAACCTTAGGTAAACTCCTTTTTTCTTTTGAAAGTTCATAAAAGTGCTAGTTTATATGATCTTATGTGATTTTGTTACTAAGTGTGTTATAGATAGTGGATTTGTGTTCTCAAGTGTTGTTATGCATGTTTTGAGATATTGGAACAAGTTTGCATAGGGTTTGTAAGGTTTTTCTTTGTTAAAATTGGTTTTCAAAAAGTTTAAAGGGTGTTTGGCAACAGGTTTAAGCAGGGTACAATCATTGATTTGTGTTGCTAAAAGGTGTTAGACAACTTGATTAAGGTTAAGTTAGATGTTAGTAAGATGGTAATATAGTTTGGCACAAGTTTGGAGTAAATTTGTTGAGTTTAAAAGGATAAAGGGTGTTAAAAATCTGCATATTGCTAATTTGCTTGATTTGTGATGAACTTTGTGCATGATCTTTGATTGTTGATCTTTGATTCTTGTTGTTATTTGTGTGTTACTTGACTCCTTGAGCTTCAATAAGCTCAAGGGTGCCCAATTGTCCAAAAATAATCACCAAACAAAGCATCAAGCCAAGACCTCTTGGCATCACAAGTGCACAAGTGTGCACTTGTTTGGTTCATCAGCAAAAAAGCCAGGTCCGTCACACTAGTTGCGGCGCAACACTTCTTGTTGCGGCGCAAGACAGAGAGCTGCTGATCTTGGTGATCCCGTTTCATTAGTTGCGGCGCAAGTCCAAAGCGCTGCGGCGCAAGACAGTGTTTTTAATATTATTTTATTAATTAAATTTTCAAAATTTTATTTTTCTTTCTTTTTCATTTTTCCTAGGTTCTTTGTCATTGATTAGGACTATTTCCATTTTTAGATTATTTTTATAGCTTTTAGATTTATTTTTATAATTATTTTAAGTTTAATTAGTTTTTATTTATTTTAAATCATTTTTAGAGTTTTAAAAATAGTTTTAATAAGTTTTAATTTTTAGAAAATTACTTTTTAGTCTTATAATAATATAAGTTGAGTAATTATTCAATAAAATCATATTTTTGACATTTGAATTAATTAAATTTAATTTTAGGGCTTTAATTAGCATTTAAAATTAATTATTTAATTAATAAAAGGTTTTAAAATATCTTTATTGGATTTTTGTCTTTATTTATATTATTTTAGACTTGTTTTAGTCTTTTTAATCTTTTTCTTGATTTTGTTTTTGGTTTTAATAATTTTTAATTTTAGTGATTTTTCTACGGTTTTACGTTTTCGTTTTTCACGTCATAGTATAATTTCCAAGAAACCGTCATTCCATCTCATCAATATTAATCTCAAAGAAATACAAGTTAATTCACAACACCATACCTCCTTGGGAAACGAACTTTTTCATCTCTTTTAAGTGATTGTGGGTCATTAGTGCACGGTTTTCCTAAACCGTCACTCGATACTTACCGCTCATATTTAGTTGCTTGTTTTTCCTAAAGCAAGTTATCTAAATTTACTACTATCAATACCACCCAAGTCATGTCCATGCAAAGGAAGGCTTGGGTGAAATTCTAAGTTTCCTTCAGATATTTGAGTTTCATCAAGTGTAGCAGCCTCAACACTTGGACTGGCATCAATGGTATCATTGCTAGAAGCAATGTATCCATTGTCACCTAGACCCAAGTCTGGGCTACCAGCACTTGGTGACTTACTGTCACCATTATGAACATTAATAACTCTCTCATCATCATTAGGAAGCTCAGGGTTTTCCAAATCAAAAAAGGTTAAAACTTTGTCATTTTGAGAAACATCAACATCTTGGTCCTTATTCTTTTTATTCAAAACAGTATCCTTAAAAGGAAAAATAGACTCAAAGAACTTAACATCTCTGGAAACAAAGAACTGATGTCTATCAAGACTATAAAGTTTATAACCCTTTTGCAAATTAGAAAAACCCATCATAACACATTTTTCAGATCTGCTGGTAAGTTTATCATGACTATTCAAAATAGTAGCAAAACAAAGACAACCAAAGGTCCTAATATGAGAGAGATTAGGAGATGTGTTATACATCATCTCATAAGGAGATCTACCATTTAGAACAGAAGAAGGCAATCTGTTGATAAGATAAGTAGCAGTTAGAATGCATTCAGTCCAAAATCTTAAGGGTATTCCCCCCTGAAACATAAGGCATCTGGTCACATTAAGGAGATGCCTGTGTTTCCTTTCAACAACCCCATTTTGTTGTGGAGTATAAGCACAAGAGGTTTGATGTAAAATACCTTTGTTATTACAGAATGTCTGAAAAGTATGGTTAACAAACTCAGTCCCATTGTCACTTCTGAAAATTTTAACATCTTTTTGAAATTGGTTTTTTAATAAATTGTAAAAAATCTCAATAGATTGGCCAACTTCATCTTTGGTTTTTAACAAATAAACCCAAACAGCTCTTGTGTAATCATCCACAATGGTCAAGAAAAATCTATGGCCAGTATGACTAGTCACCCTATAAGGACCCCAAACATCCAAATGAACAAGTTCACCAAGAGTTCTAGTTTTGTGTTCACTTAGAGGAAATGGTTCTCTCACTTGTTTAGCCCTTTGACAAATTTCACAAAACTCATGTTGATCAATGCAACTGATTTTTAAAGAATCTTTTAGAACATTTAGGGCTGGGTCAGCAGGGTGACCCAATCTACAATGCCAGTCATGTTTAGACAAAGAACAAGTAATCACATGAGAATCATTAACACATTTGTTACCTTCTACATCTAAATAGTACAAACCACCACACTGTCTACCAGTCCCTAAGATTTTTTTGAGATTGAAATCCTGATTAACAAAGAAACATTTATTTTCATCAAACACCACTAAGATTTTGTTATCCTTAGCTAATTTATGAACAGACACCAAAGTCACACAATAATCAGGAATAACAAGAACATCAAACAACACAAGTCCATTAGAGAGTTTAAGATTTCCAATTTTGGAGATGATGGCTTCAGTCCCATTGGGATGAGCAACTTTAATATTAAGGTGAGAAATATCAAAAACATTTTCTAATTCAGAATCATTATTGGTCATATGTTGATTAGCCCCAGAATCAACAACCTTCCCATTGTTCCCAATTTTGGACTTGATGTTTGTGTTAGAACAAAAAAACTTCTCAAAATTGTCATTAAAAATCTTACTATTGTTAAAGTAAGTACCTGCCATATTGGCATGAACATTCCCAGAGTCACTAGTGGTCCCTTTGTTATCTTTAAACATAGAAAGTAAGGTAGCAAGTTGCTCATCACTGAATCCAGATGAAGAGGATGTTCCAACAGAATTGTTGGAAACATTTTTTCCCTTGTTACCTTGTCCTCCTTTTTTCTTACCAAAATCAGGAGGATACCCAATAATCTTGAAGCACCTATCAATAGTGTGCCCATTATACCCACAATTTTCACAAATCAACTCAGAATTACTAATACCAAAAGGTCTAGGACCAGAATTGTTAGGAACATTAGGTCTAAATCCAGTGGTGGGAGTGTTAGGTCTGAAACCCCCATTGTTGCCAGAATTAAAGTTGGGTCTAAAGTTACCACCATTATAATTACCTTGGTTATTGGACTGATTTCTTTGAGTATTATTATTTCTAGCAGGCCCATTAGAAAAGAAAGCAGAGGTCTGAGTCCTCTGAGAGGAACTAGCAAGGGTACCAGATGCCAACCTATGAGATTCCTCACTGGAAATTATGGCATAGGCACCTTTCACATCAGGCAAGGTCTCTCTAGAGAGAATAGAACTTCTAATGCTCATATAAGAATCATCCAACCCCATCAAAAATTGCATAAGCTTTAACAACTGATTATGTCTTTTAAATTCACCAGAAGCAGTACACACACAATTAGGTAACTCAATCATAGCATCATACTGTTTCCAATAAGCATTCAATTTGTGGTAATAATCAGATAAGTTAGACCCATTTTGTTTGAGAGTGTTAATCTTGTGATGTAGGTTAAAAATGACAGAACCATCCACTTTATGGTAAGTTTCTCTCAATTCATTCCAAACATACTTAGCCTTTTTAGAAAAAATTTGTCCAAGGAATAATTCCTCAGAAATAGAGTTCAGAATCCATCCAAGTACCACAGCATTGACTCTATCCCATTGTTTTCCCAAAACTTCATCAGTTAAAGACCTTTTACAAGAACCATCTATAAAACCAATTTTGTTTTTGCCTTCCAATGCCAACAACATTGCATTGGCCCAAACTTGATAATTTTCAGTTCCTTTAAGTTTAACACTCACAACAGTCAACACAGCAGTATCATTGGGGTGTAAATGCAAAGGGTCACTTAAGTCCAACTTGCTAATGAGTGTGACAGGATCTGTCACACTCAAGGTCTCATCATCACCATGAACTGACTCATTCTCATGATCAGTCATGGTGAAGGGTCAAAAAAGGGTATAAACAAACTCACAACACTGCAAACAAAGTTCCCAGACTTCCAAACCACTCAAGGGTGGCAGGTCAAGGGCAAGCAATGAGTGAGGATCCAATATAAAGGGTCAGAAAATAAAAGACAACCAACCCAAGAGCATAAACAAACAAAAAACAGGTAGCAAGTAAGGAGAGAGATAAGAGGTGTTACAGTGATAGCAAACCAAGCACAATCGATCTGATATATCTAGATTCACTTAGTCTAGATGATATCAGAACCTCCAATTGACCAACCCTAATTTTCCTTCAAGGGAAAAAAAGGGAAAATCAATTTCCGAAGAGAAATCCTCCAATAAGCCACCTATGAGACACAAGGAACAAACAACACAAGATCTAATCACAAACAGTAAACCCTAATTTTTGCAAAAAAGTTGGGGATTTACCACTTATGAGATAGATAATATAACCAGAGTAACAATAATCGCAACAATAGGTCACCGGAACCAAGGAATCAAAAAATCCCCAAAAAAGTCAAACCCTAATTTTTTTTTCAAAAAATTAGGGGTTTTGTAAATCGAGAGAGTATAATGCTATTGTAATAGCAGATTGACCAGAAAAAACACTTTATAACTTTGTATGAACAAAAACCATAAAAACTTTTTGAAAAACAAAACTTTTCACAATAACAGAATCAGGTTTGATAACCTGGCTCTAATACCATGTAGAAAAATAAGGCTAGATGATTTAACAACACTTTCATTCACTTCAAACAATCAAAGGAACGAGAGAGTTTATACGAATCAAAATCCACCACAGTATAAACTGGTATGGATCTATTATCTAACCTGATAATAGTTTTACAAATCAAACAAACAATGAAAACTAGATGAAATACCCAGATATGAAGTAAGTTATGTGTGTCGCCATTGATGGCTGCACAAGAGATAAACACACACACTTGACTTAACCCTAACTCAATAAGAGTTAGGGTATTATATGGAAAAAAACAACAAATGGTAAACCCAACAAACTTGGGCCTTCATTCCAAAAGCCCAAATGACCAATGGCTAGCCCATAAGAGAACTTCAAACCCATTGTCCAACATTAGACCCTGAAATAAGAGAAAGCACAACATTAGTCCTTATAACTTTTGAATATCAGATTATATAAGGATTTTAACATTATGTAAACCTGCAATTAAGAAGTTATGTAGGTTTGGTATGTTGTGTTTTATCAAGTTAAAGTTATTGCTTCCACTCTATAGAACATGAAATAAAATGATCCGTACGCTAAAAGATGCACAGAGTTTATGACAATGGCAAACTCAAGCATGGACGTTTCGTAAGACCATCCATCCAATCTACAGTCTAGGCCCTAGGAAAATTGGTGCTTCAGTATGTTCAATTGTCCCATTTGAAACCTATACTTCAATTTGGCAAGAATGCTATACTTGCATTCTTGAGAACAAACGATTGCGGAAATCATACTATTGCTTGAGGTTTAGTGGTTACTAACGAATTAGTCCATGTAGTTTTATAGCAGGTCATATGAGAAAAAACAAATAATTGGTTGATAAGGGTCAAATGGGGTCGCAATGACCCAAAAGTGGAATTCTACGTATAAACTAAAACTTCATATTAGTTTGAAGGAAATAGGAAAGGACGAAACTTGACAAAGGGGCGAGATTATAACATATTTATTTTAGAGGGCAATTTACATTTCTATTAACTTTGTAGTAATAATGCTTAACATTATAAAGTATTAAAATATAAGAGTTAAAAATATATTGTTGAAAATTTTTAGGAGGAAAGGTGTCAAAACCCCTCTTCGTCTGCTCTATGTTTCGTCCCGGGAAAAGGGTAACATGGTTTTAATGGGTCGAATGCGACCCAAAATGTATCTTGAATGTAAAAAAAATATTTTGTATAAAAAAATATATTACATTGTGCAGCTAATATAGTTTCATTAAATAATATCCATGAACCAATTGTAAATCATGAAAAAAAATAATGTTATTTAGACCTAAAACACAAGCTTAAAAACGTGTCTAGTACATGTTTATTTTACACTTTTTCTCTCTTAATTTCCACCAATCATTTTTTGAAATTAACCAATCATATTATTAGGCATATATGTAGGTTCACTTGATAGGCATGAGCCACAAAATTTATGACACATGAGCCACAAATTTTGCATAAAAACCGCCCACATGGGGTATTGAAAACTAGTATTCAATACAACATATGTTAAGGTTTTGCTAACGACAACCCTTGTTAATAATTCATTTTTAAAATTTTATGTTAAAACAATGTAAAATTTTCAAATAAAATCATTCAAATCCACTCAAAATCACTAACAACTTCCTATAATTTAGCAAAATATGTCAAAAATGTTTTAAAACATGTCTTAAATATAACATATTTTCCGAAAAAGTTATTAGCATTTCCCTATATGTTATCCACCAAATATCTATTTAATACTTTTATATCTAAACCCAAACTACACCCCTTAACCAAGCGCATCCTAAACAGTAAACATACTCATTTGAAATGTATTCAATTTCATTATAAAAAATGTTGAAACTGTTATTTATTTAACTTTCTTGATAAATGTTACTATACTTATTATTCAAATAAAGTCCTTGTTTAAATACGCTCAGTTAGATACTTTATATAAATATCTTAATACATAATGTTTTTATGTTGATAACGAGACATTTTTTTATGAGTAATGCTATTTAGACTTAAAACACAAGCCTAAAGCCGTGTCTAATGTATAATTCACTTGTACATTTTTACTTATGAAATTGATGTGAAAGACACTTAATAAACATTTATTCTTTGATTGAACTTGCATAGTCCTTGAACCCATTCAAAGAGATTGATAAGTTTATATTTAATCACCAACTTTAGCTAGTCTTTATGTTAGTGAAGTGATCTGAAAAATTTTTGATTCGTTCAACTAATCTTAAAGTGTTTATTTTGTTTATGTCTTATGTATCATTTTTTAGATCAATTTGGTACCTAATGATCTCACTTAAAAATTTGAATAACAAATAGCTTAAGTGTAAATATCTTTGATCGCAAAAAGATCCCTGGGTGAATAATCATTCAATGAGTTGCCTTCAAGATTCTTGGTCTATATTTAAGAGAAAGATTCGAGCATACAGTGAGGCGACACTCGGTGAATGACGTATCTGAGATAAAGAAGAATGTGATGAGTTCAGTGAGTTATGCCAATAAACTCATTGAGCATCATACGATCTCCTCAATCATGATGAAATGCATATAAAAATTGAATAACGAGCGGGATAAGTTTGAAGTAAGATTGAGCATCGGGTTGAAACCGACCCGAACCGAATTAAACCGAACTTAAATCGAAACCAAATTTTTAGAAAAATCAAACCGAGAATAGAACCGATTTACATATATAAATACTAAAACCAAAAGGGTTATAACCGGTTCGGTTCGGTTTAGGTGGATCAAACCGATTTAGTGTCGGTTTTGAGCCGAAACAAACTGAAACCGAACCAAACTGAACCGAGCTATATACCCAAAAACCGAACTAAATTTGCTCAGTTTGGTTCTATTTTTTGGTTTGGTACGATTTTCGAGTTCATTTGCTCAACCCTAGTTGGAAGGAAATAAGATCAAATGACAACACGCAACACAAAACTTACCCTTCATGGATAGACAGTGTTACTTACCTATGTACATTTCATTGTACTCATACTAAGAATAGGCGTGGTTCTAAAAGGCGCCTTAAGGCGCGCTACGAAAACTCAATATTCATGACTTTCAGTGACGCTATTTATTTAAGGTCTGACTATTTTTCTTTATATATTAAGAATGGATGGGTATAATGAAAGCACGAGCCTTGAGCCGCTACGTGACAGTGTATCAAATAGTATAGTTTGGTGATCGATGTTGAAACTGAATAAATAAACAAGTTACCAATTATATTCCTAATCGATAAATCTTGAAATATTAATGTATACGGGTTGTCGGGTTACATTCGAAACTGATAAACATTAAAAACATTATACGGAGGAGTCTTGATGTTATCGTTGTACAAGAGACAATTAATGGAGAAGTTGAGGTATTATCGTTGTACACGAGATGTAATACGGAAGAGTCGAGATTGTGTCATTGCACACGAAACATTCAACGGATGAGTCAAGGTACTATCGATGTTTAATGAATGATTCGAGATGTTATCTTTATATATAGATGGAACCTTGATGGAGACAATGAGGATGATGGGAGCGAATAGCGATGAGATGCTAAGAACCTATATGCATGAATGTTTATATATCTTGTTGTATTTAGACTTATAACTACATTTTAGGAAAAAAAATTCACTTTAGTTGTGAAACGCCATGCTCTGAGTAATTTTTTTTTCACCTAACCGAGCGTAACCGTATTCTTTTCCTAATGCACTCCTAGATATCATCTACGAGCTCCAACTTATCTTACAATAATCTGCAAAAAATATGAACTGAGAACGGTAAGTCCTTGCGACTTAGTTAGATAACGTAACCTCAATAGTACTTGCATTTTTAATTCATGATTCTATAAATAAATAATTATATATTTTGCACGAATTGTAGTTGTCCTCTACTTGTATCATGAACTTATACAATTTCTGGATACGTGATTAGATGGTTTTAATCATCTTATTATACATGAAATTTCCCTAGCCGGCGAGTACTCTTCATAGGGCATTAATCTATCATTGTGTTTGTTTTACTTGGGTCATCCACAAAGGACGTGGGTACTAACTAAAGTAATTGTCATCCACTTAGGATGCTTGGGTCATCCACTTAGGATGCTTACTGTAAAAGCACGTGTCATCCACTTAGGATGCTTGTATGGGAATTCTATATCGTGCGCTTCTTGGGCACGCTACATGGTTATTGGTGCCTTTATGGGCACCCTAAACTTGACAACGATGCTCCTTGTGAGCGTCCTATACATGTTAACTATACTCCTTGTGAGTTTTCTATACATGACATGATGCTCCTCATGAGCATTAATACAAGGCTTTTGTCCAGTATAAAATTAAAAGTTCGTTGTGTTGGTCTAATCGAATTGATTACTGGTTTAGAGTGCGACTCAGCTGTCTTTTGGTGGGAAACAAAGATTCGTCGTTGTAGTGTAATTAAATTGCAAAGCGTAAAAGTAAATAACGGTGAATTAAATCTACACTAGTTAAAAATGTAAATTGTGCAAAAATTAATTTTGACAATGTATTTAAAAATGTGACTTAAAAATTAAACAAGACAAAAAATATAAAAACAAACCTGTCGGAATCCACCTAATCGGAATCCTAGTCGGAATCCAATCGGAATGCACACTTACCTCCTCGTCGGAATACTGATCGGAACACCTAATCGGAATAATCCAAAATACCTCCAATAGGAATGTGGTCGGAATGTACCCTCGTCGGAATGACAAATCGGAATGAGGAGTGGACTCCTAGTCGGAATGCTGTCACCACCAGACCTGATCGGAATACCAAACTCACCCCTTTGATCGGAATGTCACAAACCCTTTTCCGACCAAGCAAATGGAGCGCTGGTCGGAATATAAAACCCTTTTCCAATTACTTAGATCGGAATACAGTAAGGAAAATCGAAATAAGCTAACCAAATAAGCTACGAACTAAATAAGCACACAACTGAAAATTTAACATAAACACGTATAAGAAAAACTAATAAGCTAAGATTTAAAGACTTTTGAAAAACTCTTAAACGAAAAAGATATACGAAAAACAATTTTTATATAAAAATAACTTTTATAAAAACTTAAGAAACTTAAAGATAAACACAAATAAGCTATAAAATCAATAATCTAACAAGATCAAAAACATAAAAACATGAACATAAATCAAATAAGCAACACAATAAGCATATAAACAAAAAGATTAAAGCATAGAAAGAAAGGTAGAATGAGAGATAAACAATAAAAAGTAAAGATGCAATTACATAAAAGTAAACTTACTTGGAAATTAAAGTGCAAGACAAGGTAATTAAAGTGCAATAAGGTAAATGTGCAAGTAAATAAAATGGAAGAACTAATTGTCACTATTAGCCAACAAAAAAATGAAAGGAAAATGAAGACTATTTATAGAAGGATTAGGGAGGTGCTTAGAGGAAGTTTCCTCCTCACTTTCTTCTTTCTTTAATTGCATCATTAAGTCCTTAATCTTCTTAGTTCTTCGACTTTAATGACTTTGTCTCGGGATTTCTTTAAACTCGTCTTGAAATTTCTTCATAAATAAGACTTGAGTTTTTTGGCTTTTAGTAAACTTCCGTCTTTTGACTTTTTCTTCGATAAATCTTCAGAATTGGTCTTGGACTTCCGTTCTTTTTGCACTCATGATTTCTTGACTTCGTCTTTTGTCTTTTTCTTCGATAAAAGCCCGTGAATGCCTGTGTTTTCTCCCCTTTTCACATTTTCGTCCTAAATCACAACAAAAACACAAACCACGCATAATTCCGACATTTACGACATAAAATACACGTTTTGGCTTGGTTATTAATGTAGTTAAGTGGTAAAAAGGATGGGTGTTTACACACCTATCAGATCCCCTACACTTGACCATTGCAATGTCCTCATGCAATGCATTAGTTACAAAGCACGATTACACTTTTCATCATAATCAATCCACATTGGCCTTTATTAAAGAGATAGAAAATTATAAACATTCAAAGGAAGAAAGTAAAGAAATCAAAAACATGCCTTAGGGTTTTGGAAATGTCATGAATGATCATCATCCTCAAGTTTTCACTTTCTCCAAACCAAGCTTAAAAACGAGATCATTGTTATTATAAGTTAGCAAACTAACACGAACTCGTGTGGGCCAATTATTTACTTAGACTCCCTTATTCCTAGGTGTATCTCTTATATTTTATTGTTGTCTTGAATGATCACGAGGATGCATTGTTGACTTATTTCGATAGTTATTTAGGCTGAAAATAAAGTGGGACGATTTAATCAATAGTTAGCTAAAGGACAAAATCTTTTAAAACTGCTTCTCGGGACCTCATAAAGTTCATATCTTGGCATAACTCGCTTCGCGATTTGAGACCTTTCTCGGAACGATATTTGGCAGCGACTTCATACTTCAAATCTTGAGAGACGTTCATGAAATAATGGCCTTCTCTTCATAATAGGAATTTCTTCACTTGAAGTTTTGAGAGATTCTTCATACTTGGACCACGACTTCTTCATTTTTCTCCAATCTTTATTTGGGATTTTGATATAAAACGATCCGCCTCCTTTTTGGACTTGGATCTATTTATCCTCATACCTTGTTAGGGCCTTTTTGGATATACTTCTCCATGATCTTTTGAGGAGTTTTTGCTTTTCGTCGTGTGTCTCGATCCTTCATATTGATTTTCGATAAATGATTCTTCACATCACTTGGGATCTTTAGCAACAAAATTTAGCCCTCATGCCTTGTTAGGGCCTTTTCGGACTCGCCAATCTTCGCATCCCGGTTCAATAAGTTATGCCTTGGCTAAGAACTATAATCCATACCGAGCAACTTTTAAACGATCTTGGGCTAGAAGCTAAGTAGATTTTCAAATCGTACAACCTTATTTATTGAAGATAAATTTATTAACAAGCGATGGGAGAATAGGCTTATAATTAACTCACATAAATTCACGAAAGAATACCAAACTTATAATTGACTCTATCATCTCTCGTTCTCCACAATTTAAAATCTCAAGGAATGAGACTCGTGGATACTTAGCCTATTAAATCAAAGTTTTGGGTTTTCGAGTCGTCTATAGGATCTTGCAAACTCTTAGACTCTTTCAAGTTTAGAAATCGCATTTTAAAGTTCCCTTGATAAACAACTCTCTAGGATCAATTATAGGAACTTGCGAAAAGTTCTTGTTCTTAACTCGTGAGAGTTAAGACTTTCGCGTTTTATAGCTCCCTATATAAAAGCCTAGCAAAACTTGACTTAAACACGTTAAGGATACTAGCTAGAGTAAACTTAGATAAGTAAACTCGGGTTGAGTCAAAAGATTCACAACGTTTGAAAATTAAAACCACTTTATTAAAATTTATTCTAATAAGGGAAGAAAATAACTATACAAAGGGAAAAACTAATAGGCCGAAATAGATCAAAAATTTTGAAAAATGTCGAAAAATTGATTTTCCGGTTAAAATGAGGACAAATACAAGGAAAAGGCCACTTAACTTCGATAGAAGTCCCCCCTACACTTGATATAAACATTGTCCTCAATGTTTAAGCATGTGGGAGTAAACTCCCCTACACTTAGGACATTGTGCACGCTGTTTAAATCTTGCTAAGGAAAAGACAACTAACGAGATTCCTATTTTAATGTTGAGAAAATATAAAATAGTGAATCGAAAAGAGTTTAGGATAGAACCGGGAAGATGGAAACGCGGAATCACGGGTCGTCAAAAATCATCAAGAGTGGATCATTGAATGCTCGAATCCCTGAATATGAGAAGAGAGGAAATATCAAACACCAACGGGTCTCCCTACACTTAGGATATAGATAGATAAAAGATAGATACACGGGTTGCCTCCCAAGAAGCGCTTGATTTTTGTTCACCGAGTCGTGAGCCTGACTCGACCTTGATTAGCATAGGAAGAAGCATGAAACATATCCACCGGGATCAAATACATAGTTTTCGTCCATCAAATAGCACAAGCTTAAGGCGAACAAGGCAAGCCAAAGAAGAGTAGGCAAGGTTCCCTTAAGCAAAGATGGAGCACGGTGGTAGCAAGGATGAAGAGGTGCAAGCATATCTTCAGTAGGTCCAAAAATCTCTCCTTTTATTTCATCAGACGGATACTGAGATGGCTTAAAAATATCGATACCGGGGTCGAACACCTTTTCCTTTAGGGGAAAATAGTACTCAGGCTCAGTAGAATTTGAAGAAGATCCGCTAAGAAAATGCACAACCTCGTCCTCAGAAGGTGGACAAAGAGGTGTCAAAACATACGTGATGCGGATGTTGGTGTCGTCCGATTTCTTCTCCTTTGAAAGAATTTTCTTCAAATCCGAAGTAGTATCAAGACCATAATCATCAAAGTCTAAAGGAGGGGAATCACTCTCATGAGGGAAGTAAGTATTGAGAAAAGTAGAGAAGTCTTCCTCAAATGAGTAGTCATCCAAAGTAGGATCAAGTATGGATGGCGGAGGATCTTCATCATATGAAGCATCACTCGAGAGAGTATCGGCCTCATCAAAATCATCATAGGTGGGCATGTCGGGATACTCGGAAGTAAAATCATCATAATCATCTCCATCGGAGCTAGAATCATCATCATAAGCATCATAGATCGATGGAGAATCATATATGGGTGAAGGTTCCAAATTGGAGAGAGAATCATCCACATCATCTTGAAAAAGTGGATTATCAATGCAAGAATCGAATAGAGGATTGTTGTAGATGACAAAATCATCAAGCACATTAATCATATTCGTTGATTCTCTTCCATAGGATTTGCTTGTAAGCTTCCCCATTTCAAAAACTTGGGCATCATCCCCGACTCTTAAGATGAGCTCACATTTATCCACATCAATTAAAGCTCTACCGGTTCTCAAAAATGGGCGTCCAAGTATTAACGGAATACGAGGGTCCATTTCATAATCAACAACGACGAAGTCGACCGGAAAAGTGAATGTGCCAACTTTAATGAACACATCTTTGGCAATACCAACGGGGTAAGCGAGAGTGCGATTGGCTAGCTCAAGAGTCATTTTGGTGGGTGTAAGGTCGGGCAATGATAACTTTTTCCAAACACTTAAAGGCATCAAATTAATACTTGCCCCGAGATCGGCTAAGGCAGTAAATTTGTCGGTTTGGTTAAAAGTACAAGGTAGCACAAAACGACCAGGATCTCCAAGTTTCCCCGGAAGTTCTTTAAGAAGGACGGCAGAACAATTTTCATTCAATCGAGTATTAACAAACTCGTCCATCTTCTCCTTCTTGCTAAGCAATTCCTTAAACATCTTGACAAATTGTGGCATTTGAGCAAGAGCTTCAACAAGGGTAAAGGTGATTTTCATTCCGGCTATCTTTTCCAAAAAGCTAGAGACCTGAATGTCATTCTTAGTCAAAATTCTAGCCTTGTTGAGTCGAGAGGGGTAAGGAATGTTGGGGTTGGGTGGTGGAGGTTGAGTTGGTGAAGGTTGAGATGTTGAAGGGTTCTTCTTGGGTACTTCGTCACGACGAGGCAGAGACGGTAATGGTGTACTAATACTAGGTGTGGGAGTAGTAGGGATAAATGGTGGTGGAGGAGGTGTAGATGATGGGGGCGGGATAGGTGGTCCTACTAAAGTAACTCCACTACGGGTAGTAATAGCACTCACATTCGCTCTCGGATTGGTGACGGTGTTTGAAGGTAGAGATCCCGAAGTAGAGGGTTGAGTGGTTGGTAAGAAACTAGCCAGCATATTCTTCAAATCATTCGTTTGATTGCTGAAGGAGGATTGTATATAATTTCGAAGCTCGGATCTAATGTCATTCCCTTGCTTAGTGATATCCCCTTTCAAATTGATAATTTGGCTTTGTAGATTCTTGATTTGCTCTCCTTGGGTTCTCATTAAGGCTTCAACATCTTGATTGATGGGTGGGGCTTGTTGAGCGGGTGGGTGATAAGGATTAGAAGCTCTAGGTGGGATTTGGTTGCTTCTATTGTAGTTGTTGTTGGGGTTTTGGTTTTGAGGAGAAAAACCGGGTGAAAGGTAATTGTTGGACCGGTAACTTAGCAAATTTCTATCCCCTTGAGGTCGGGCTTGGTAATTTTCCGGTGAATAATTACCATAAGCCGCATACACGTTTTCCGGATTGCCTTGAGTAGAAGGACAATCAGTGTATGAGTGAGGACCGCCGCATGTCTCACAAGGATTGGCTACCGCTTTAACTTGTTGTTGGTTTGTAGCGAGGAGCAAGATATTTTTGTTCATTTCAGCCATCATGCGGGTGAATTCGGTCAAATTGGGGTTTGTTGAAGTAGAAGAAACATTGAATCTCGGGTTGTTCCTTGAAGAAGCGGAGGAATCCCAGTTTTTGTGATGAGTAGTCATGTTCTCAATAAGCTATCGACACTCCTCGGGTCTTCGTTTCATAAATGTGCCACCGACGGCTGCATTAATCGTATCACGATCACGAAAAGTCAAACCGTTGTAGAAAGTATCGATTAAGGTTACGGGAAGCATGTTGTGGTTTGGACAACGATCGATCAAAACATTATATCTTTCCCAAGCATCAAAGAGAGATTCGTCGGGTTCTTGCATGAAACCGCTGATTTGATTACGAAGGCTCATGACCATGGATGGTGGAAAGTAGCGCGACAAAAAGAGTTGAGTCATGTCATCCCAAGTATGAATGGAATTCTTCGGGAGACGATCAAACCATTTCTCGGCGTGGTGTGATAAAGTATGTGGGAAGAGTTGACGGCGAAGAACATCCATAGTAGCTCCGGGCAACTTCATGCTTTGAGTGATAGTATTGAATTTGTCGAGGTGTTTGTTGGCATCATCATCAGGCATTCGACGAATGGATTAGTTTGCACTTACTGGATCATGTGATGCTTCAACGAAAACTCCGGAGCCGTGATTTGCATCGGTGCAATCGGTCCTCGTCGTCCAAACATGGTGGGTTGACAAAGCTCCTCCATTGTCCGAAGATCGGGCTGTGGAAGAACATTGTTGTTGTTATTATTGAGGTGCGGTGGATTATTGTTGTTGTTCACACCTGCCATACCTAAATCTTCTCGAGTCTCGGGCTCTTGATAAGTAGAAGATCTAGTACGCATACACCTGCAAAGGCAAAAGAAAATATACCAAACACAAAGACAATATATATACACAATAAAGAAAATAAAATCTTTTTGGATTTTTGAAAAATTTTAATTTTTATGGATTTTTAACAATTTTTAGTTTTTATGGTTTTTTGAAATTTTTAAGCAAGAAAATAACGCTCACGAATGAACGGATCCCAAAACGCAACGCGTCTCTCACAGAAAATCGTTAATCTTTACGAAAAGAGCCGGCAGCGGTGCCATTTAATACAAGGATTTTGGCCAGTATAAAATTAAAAGTTCGTTGTGTTGGTCTAATCGAATTGATTACTGGTTTAGAGTGCGACTCAGCTGTCTTTTGGTGGGAAACAAAGATTCGTCCTTGTAGTGTAATTAAATTACAAAGCATAAAAGTAAATAACGGTGAATTAAATCTACACTAGTTAAAAATGTAAATTGTGCAAAAATTAAATTTGACAATGTATTTAAAAATGTGACTTAAAAATTAAACAAGACAAAAATTGTAAAACCCGCATGCTTTTACCATGAATAGTGCCCTTAAGATCGTACGTCCTAGATTAAAACTTACCCTATTTAGTATTGATCACATTCATGTGCTAATAATCAAGCAAGTGCATACGTGTATGACATGATAAGTATCGATTACGTACGAACTCATGATAAACAGTTAATAGATATTTCACGTGAACATAATTAAATCATGATCACCATTTTAAATCACGAACTAAAATAATTACGTAAGTACTTAATTACGAGCGTTAAGAATACGATAAACTACATGATAAAATAAACAGAAACACTTTAAACACGAACACGTTTAACCACGAACGAACACGAAACTTCGGGACACGAGAAAAGGTACGGGTACCCCATGTGGGGCCCCCATACCCACGGCACACATAACCAAAATGGGCTTAGCCCATTGACTTTTACATGAAAGGGGGTTATGGTAACTTTTCATTTCATTTTTGCATTTCATGAAAAATAAGCATTTAACCTAAAAAGTTTTCTCTCCTCCTCCTTGGTCTCTCTTTGTGCCGCCACCCCTAAGACCACCAAAGGTGGTTGTTGATTGATCTTGATCACAAAAATCATTGCTATAAACCGTGTTTGTTCATCCTCTTTCAAGCTACGTATTGGTATATCATTCTAAACCTTTCTTTTTAATTCTTTTAAATCTTTGATTATTTACATGAACATGTTATTAATATTCTTATTAAAACATGATAATTAAACATTGATCTAACATGTTTTGGGGTAAATTAAAATCGAAGGATGATATAAGAGGGTGTTTGTTTTGGCCGCCTAGTATAACCAACCCAAGGGGGGGTTCGGTTTGCTTTGCCGCCACCACCAAGACCCTTTTGGTCTTGGTTGGTGCATGTGGGACCCACGGCAGCAAGGGGACACTAGTACCCCGAGTTGGCTCGGGGTACGGTGTCGAGTTCATGCCCGATTCATGGTTCGTTGGTTAAATCATGATTTATGCTACATGTTAAAATTTATGAATTATGAACTTAGGATATAAATTAATTAATAACATGAGATATTAATTTAACCTAAGTACTTTATGTTATAAGTTATAATTAATTAATTATTTAAAACATGCCTATAATTAACTAATTTAGACATGACTTAGGTTATGTTATTAATGCATAATAATACACATTTTAACCTAAGTATTTTATTCCATTTTAATTAAAACATGTTATACTTTAATTAAAATGCTTAACCTATAGTTTAATTAAAATACATGAAATAATAATTAAACTATACACTATATCATATGACTTAAGAAATAAGCTTATAAACACTTAGACTTATATGTTAGCTTATGTAACCAGCTTAATTCTAATCTATTAATGGAAACCTTCTATATATGGAAATCTATCTATTTCAGGCAGCTAATCTAATCATGGAAACCTTCTATATATGGAAACTTATTTAATTAAGGCAGCTGATCTATTTTTGGAAACTTTCTATTTTTAGAAACTAATCTATTTTAAGCAGTAAATTCTATTTTAGGAAACTTTCTATTTTTGGAAACTTTCTATTTTTGGAAACTTTCTATTTTTGGAAACTTTCTATTTTTGGAAACTTTCTATTTTTGGTAACTTTCTATTTTTGGAAACTTTCTATTTTTGGAAACTTTCTATTTTTGGAAACTTTCTATTTTTGGAAACCTGCTATTTTTGGAAAGTTACTTATTATTACACAGTAAGTATAATAATACATGAAATACCGGTAATACTTAATCAGATTAATCAGAATACAAGATAAACACAGTTTAAGGCTTTAAACAGTAAACCATGACCTAAAACATACAAAGTAAGCTAAGATGAGACATAAAACCCAGTACGTAATCAGTGATTCGATACTTATACACGTGTGTATTCATGTAGCGTTAGTGATCCAGAAGTAGGAGTCTTTCTTCCGTCCATTCACTGGACTTGATGTACGGATTCCCGTCCTTTCAGTATGGACATTCTTTCCTTATTAGGATTTCCCCGTATGCAGCCAACTGTTTTCCCCAGTATTTGTTTTATTGTTTTGAACCGCTTATGTTTAATTAGCATAATCTATAGCCATATACAAGCATGACCAGTTTCACCTAGTTATGGAGGTACCATAACCATAACATTGGAGGCACCAATGTTATGACTTCCCCACGGCGGAGTGATTGCTCGTGGCGTCCCTTTCAGTTTTGGCCATATTATTATATCATGTAGGGCGTATGGGTGCATCCTAGTTACATGTTTTATTCAGTATTTCATGGTGAATGTGGTGTGTGCCTTGCATCCTTCACAAGGAGTTGATCCCTCCTACCCAGACCAGTATATTAATTAGAGGCATCCCCTCTAATCAGCATGATGAGGTCACCCCTCCAAGTATTCATGCACGTGACCTTTTCATGACCTATATGGGCTATGGTATATTTATGTTAAAACAGTTTTCATAAGATAAACATAAGGCTTTTCAAACTATAAAACCAGTTTTCTTGATACTTAACCAGTTTACTCAGAACTTAGTCTTCCGCTGTTATATGTTACATGCTTATCCTATTTCATGCTATTTTGTACATCCGTGCACTGAGCGTCTTGCTCAGCCGTTTTCCTTTTCATGTTCCCAAAACGGCAGGTACTCAGGGACGCTCGTAGATCTCAAACGTACGTGCATATGGATTGGAAGCTTTACTGTCTTTCTTTACTTTATGCATTTCCTTTACTTTAATACAGCTTGCAATGGACATTGTTTCGTCCTTTCCTTTTACAGTATTTATGTTTGTGTGTGATAAGCTCTACTTTGGGGTTACCGATGTTTGATTCCGGTATTTCCCTTTTATGGTCAAATAATGCTTAGACATTTATCCTTGTATGCTTTGATGACACGCCATGATTATGCGTAAGATTCCATTTCCAAAATGGGGTCTAACAATTATGGTATCAGAGCCAAGGTTTCGACCTGTAGGCTCTCAAATATGACCTGTGATTAGTGGGTAGTCACTACGGTCTTCCTAGAACTCACAGTTGTTTTCATGCATTCATCATTTTTAAGCATACATATACATGTCATTGTTACAGGGTTTTTGACTAAGTAATGGTTGGTACAGGACTGGCCCTATTTAGTCGCATGTGTTTTATCGAAACTTTTAGATTTGGGACCGACCCATAGGCGTCCCCTCGATATGTCTTTTGTTTTGAGTGAACTGACCAGAGGCGTTCACTCTCGAGCATCAAAAGTTTTCATAAAACTGCATCATGCATTCATACAAAAATTTTCTTGCATAAAATTTTTCTCGTGAAATTTTTGGTATAAAAATCTTTCATGTATATATATGATTTATATTTTAGGTTTCGAACTGTTAATCATATGTTTTATGTTATACTGTCAGATGGTTCTCACACGCGAGCAAGAGCAGCTCAATGCTGCAATTCAGGCTGCCATGCAAGCCTTGCTTCCTCAACTGAGGAATGACATCCGTGCTGAAGTCCAAGCTGCCAACAATCAGCAGCAGCAGAATCAGGCACCTCCTCCTCCTCCTCCAGTGACACTAGCAGTGTGGCTGGAAAGATTCAACAAGCTCCGTCCTAGAGCTTTTGAAAAGACTGATAGCCCCAGCGATGCTGAAAGCTGGTTGACTCATATCGAGAAGATTTTCAATGCTATGGGCTGTGACCCCGCATACAAGGCGAGATTGGCATGCTACCGGTTTGAAGGCGATGTACTCAGCTGGTGGCTAGCCTTGACGCAGTCGGAAGGAGGTGATGATTGGGTCGCTGGTTTGACATGGGCCCAATTCAAGGAGAGAGTGATGGAGCAGTTCTTTCCCAAGGCAGAGCAGGACAAGCTCAAGCGAGAGTACCATGGGATACGTCAGAGAGCGGGCGAGAATAGCAACGAATTCATGCAGCGCTTTCTTCGCTTAGCTGGTTTCCTGGGAGCAGCAGCTGGTACTCCTGAGGACCAGGCACACCACTTTAGGTGGGCACTTCGCACCTCGGTCGCGAACAATCTAGTGTGTGCTACGTTCAATACAATAGCACAAGTGGCCGACGCCGCAAGGAAGCTAGAGATGTTGCAGGAACGAGATGAGTTCGGGGAAGCTGAAAGACCCGACAAGAGGTAAACATTTTGTATTCACACGGTAACCAAACCACATCCTATCATTATATGTTCAATAATCATCTCTAAACTGTATCTTCCAGGCAGAAAACTGGGGACCGGTCTCAGCCGGCTACTCAGCAGCAGCCTCATCAGCATAAAGGAAACGGTCACACTAACGACCGTTCTGTTGTGGAAAGGCGTAGCGGTAATGATAATTACCTTAACAACGCTGGACACTCCAACAACAGCAGGTCCTACTATTTACGCATCTTCTTATGATTTCATGTTATATCTCTCATGCTGACACTATTTTAACCTCTACCAGGAACCACGGTAACGGGAAGGACCAGAACCACAGGGGTTCGCAGCCTAACCGCTCAGCTAACACTGGTGAACATCTTATGACGCATATGTCTTATACTCGTGCATATACTTTATCTTAACACATTTTGTCATCAGCAGGCCCTCAGCAAGCAAGGACTCCTGCTGGAGGATTCACTCATCCTCTTTGCAATACTTGCCATCGCAGACACCCTGGCCCATGTCGTCGTGATTCCGACGCGTGCTACAAGTGCGGCCTCCCTGGCCATCGTATGAGAGATTGCCGTAAGGGTGAAATGGAGGGTACCTCGGGTCATGCTGATAGTAAGCCGCCTCCTACCACTGGGCGTGTCTACACGACATCTCGTGATCAGGCAAACAAATCTACAGGTACCATTACTGGAATTTTGTATATGTACGGCCAAGCTGCATGTGTTCTTTTCGACACGGGTGCCACTCACTCAGTTATTTCCACTACTTATGCTAAGAACATCAGGACACTTCCCTTGCCATTAGAAAATAGGCTTACCATTTCCACGCCTTTGAGGGACTCTGTATTAATAACTCATGTATACAAGAGTCTTCCTCTAGAGTTTGATGATAAAGTTCGTGCAGTAGATGCACTTCCCCTAGACATGATTGAGTTCGATATGATTCTCGGCATGGACTGGCTATCCAAGCACCATGCTACCATAGACTGCCACTCATATCGGGTGATCTTCGGCGACATTAATGCACCAGAGTACATTCATAACGGGTTCATACCCGGACGGTCTGTACAAGTCATATCTACCTTGCAAGCACGTGCATTACTGTCACATGGCTGTGAGGGTTATCTAGCTACGGTTCACGACATGGATGCTGAATCCCTATCGATTCAGGATCAACCAGTAGTTTCGGAATTTCAAGACGTCTTTCCAGCTGAACTTCCAGGCATACCACATGCACGAGAAGTGGAGTTCAACATCGACCTTGTTCCAGGAGCTGAACCAATCTCTAAGGCTCCGTATCGTATGGCTCCCATAGAGCTAAAAGAACTGAAGGACCAACTGTAGGAACTTCTTGAACGAGGGTTCATTAGACCAAGCGCATCTCCATGGGGCGCACCGGTCTTGTTCGTTAAGAAGAAGGACGGCAGCATGCGACTTTGCATAGACTACCGTGAACTTAATAGATATCCACTGCCACGTATAGATGATCTGTTTGACCAATTTCAAGGAGCCAAACACTTCTCAAAGATCGATCTAAGGTCAGGCTACCATCAGCTAAGGGCTAAAGAGCAGGATATTGCCAAGACTGCTTTTCGTACCCGCTATGGCCATTATGAATTTGTAGTCATGCCATTCGGCCTGACTAATGCTCCAGCAGTATTCATGGATCTGATGAACAGAATCTTCCACGAATTCCTTGATAAGTTTGTCATTGTATTCATCGATGACATCCTGATTTTCTCAAAGTCCACGGAGGAACACGAAGACCATCTCCGTACGGTACTACAGATTCTTCGTCAGAAGCAGCTGTATGCGAAATTCTCCAAGTGTGAGTTCTGGTTAAACAAAGTGGCATTCTTAGGTCACATTGTATCAGCAGAAGGGATCACTATGGACCCAGCGAAGGTTGAGGCTATCACTAAATGGCCAAGACCAACGTCAGCGACAGAAGTCCGCAGTTTCTTAGGCTTAGCTGGATATTACCGCAGATTCGTGGAGAACTTTTCCCGCTTGGCACTACCCCTCACCAAATTGATGCGAAAAGGAGAGAAATTCGTCTGGACGGAAGAACGAGAGAAGAGCTTCGAAGACCTAAAGCAGAAGTTAGTATCTGCACCTATTCTTACTCTCCCATCTGGTACAGGTGGATTTCAGATCTATAGCGATGCATCGGGGAAGGGACTGGGCTGTGTTCTCATGCAACATGGGAAAGTGATCGCGTATGCTTCACGGCAGCTTAAGCCCTATGAAGAAAACTACCCTACGCATGACCTGGAACTTGCTGCAGTGGTGTTCGCATTGAAAATATGGAGGCACTACTTATACGGAGAATCATGCGACATTTTCACGGATCACAAGAGCTTGAAGTATATCTTCACTCAACGTGAATTGAACATGAGACAAAGGAGATGGTTGGAACTGTTGAAGGATTATGATATTAACCTACAGTATCATCCCGGAAAGGCTAATGTAGTAGCAGATGCACTCAGCAGAAAGTCCGGAATGACCAACGGCATTGAAATCAAGGAACAAAACATAAGAGACTTGGAGCGGCTAGACATCGAAATCATGGTACGTGGGCAGCATGGATACTGGGAGATTCTTATAGTAGAACCCGAGTTACTGTCTAGGATCAAGGAAGAGCAGAAGGATGATGGAGAAATTTGGGCGATAATTCAGAATTTGGAGAAACAGACAGAATTCAGAATGGACGCAGACGGTATCGTTTGGCAGGGCACGAGACTTTGTGTTCCTGACAATCAAGAACTCCGGGAAGCATTGTTAGCTGAAGCTCACAGCTCCCCATTTTCTATACATCCTAGGTCGACAAAAATGTACCATGACATCAGACAGCACTTTTGGTGGAGTGGTATGAAACAGGATGTAGCCACTTATGTCTCCAAATGTCTTACCTGCCAGCAGGTTAAGATTGAGCATCAGCGATCGGGCGGTCTCCTTCAACCGTTGGATATTCCAGAGTGGAAGTGGGATAAAATCACCATGGATTTTGTTACCGGTCTTCCGCCTACCAAGAAGAAGCACGATGCTATTTGGGTCGTTGTTGATCGACTCACCAAATCAGCTCATTTCTTACCGATACGCAAGGAAGATCCGGTAAGTAAACTCGCAGATACTTACAGAAGGGAGATCATGAGACTCCACGGTACTCCCTCCAGCATCGTCTCAGACAGAGATCCTCGTTTCACGTCGCGATTCTGGGAAGGTCTGCAAAAAGCTTGGGGTACACAACTTAAGCTGAGTACGGCCTTTCATCCTCAAACGGACGGACAGTCGGAGCGAACAATTCAGACATTGGAAGATATGTTAAGGTCGTGTGCGTTGGAATGGACAGGTGATTGGGACGATTACATCTGTTTGGTCGAGTTTGCATACAAAACAGCTGGCACGCAAGTATCAAATGTGCTCCTTTCGAAATGTTGTATGGCAGGAAGTGTCGCGCTCCAATCTGCTGGGATCAAGTGGGAGAGCGAACACTCGAAGGACCAGAAATTATAGAATTGACCAATGAGAAGATCGAAGTAGCTAAGCAAAAGCTGCAGGAAGCACGGTCACGTCAGAAGAGTTACGCCGATAAGCATCGTAGGGACATACATTTTAATGTGGGAGACCACGTCTTCCTCAAGGTTTCGCCGGCACGTGGTGTTAAACGCTTCGGGATCAAAGGGAAACTCAGTCCTCGTTTCATCGGACCATTTGATATCATTGAACGAATCGGTGAAGTATCTTACCGATTGGCGTTACCTCCTCTGCTTTCGCACGTGCATAACGTGTTCCATGTATCCTTACTCAGAGGGTACAAGTATCATCCCCTTCACATGGTTCAGTATCCACTGGAACAGATACGTGAAGATCTAACTTTTATAGAGGAACCCGAACAAGTTCTCGACAGGAAAGAACGAGTCATGAGAAGGAAGACGATTCCATTCGTCAAAATTCTTTGGAGGGACCATACCGAGCGGGAAGCCACTTGGGAAACAGAGGAGTCTATCCGGGCTTCTTACCCTCACTTCATATTTTGAGTTCGGGTATGTTACTTCTTTCCAGTTTGCTTTATCTATAATTCGGGGACGAATTATTCTTTTTAGGGGGGAAGAATTGTAAAATCCGCATGCTTTTACCATGAATAGTGCACTTAAGATCGTACGTCCTAGATTAAAACTTACCCTATTTAGTATTGATCACATTCATGTGCTAATAATCAAGCAAGTGCATACGTGTATGACATGATAAGTATCGATTACGTACGAACTCGTGATAAACAGTTAATAGATATTTCACGTGAACATAATTAAATCATGATCACCATTTTAAATCACGAACTAAAATAATTACGTAAGTACTTAATTACGAGCGTTAAGAATACGATAAACTACATGATAAAATAAACAGAAACACTTTAAACACGAACACGTTTAACCACGAACGAACACGAAACTTCGGGACACGAGAAAAGGTACGGGTAACCCATGTGGGGCCCCCATACCCACGGCACACATAACCAAAATGGGCTTAGCCCATTGACTTTTACATGAAAGGGGGGTTATGGTAACTTTTCATTTCATTTTTGCATTTCATGAAAAATAAGCATTTAACCTAAAAAGTTTTCTCTCCTCCTCCTTGGTCTCTCTTTGTGTCGCCACCCCTAAGACCACCAAAGGTGGTTGTTGATTGATCTTGATCACAAAAATCATTGCTATAAACCGTGTTTGTTCATCCTCTTTCAAGCTACGTATTGGTATATCATTCTAAACCTTTCTTTTTAATTCTTTTAAATCTTTGATTATTTACATGAACATGTTATTAATATTCTTATTAAAACATGATAATTAAACATTGATCTAATATGTTTTGGGGTAAATTAAAATCAAAGGATGATATAAGAGGGTGTTTGTTTTGGCCGCCTAGTATAACCAACCCAAGGGGGGGTTCGGTTTGCTTTGCCGCCACCACCAAGACCATTTTGGTCTTGGTTGGTGCATGTGGGACCCACGGCAGCAAGGGGACACTAGTACCCCGAGTTGGCTCGGGGTACGGTGTCGAGTTCATGCCCGATTCATGGTTCGTTGGTTAAATCATGATTTATGCTACATGTTAAAATTTATGAATTATGAACTTAGGATATAAATTAATTAATAACATGAGATATTAATTTAACCTAAGTACTTTATGTTATAAGTTATAATTAATTAATTATTTAAAACATGCCTATAATTAATTAATTTAGACATGACTTAGGTTATGTTATTAATGCATAATAATACACATTATAACCTAAGTATTTTATTCCATTTTAATTAAAACATGTTATACTTTAATTAAAATGCTTAACCTATAGTTTAATTAAAATACATGAAATAATAATTAAACTATACACTATATCATATGACTTAAGAAATAAGCTTATAAACACTTAGACTTATATGTTAGCTTATGTAACCAGCTTAATTCTAATCTATTAATGGAAACCTTCTATATATGGAAATCTATCTATTTCAGGCAACTAATCTAATCATGGAAACCTTCTATATATGGAAACTTATTTAATTAAGGCAGCTGATCTATTTTTGGAAACTTTCTATTTTTAGAAACTAATCTATTTTAAGCAGTAAATTCTATTTTAGGAAACTTTCTATTTTTGGAAACTTTCTATTTTTGGAAACTTTCTATTTTTGGAAACTTTCTATTTTTGGTAACTTTCTATTTTTGGAAACTTTCTATTTTTGGAAACTTTCTATTTTTGGAAACTTTCTATTTTTGGAAACCTGCTATTTTTGGAAAGTTACTTATTATTACACAGTAAGTATAATAATACATGAAATACCGGTAATACTTAATCAGATTAATCAGAATACAAGATAAACACAGTTTAAGGCTTTAAACAGTAAACCATGACCTAAAACATACAAAGTAAGCTAAGATGAGACATAAAACCCAGTACGTAATCAGTGATTCGATACTTATACACGTGTGTATTCATGTAGCGTTAGTGATCCAGAAGTAGGAGTCTTTCTTCCGTCCATTCACTGGACTTGATGTACGGATTCCCGTCCTTTCAGTATGGACATTCTTTCCTTATTAGGATTTCCCCGTATGCAGCCAACTGTTTTCCCCAGTATTTGTTTTATTGTTTTGAACCGCTTATGTTTAATTAGCATAATCTATAGCCATATACAAGCATGACCAGTTTCACCTAGTTATGGAGGTACCATAACCATAACATTGGAGGCACCAATGTTATGACTTCCCCACGGCGGAGTGATTGCTCGTGGCGTCCCTTTCAGTTTTGGCCATATTATTATATCATGTGGGGCGTATGGGTGCATCCTAGTTACATGTTTTATTCAGTATTTCATGGTGAATGTGGTGTGTGCCTTGCATCCTTTACAAGGAGTTGATCCCTCCTACCCAGACCAGTATATTAATTAGAGGCATCCCCTCTAATCAGCATGATGAGGTCACCCCTCCAAGTATTCATGCACGTGACCTTTTCATGACCTATATGGGCTATGGTATATTTATGTTAAAACAGTTTTCATAAGATAAACATAAGGCTTTTCAAACTATAAAACCAGTTTTCTTGATACTTAACCAGTTTACTCAGAACTTAGTCTTCCGCTGTTATATGTTACATGCTTATCCTATTTCATGCTATTTTTGTACATCCGTGCACTGAGCGTCTTGCTCAGCCGTTTTCCTTTTCATGTTCCCAAAACGGCAGGTACTCAGGGACGCTCGTAGATCTCAAACGTACGTGCATATGGATTGGAAGCTTTACTGTCTTTCTTTACTTTATGCATTTCCTTTACTTTAATACAGCTTGCAATGGACATTGTTTCGTCCTTTCCTTTTACAGTATTTATGTTTGTGTGTGATGAGCTCTACTTTGGGGTTACCGATGTTTGATTCCGGTATTTCCCTTTTATGGTCAAATAATGCTTAGACATTTATCCTTGTATGCTTTGATGACACGCCATGATTATGCGTAAGATTCCATTTCCAAAATGGGGTGTTACAAAAATTATAAAAACAAACCTGTCGGAATACACCTAATCGGAATACACCTAATCGGAATCCTAGTCGGAATCCAATCGGAATGCACACTTACCTCCTCGTCGGAATACTGATCGGAACAGCTAATCGGAATAATCCAAAATACCTCCAATCGGAATGTGGTCGGAATGTACCCTCGTCGGAATGACAAATCAGAATGAGGAGTGGACTCCTGGTCGGAATGCTGTCACCACCAGAACTGATCGGAATACCAAACTCACCCCTTTGATCAGAATGTCACAAACCCTTTTCCGACCAAGCAAATGGAGCGCTGGTCGGAATATAAAACCCTTTTCCAATTACTTAGATCGGAATACAGTAAGGAAAATCAAAATAAGCTAACCAAATAAGCTACGAACTAAATAAGCACACAACTGAAAATTTAACATAAACACGTATAAGAAAAACTAATAAGCTAAGATTTAAAGACTTTTCAAAAACTCTTAAACGAAAAAGATATACGAAAAACAATTTTTATATAAAAATAACTTTTATAAAAACTTAAGAAACTTAAAGATAAACACAAATAAGCTATAAAATCAATAATCTAACAAGATCAAAAACATAAAAACATGAACATAAATCAAATAAGCAACACAATAAGCATATAAACAAAAAGATTAAAGCATAGAAAGAAAGGTAGTGATGAGACTGTATTTATACATAGTCTCATCGTCCAAATCGGGCTTAAAACGCTTAAAATATCGTCAAAATACCCATAAATATGCTTGTGTTTGTTCATTGTGTATTTTAGGTACGGATATCGTGAATTCACCAAAAGATCAAAGGAATCAAGCAAAAACGAACACGGGAAACGAAGCCGCATAAAGAACCGGACCCGAATCATGAATTTCCTATCAAGTCCTTGAAGTTTGAAGATTTGGCAACTTTGGTCCCTCTACTTTGGAAGACTTGTCATATTATACCCTTGTGAACACTCAAATTACACATTGGGTCCCTAATATTTCAAGTATAAACATAAATGGCCCTTGAAGATATCCAAATGTGCAAAGTTAGTCCTTGATAAAAGTTTTGTTATGCCTTGGGTCAAAAATGGCAAGTTTACTAAACTTGTTATAAGGAAGAAAAAAAGAAGTTGAAGCTGTTTTATTTGAAGTGCAAAAATGAAGGGAATAGAGGGACCTATACTGCCCAGACAACAAAACCCCTTTCCACCTATCATCACTGGCCACGTCACCCTCCACTCCCCCACAACCATTCACATTTCATAAAACCACCACATCACTTTCCACTTTCTTCTTATTAACTGATTTTTAATAATCGGTTTAATAATTAGGAGGTAAACAACAATTTTAAACCTATCCCACCATAAAACAAATCAAACACCATCTGTTAATCCTTATGAACCCCTTAAACCCTAATTCAATTAAACCCTTAATCAAAGGGTTTATCTCTAAAAACCTCCAGACCCTTGATTTAGCACTCCCTCATCCAATCCCACTCACTTTGTCCCTCACCCGTGCACCCTGGACCCCACACGGGACTACCCTGCTTCAACAAAAATGGAAAAGATGGAATCTTTTGACTAAATCAATGGACCAGTCGCATTCCTTGGTCCCAAAGGACCAAACAAACGATCTAGATCAATTCAAGCTAGCTGGCACATCACATGTTGCATTTGACCAACTTCAAGAATCAAAGACCAAGGGCAGATTTGGAAGAACTAGTATTAGGGTTTTTCATAGTCTAGAATCTTCTTCCTTTTGTATAAATACAGCCGTTTGTGGCTTGTATTTTTCTTTGTTCCAGTATTTTGTAAAAAACTTTTTAGATAATGAATATTTAGAGTATTTCTTTAAAACTTTGCAATTACTGTGTTCCATTTATTGTTTTCAGTAACTTAATCTTTTAATTCAGTTGAGAAATAGGGTTTAAGTTTTCAGAAATCTTCAGTTGTTCAAAGATTTAGCAAGAAAACGTTTTTTTTTATTCAAGCTGAAATCCCAATCACCTTGAAGTGAAAGTGGATTGGTTTTGGGATTTCAGAAGTTTCAGTTGGATTCAAAGTTTGGATTTCAAGTTGGTGTTTCAAAGATTTTCCACAAAATTCTTATTTTCAGTCACTCATTAATTCTTACTGTAGAATAAGCCCATCACAAGCTTGACAAGCTTGTGATAAGCTTATTTTGCTTGTAGTTTTTTCCCTTGTTTGGTGGTGTTTGTGCAGGTACTAAGAAGAAACAAAGTCCATCATTCCATCATCATTTTCTTTCATTTTTTCACTTTTGAAGATATTGGTTTTGGCTTGGGGTCCTGCATTGGATTCCCTCAGCAAGCCTCTCTACACTTCAAAAGCTCCTCCATAAGCCACTCTTTCTTCTAAATAATCTCAGCTGGTGGCATCAAAGAAGTTGGTAACCTCTTTTGAACTCCCTTTGATTTTGAAAGATAAATGGACTTATGTGAATCTGCTTATAGGATGTCTTTGTGGTAGTTGTTAGTTAATTCATGTTTGTTTCATGTTAGTGGGTTATATCAGTTAGTTTTCGATAGGCCTTGGTTTGATTTGATTTTTTTGTTTACAAAATCTTGTACTCAGTTATATAAGGGTGTGTTTGGATTTGAGTGTAGCTAGGATCTTGTGACAGCTCTTGGCTTATAATCAGACTTAACAGACTCCTTTGGTTAATGATAGTTAAAATCAGTAATTTGTTTTAGGTTTGGTAGGATAAAATTATATTTGCATGCTCAATTTGGGTGATATTAGCTAAAAATCAGCAATCACACTTTTTCTGTTTGTTTAGAGTAGAACTTGCCAAGAAAGCTTGTTAATTGTTAAAGCATAGGTCCACCTAGGGCTTGTTGTTAGTTGTGTGTGATTTGGTTGAGCATTAAGCTAAATCTTGGCCTTTAAAATTCGTCCTAGAACCAATTGCACCAGCAAAAGTCCATCAGACCCCATTTTTGACATACAGTAACTGATCTTTGCCTATTTGTGTGTGATATTTGTATTGTGGTTGTGGTTTTTCTTGTTTGCATAGACTCCCTACACTCCACTAAGTGTAGGGGTGCCCCCTTGTCCAACTAAAATCATCACAACTAGCTTTCCTAAGCTAATTTAGCACCAGACCAAAAGTTATAACTAGCAGTGGGAACTGAGTTCCCCCTTCTAGTGTTAAAGTTTCCCCTGCTTCACAAGCTGACAAAACAGTCAAGGGGTCACTATCAGTTCTTTCTTTTTTTGTCTTTAGTGGTGTTAATTAGGTTTTAGCACTTCAAACTTTTTCCATTATTTTCTTATTTTAATCTTGTTTTTTCAGTTTAATTACTTTTTAAGTTACTGTTCATAAAGTAATTTTTAGATTAATTAGCCATTTTAATTACTTTTTAATTACTGTTTTTTGTCTTTTAGTGTAGAAAATCTATATTTTTCAGTTTTAAAATTTTTCTTATATTTAGAAAATTAATTTAAGATTTTTAGTTTAAGAGTTTTTCACTGTTCACTTTTTAATTATTTTTTATAATTAATCTAGTATAAATAGGGTTTTGTTATTAATCAGTTTTGTCTTTTAGTGCAAATTTTTACATTTTTCAAACTTTTTCAATTTTCTACTGTTCATTAGTATAATTTAGGATTTTTAAAATTATCAAATTAATTTTGGCATTATTTTATTATTTTTTATGATTATTTTAGTTTAAAAATAGTTTTTAGTGATTAAAGAAATAGAAAAATAGTTACTAAAATTTAGGAAAAATAGTTTTTAGTCTTTAAATAATATAATTGACTTATTAGTTCAATAAAATTATATTTTGGGCATTTTGTTAATTATATTTAATTTTTGGGCTTTAATTAGCATTAAAAATTGAATATTTAATTAATAAAAGGTTTTAAAATATATTTGTTGGATTTTTATTCTTATTTATATTATTTAAGACTTAGTTTAATCTTTTAATTAATTTTTAGGTTTAATTTTTAATTTCGTCACGTTTTACGTATTTACGTTCGCGTTTTACGTCAACGTCGTAGTTTAAATCGTAGTCGTAGCTCGTCTTTACTTTTTTCTCTCTTAAACCAAAAACGTCACTAATCCAAACATTGTTATTTTATATATTGGCACATTAATACACACATCTCCTTCGAGAACGAACCCGCATTTATTCGGTTTCACGTTTTTCCTAAAGCGTGCAACTTAATACTTGCCACTCATACGCGTTTTTCCTAAAACGTGTACGAAAAACCTACATCATTTTTGGCGCCGCTGCCGGGGAGGTGTTTAGTGTGCCATTACTATTAGTATCGTGTTTGTGTGAGTAGTGCGTTTTTGCTTTTCATTTTTGGAAAGCGTGAATATCGTACATACTCATTTTTGTTATTTTTCATTACTATATTATATTATCCAAATAAATCATGTTTAATTTTCCTAAATTAAACACAAATCAATCTTTTACTATATTGTAGATATATTGGTTTTCGTTTTTCTTGTGAATATATTATTACTATATTGTATCTACGTAAGAACAATAAATATACAAGTACTCCAAAAGCGTGAAAACGCAACCTTGATTCGGGATTTCATCACTCGATCATTGTATTCGAATCTAAAGCAAAAGTTTAAAGGCAAAATAGATAAATACTTTCGTGAGGCTTAATTTTGATTAACATAAATTATAAGGTGGGTATAAGGCGGTTGTATTTCACGACCTAAAGGAAAAAGGCTCTTAAGTGCTTCGCGCCGCCTCGTTTCCTCCGCTTGCTTGTGCGTGTTTTGAGAAAGAAGGCTAATCGAGGGTTTGCCGCCCAAGTATTATCTACGTATATTATATTTGCTTGTGTTTTCAAGATTAAACCCTCTTGAACGTTTTGGTGTTCCACCAACGTCCTAAAGTCATCGAGAACGTTCACTCCACGTGATCATTTTCATTCTTTGAGGCTCTTTTAATCGAGAAAGTTGATTCGAGGAGAGATTTGTAGATTTGTGTCTACGTAATACATTCAAAAATCCAAAAAAATTAAAAAACCAATCAAAAACCAAAAAAATTGAAAAATCAAAAAACCGCAAAAAGAATCTTCTTTGCTACCACCCATTCTACGCTTAGTGCATGCGCACTCGATTGAAGGATTATTCCAATTCTAGTGAAGCTTCGAATCGACGCAATCGTAATCGAAGGAATCGACGACGTAGACGAGAATTAGAAACCGACGTTCCTAATATCGTTGTTGAAGAAACCGTAGAGGAGATGGCCGACAATCTTTCTATGATGGAATTGCTCCAAGCGCCCACCGAGGGTTATGGAGACGCGATCGTAATTCCCGCTATCGAGGCGGAGAATTTTGAGATTAAGAGCGGAATGCTTTCGTTGATCCAAGCTACGAAGTTTCGAGGTCGTGAAGCCGATAATCCTCACGACCATATTCGGAATTTTGATCGTCTTTTGGCCACGAGCAAGTTTAAGAACGTCGACACCGATGTCGTCAAGCTTATGCTTTTTCCGTACTCGCTCGATGGTGCCGCCAAGGATTGGTACGAGAAAGAGCCACCTACATCCATAGTTACATGGAAGGATCTCGTTTCCAAGTTCGTTAATTATTTTTTCCCACCGTCTAAGACGACGTTTTTCAAGAATGAAATTACGAAATTTGAGCAAAAACCGAATGAATCTTTTAGAGACGCGTGGGATCGCTTTAAGGAATTGCTTAGGCAATGTCCTCACCATGGTTTTTCCGAGTTGCACCAAATCGATACGTTTTACAACGGTCTTAATTTTCACGAACAAGACTCGTTGAATTCCGCCGCCGGTGGCAACTTTTTGTGTAAGACTCCGAAAGACGCATTGATAATTATCGAAAACCGATCCAAGGTTTACCAACTCCGCAACGCACCGAGTGTTGCCAATGTCGCCAATGTTAGTAGTTCTAATCGCGACATTGAGAGAGTTGATGCAAAATTCGACAAGTTGACGAATGTGTTTACGTCTTTTCTCGTTGAGATGCAAAAGAAAGACGCTCCCGCTACGGTGAAAGCGGTTGAGGTTTCGTGTACGTTTTGTGGTGGACCTCATAATTATTACGAGTGTGCGGCTACGGATGGCCAAACGTCGAATGTGAGTGCGTTAAATGGAAACAACAATTTTTCTAATCAAAATAACGCGGGTCCATCACAACAAGGAAATTATAACCAAGGCAACAATTTTCAAAATCGAAACAATTTTCATGGATATAATCAACAAGGAAATTTTTCGAATCAAAATCAAGGAGGTTATAATCAAGGTCGTAATATAACTTGGCAAAATCGAGACAATAACCAAAACTCAAATTTTTCAATCAACAACAATCAAGGCAACAATTTTTCAAGTGGTAATCAAGGAAATTTTCAAAGAAACAATCTAAACCATGGGAACTTTAATTCAAATCAAAATAGTTCGTCAAACGATTTTCAAAATTACATGAAAAAGAATGAGGCTAATATGAGACGATTAGAGGGAGAAATTGGTACTTTGAAAAACGACTTTATAAATACTTTGAAATTGCAAAACACGAAGATTGAGCAAGGGCAAATTGATATAAAAAATATGTTTTCGGCCATTATGAACAAAGCCTCGGGTTCGTCATCAAGTTCGTTACCTAGTGACACCGTTGCTAATCCGAAAGAGCAATGTAAAGCCGCCTCGTCTCGTGAGAAAGGTCGTGTGATTACCCCTAACCTTGAAGGATTTCGTGTTGTTTATGCTTCTCAATCCTCGACTTCTAAGACGTCTTCTTGTTCTAAAGTCGATGGGGTGAACGTGGCGACCAAGGAAAAGAGTGCACACCCTCGTGTACCTCGAATTCCATCCACGGTTCAAAAAGAGAGCTTTGTCGACCTTACCAAAGTAACCCTTGAAGAAACTTGTGCATCGATCCTTCTTAAAAAACCCAAAAGGCGTATGCCGAGAAAGGAGAAGGATCCGGGCCAATTTCTACTACCTTGTGATTTTTCCGAGATTGAGGGATGTTTAGCCCTTGCCGATTTAGGTGCTAGCATCAATCTCATGCCTCATTCTCTTTGGAAATTGATGAGATTGCCTTCGCTTACCCCCACAAACATGACAATCGAGCTTGCAAATTGTACTCCACTTATACCAATTGGAATAACCGAGGATGTCTATGTTAGGATTGGAAAGTTTGTTTTTCCCGCGGATTTCGTTATATCCGATTACGAGTGTGACCCTAAATGTCCCATTATTTTAGGCCGACCATTCTTATCGACGGCTAGAACCGTAATCGACGTTCACGAGGGGAGACTTACTATGAGATATGGGGATGAGAAAATAGACTTTTTCGCTAGAAAATCCCAAGGATTTAATGAGAATGAAAAAACCGAGGTTTCAAAACCTAATGATTCAAATTCTAATGATTTCAAAATGTTTACTTTAGCGGAAAGAATGAAGCTTGATGCATGTTTTGAAAGAATTAAGAAAAACGGTTTTAAAGATGATGATTTTAATGATAAAGAATACGTATACCTAATTAAAAAGGGTATGTGTAAATTTATGGATGAAAACTCACTTTGGGATGTTTTTAGCGAAACAAGTGAACCACCAATTCTGAAGGGCGACGTTAGTGCCATCACGACAACGACCAAAATAGGCTCATCTTCACCACCTTCGAAGGACCACGTCTTTGAGGCTTCAACTTCTAACTCCATCGAAGTGCCTCCTTTGCCTAGCCCAACACCCGTTGAGGCTAAAGGGTTTATCGACATCGATCCTCTCGTCTTAGAAAAGTCACGTAAGCATAGTCATTTGACTTGTAATCCATGGTTGTGAGTGCTCACATCGACTCTTTCTTTGACGATGACGATGGCGATTTTGCCGAGATTGATCACGTACTTCGACATCCGCATGCAATTTTTAATTCTCCTAAGAAGAAACATGTGAAGTACGATGATTACGAGTTTGATCCCGAGATTGAGGAAATCATTGAACGAGAGCTAGCTCTTATGCCTTCACTTCCACCTACGAGTGAGGTCGACCTTTCCAAAATCGAGGATGAACTTGATGAGTTGGAACGTCTTATTTTCGATGACGAGCCAACTCATGTGACCACTAAAAATCCCATTCTCGAGGAGTTACCTAATCAACACTCCTCATTTGAGAATGATGTTTACCACATTCGTGAGGATCTAACTTATCAACGATCCCCACAAAAGAATGATGGTTTCGTGCTTGATCGTGATCTCTTCGAGAGAGTTTCTAAGATACTCAAGGAGGGGAATGACAAACCTTGGTTTGACAAGCCTATCTTTGATGAGGAAATCGATGAGATCGACGTTTATGAGGATGACGAGTATGTAAACCCCGAGGGGCGGTGTTCTTTATTGATCGACGTTTTGAGAACTTATATAATCCACCACCCCCTAACCACGACTTAAATGTGAGGATTTTTAGCGCGACTAATTTTGAATTTGACACGCCAAATATTTTCGACATTATCAAATCGGGTTTTCATAAAGAGTTTTTGAACGATGAAAAAGGAAAAGATTTTAAAAATGTTTTAAAAGATTTTTCTACATGTTTAACTCCGTCATCACCGCGTTTTATGAGTGCTACCACCTCGTCTACTCCTTTTGACGATGGTTGGTGTGGATCTAGTGTGGGGGAAGCCCCAAATGTTCCCTCCCATGTCTCCACCGAGGACGAGATTTACGATCCCGGAATTGCTTGTAAAGGGAAATCTCGGTCTTCCACCGATGCAATAAATGGAAAATCTTTTCGTTTGCTTGGTGCGAGTCTACCTCGAGTAGCTCATTTTAGTGACTTACCCATTGCCCCACCTTTCTACTTCTTATCTCTTTTCTTCTACCCCATTGGGGTTTGTGTTGGAGTGGCGTTGTTTCGTCTTTCATCCGAAAATGAAGACGCTATCTTTGACCCCGGTATACGTATATCGGGTTTTTAAAGTACTCTACGTACTTTTGGGCCTTGTTTATCATGTAAGCCCCACTAAAAATGACCATACCAAGATTATCCCTAAATGATCACATTTATGGGGATTCGAGTCGAGCTTTTGACTCGGTTATCAAAAACAAGGTGCCTCGTGGGGGATTCTCATGCTTATCCTTGTAAATATTATTGCTTTCTTAGTTAATGTAACGAGGGGACTTGTGCTCTTCCAACCTTTGTTTCGTGGTTGTTTGTGATGGTGATTTATTAGGTTCATCGTCATCATTGAAGCCTCTCGTGTTCGTTTTATGGATCACTCGAGCTTCGATCGTTGCCTTTGGAGATTCCGATATCCGATGATATCCTTTTACGTTCTAACTTTTATCTTATTAGCATAATTCATAAACGGCTTTTAGGTTATTCGTTTTACCCTTTCCATGCTCGAGATTAAGCATTCGACTTCGTCTCTAGTATGGGGGTGTTTACACCCCTAGACTCGAAACATTAAGGACAATGTTTAGTTTTAGTATGGGGGGGTGAGTAGATACTTCACCTTGCTTACGTCAACACGCAATCCAATATTCATCTTTTTGTTATCGTTTTATGAAAAATAAGGCTAAAAATGGCCAAATTTTAAAATTTTTCTTATTTTTCATAAGTGTTTAAGACACGAATATAGGTTTTCCGATGGTGAGAACGAGAGTAATTTTTGACTCGACCGTGCGTGTTGAGCACTTAGCTTCGATTCCTTAACTTTTTAGGCTAAGTCTCTTAAATGAGGACGAGAAATGATAGAGTTATTTATAAGTCTCGTAATCATCACGATCTTATGTGTAGTAATTATTAGCTTATTCTCCCCACGCTTTTGCATAATAAATTGTTAATAAATATTGATTTGGCGGTTTAGTCACTATTGTTGGTTTCTAATTTGTTTTGGTAGCTTCCATGTAATTAAATTGGGAAAACATTAAGGTATCACCAGCGTCACGGTTTTGAAGTATTGGCACCCGAATAATCGAAAGCTTCACCTAATAATAAGATTTCAAGTGCTCACCTAAATTAAGCAAAAATTTGAAGCTCACAAGGCCGAAAAATCTATGCCCAAATTGAAAGTGAATCAAGCCTTAATCTTCGAAGCTTTAAAGATCCAAAATTCGCTTTAGCGTGAGGATATACGTCTTTGGCTAATAAAACCACCGATGAGGCGGATAATAAAAGGCAAGGCAAGACCGAAGTCATAATAAAAGCTTCATGGCGAAGTTGAATAAAAGATGGAGGTAAACCAAAGATAATAAGGCCCTTCTGTTAGGGGGCGTATAAAAGTCTTGGTAATAAGTCTCATGTTCAAAACCGTAATAAAACCGTGTTTATCGATCCTTCTTGTTGACTTAATTTTTTGACATCGTTGTCTATTAGGATGAATTATTGATTTAATGATTTTGGTTACACCGTTAAGTTTCTATTTTTAGACTTTATCTCTATTCACACATAAGTCAATGATGTATCCTCGTGATCATTAAGACATAATAAAATATAAGAGATACCAAGTAGGAATAAAGGAGTTTAGGTTCGTAATTAACACTCATGAGATTTGATCGTGTTGCTAACTTATAATAACAATGATCTCGTTACACGCTTAGCATGGAATGGGGTGAAAATCGAGGACGACGAAATTATTTCTAACGAAACATTCACGTGTTCTTGTTCTATGATCCCAAAAGTCACCTTCTCGTGATGAAAACAATACATTATGTCTAAAACGCATGTAGTAGTTTACTTAAATTTATGTCTTGAATAAATGTCATCATAAAATGAATTTTGGAAGTGCTATGATACTTAATTCTAGCATTGCGTGGGGACACGGCAATGGTTTAGTATGGGGGAGTGATGAGACTGTATTTATACATAGTCTCATCGTCCAAATCGGGCTTAAAACGCTTAAAATATCGTCAAAATACCCATAAATATGCTTGTGTTTGTTCATTGTGTATTTTAGGTACGGATATCGTGAATTCACCAAAAGATCAAAGGAATCAAGCAAAAACGAACACGGGAAACGAAGCCGCATAAAGAACCGGACCCGAATCATGAATTTCCTATCAAGTCCTTGAAGTTTGAAGATTTGGCAACTTTGGTCCCTCTACTTTGGAAGACTTATCATATTATACCCTTGTGAACACTCAAATTACACATTGGGTCCCTAATATTTCAAGTATAAACATAAATGGCCCTTGAAGATATCCAAATGTGCAAAGTTAGTCCTTGATAAAAGTTTTGTTATGCCTTGGGTCAAAAATGGCAAGTTTACTAAACTTGTTATAAGGAAGAAAAAAAGAAGTTGAAGCTGTTTTATTTGAAGTACAAAAATGAAGGGAATAGAGGGACCTATACTGCCCAGACAACAAAACCCCTTTCCACCTATCATCACTGGCCACGTCACCCTCCACTCCCCCACAACCAATCACATTTCATAAAACCACCACATCACTTTCCACTTTCTTCTTATTAACTGATTTTTAATAATCGGTTTAATAATTAGGAGGTAAACAACAATTTTAAACCTATCCCACCATAAAACAAATCAAACACCATCTGCTAATCCTTATGAACCCCTTAAACCCTAATTCAATTAAACCCTTAATCAAAGGGTTTATCTCTAAAAACCTCCAGACCCTTGATTTAGCACTCCCTCATCCAATCCCACTCACTTTGTCCCTCACCCGTGCACCCTGGACCCCACACGGGACTACCCAGCTTCAACAAAAATGGCAAAGATGGAATCTTTTGACTAATGGACCAGTCGCATTCCTTGGTCCCAAAGGACCAAACAAACGATCAAGATCAATTCAAGCTAGCTGGCACATCACATGTTGCATTTGACCAACTTCAAGAATCAAAGACCAAGGGCAGAGTTGGAAGAACTAGAATTAGGGTTTTTCATAGTCTAGAATCTTCTTCCTTTTGTATAAATACAACCGTTTGTGTCTTGTATTTTTCTTTCTTCCAGTATTTTGTAAAAAACTTTTTAGATAATGAATATTTAGAGTATTTCTTTAAAACTTTGCAATTACCGTGTTCCATTTATTGTTTTCAGTAACTTAATCTTTTAATTCAGTTGAGAAATAGGGTTTAAGTTTTCAGAAATCTTCAGTTGTTCAAAGATTTAGCAAGAAAACGTTTTTTTTTATTCAAGCTGAAATCCCAATCACCTTGAAGTGAAAGTGGATTGGTGTTGGGATTTCAGAAGTTTCAGTTGGATTCAAAGTTTGGATTTCAAGTTGGTGTTTCAAAGATTTTCCACAAAATTATTATTTTCAGTCACTCATTAATTCTTACTGTAGAATAAGCCCATCACAAGCTTGACAAGCTTGTGATAAGCTTATTTTGCTTGTAGTTTTTTCCCTTGTTTGGTGGTGTTTGTGCAGGTACTAAGAAGAAACAAAGTCCATCATTCCATCATCATTTTCTTTCATTTTTTCACTTTTGAAGATATTGGTTTTGGCTTGGGGTCCTGCATTGGATTCCCTCAGCAAGCCTCTCTACACTTCAAAAGCTCCTCCATAAGCCACTCTTTCTTCTAAATAATCTCAGGTGGTGGCATCAAAGAAGTTGGTAACCTCTTTTGAACTCCCTTTGATTTTGAAAGATAAATGGACTTATGTGAATCTGCTTATAGGATGTCTTTGTGGTAGTTGTTAGTTAATTCATGCTTGTTTCATGTTAGTGGGTTATATCAGTTAGTTTTCAATAGGCCTTGGTTTGATTTGATTTTTTTTGTTTGTAAAATCTTGTACTCAGTTATATAAGGGTGTGTTTGGATTTGAGTGTAGCTAGGATCTTGTGACAGCTCTTGGCTTATAATCAGACTTAACAGACTCCTTTGGTTAATGATAGTTAAAATCAGTCATTTGTTTTAGGTTTTGTAGGATAAAATTATATTTGCATGCTCAATTTGGGTGATATTAGCTAAAAATCAGCAATCACACTTTTTCTGTTTGTTTAGAGTAGAACTTGCCAAGAAAGCTTGTTAATTGTTAAAGCATAGGTCCACCTAGGTCTTGTTGTTAGTTGTGTGTGATTTGGTTGAGCATTAAGCTAGATCTTGGCCTTTAAAATTTGTCCTAGAACCAATTGCACCAGCAAAAGTCCATCAGACCCCATTTTTGACATACAGTAACTGATCTTTGCCTATTTGTGTGTGATATTTGTATTGTGGTTGTGGTTTTTCTTGTTTGCATAGACTCCCTACACTCCACTGAGTGTAGGGGTGCCCCCTTGTCCAACTAAAATCATCACAACTAGCTTTCCTAAGCTAATTTAGCACCAGACCAAAAGTTATAACTAGCAGTGGGAACTGAGTTCCCCCTGCTAGTGTTAAAGTTTCCCCTGCTTCATAAGCTGACAAAACAGTCAAGGGGTCACTATCAGTTCTTTCTTTTTTTGTCTTTAGTGGTGTTAATTAGGTTTTAGCACTTCAAACTTTTTCCATTATTTTCTTATTTTAATCTTGTTTTTTCAATTTAATTACTTTTTAAGTTACTGTTCATAAAGTAATTTTTAGATTAATTAGCCATTTTAATTACTTTTTAATTACTGTTTTTTGTCTTTTAGTGTAGAAAATCTATATTTTTCAGTTTTAAAATTTTTCTTATATTTAGAAAATTAATTTAAGATTTTTAGTTTAAGAGTTTTTCACTGTTCACTTTTTAATTATTTTTTATAATTAATCTAGTATAATTAGGGTTTTATTATTAATCAGTTTTGTCTTTTAGTGCAAATTTTTACATTTTTCAAACTTTTTCAATTTTCTACTGTTCATTAGTATAATTTAGGATTTTTAAAATTATCAAATTAATTTTGGCATTATTTTATTATTTTTATGATTATTTTAGTTTAAAAATAGTTTTTAGTGATTAAAAAAATAGAAAAATAGTTTTTAAAATTTAGGAAAAATAGTTTTTAGTCTTTAAATAATTTAAGTGACTTATTAGTTCAATAAAATTATGTTTTGGGCATTTTGTTAATTATATTTAATTTTTGGGCTTTAATTAGCATTAAAAATTGAATATTTAATTAATAAAAGGTTTTAAAATATATTTGTTGGATTTTTATTCTTATTTATATTATTTAAGACTTAGTTTAATCTTTTAATTAATTTTTAGGTTTAATTTTTAATTTCGTCACGTTTTACGTATTTACGTTCGCGTTTTACGTCAACGTCGTAGTTTAAATCGTAGTCGTAGCTCGTCTTTACTTTTTTCTCTCTTGAACCAAAAACGTCACGAATCCAAACATTGTTATTTTATATATTGGCACATTAATACACACACCTCCTTCGAGAACGAACCCGCATTTATTCGGTTTCACGTTTTTCCTAAAGCGTGCAACTTAATACTTGCCACTCATACGCGTTTTTCCTAAAACGTGTACGAAAAACCTACATCAGGTAGAATGAGAGATAAACAATAAAAAGTAAAGATGCAATTACATAAAAGTAAACTTACTTGGAAATTAAAGTGCAAGACAAGGTAATTAAAGTGCAATAAGGTAAATGTGCAAGTAAATAAATTGGAAGAACTAATTGTCACTATTAGCCAACAAAAAAAATGAAAGGAAAATGAAGACTAATTATAGGAGGATTATGGAGGTGCTTAGAGGAAGCTTCCTCCCCTCTTTCTTCTTTCTTTAATTGCATCATTAAGTCCTTAATCTTCTTAGTTCTTCGACTTTAATGACTTTGTATCGGGATTTCTTTAAACTCGTCTTGAAATTTCTTCATAAATAAGACTTGAGTTTTTCGGCTTTTAGTAAACTTCCGTCTTTTGACTTTTTCTTCGATAAATCTTCAGAATTGGTCTTGGACTTCCGTTCTTTTTGCACTCATGATTTCTTGACTTCGTCTTTTGTCTTTTTCTTCGATAAAAGCCCGTGAATGCCTGTGTTTTCTCCCCTTTTCACATTTTCGTCCTAAATCACAACAAAAACACAAACCACGCATAATTCCGACATTTACGACATAAAATACACGTTTTGGCTTGGTTATTATTGTAGTTAAGTGGTAAAAAGGATGGGTGTTTACACACCTATCAAGCATCCTAAACGTAATAGTGATGCTCCTCGTGAGCATCCTAAACATGACTATGATACCCCTTGCGAGTATCTTACACTTCACTTGTTTTCGGCTAAACCCGAACCATAACGTGCTGAACACCTCTCGGATATTTTCGAGTCTATACAAATGTTAACTTTTGTCTTTATCCAAAGCTATGCTAACATTATTGCATTATGTATGTTCTATTAACTTGAATCTTAACTGTTACTCACCTTTGATCTTGATTATGCTTCCATAAGCCCTCCAAAAGCACCTAATCATATTATAACCATGCTAGGACAATTAGATCTTCATAACTCATTTATATAACATGTATTTGGGTCTAAACCATGCAAACATATTCACATAAGGTGTTATTTCATCATTGAACACTTTTTTTTAAAAGTCATTTTCATGCACAATTTCTGCAGTCTATCGTACTATTCTGTTTTTGACCAACTTATACCTGGACTCAAGACTTGTAACTATATTTTTTGGAAAGTAGACTCTTTCACCTTTCCGAAAAGGTAAGATACATCCCAAACGGAGTTACGGTTATTTTTCTATGATTTTCTAAAGTCTGCGTAATTTCTGCAAACCTTGCTGTCCTGTTTATAACTATGTCCAAAACGACCTAAAACATACAATAAGATATTCTCAACTTTACCAAACTTATATCACAGCTTATTTAAAATGTGTGGGTCATTTTTATTCAGGCATTGAGTCAAAAGTACATGTTTAGGCACCATATTAAGCTCTAGCCAAACACCCCTTGTTAGTTATCATATAGCATAAACTTCATCAAAATCCATGAACTATTATATTCTCTAAACAAGCACTTCACAATTTCATTAGTTGTGAATTAATATTATTATCTAATCCATAATCATGCTAACTTTAAGTATAATCATCAAACTTAGATAAAACTTTAAAAAAATGATTAAGATCATCATAAACACACTTGTTAGGCAAACCACCCAATTTCTACCATGATCATGAAATCTAAACATAAATTAATTCATACCTTGATTAGGTACAGGTTAAGAAAGCTCAAAGCATCGTGAATCTAGAATAATAACACCAAAAATCATCTTTAGGATGGTTACTTCATCCTTAAGTATTTCCCACTTTTCCCTCTCTTTTCTATATGTAACATGTATGGTATGAGCAAGGTTCTAGAAATTCAAAGATTTTAAGTTATCTAATCATAAGTGCATTATTGTAATTTCAACTTCTAACTATAACTTTGCAATTTTGGCAACTTAAATCCCTCAAGTTCTTTTCTTTAATACTCGGGACCGATAATACTCTTTAAAATCATTTACATGACATCTGTACTCGTAGTTTGACAATAGGATTTGACTAACCAATCACGTAGAACATTCAAACTTATAAAATCGTAGTCAAACTTACGCAATGGCATTTTAGTGAAGTACCTAAAATACGATTTTGGGAAGTTACAACTCTCCCCCACTTATTATGTTCGTGTCCCCACGAACTACCTTGTGATGACCATTTGGGCATGTATTAAGTTCAGGCACTAAGTCTCCGCCACTTAGACTGCTCTTATTAATTTCATCTATGATATTCTGACTATTTTATCTAACCATAAATCTTGCCATAACATCTGACTTATTTGATATTGCTTATTATGAGTCTGAATTCTAGAGTCCACTGTATGTCGGAAACCTAACGGAAGGTAACGCATTTCTAGACAATTTCTGATTCTGTAGGTTTTAATTGTTTTTTTATATCTGCTGAAGTTCTGACACAAATTTTTGGTTATATAAACTAGATATTGAGACTAGTAGAACTTATGATTATCCTATTCGTGCATACTTATTTCATTTTATTAATGGCTAAATCATCATTCTATTTCTTAATTCGATTCTATCGACCCTTATTGTTCTAAAAACTCCTTGAGGCTGCCTACGACCCCGATAAATCTATGTTAAATGATGTAACTATTATCGCGTTATCCAGACGTTATAATACTCGCATCACTTAAACATGCCTTTATTTCCATCATATTCTATGTCAATTCATTAACAAAAGCATAAGCCTAGAATCATCATAGTATAATGTTCTGTTATCATGTTAATCTGTTGCTATTTGTGCGTTTTTGTTCATGCATTCTGCTACTAATCATATACTAGTGCGATACCATGTGTGTTAATCATATCATACTATGCATGCTAAGTCTGATACTGACATTCTGCACTACTTAACATGATATTATGTTTATGATATTCTTGTTCCTGTCAACATGTACTATACATGATTTTTTTATTTCAATCAAATACGTGAATATTAAGAACGGTCTAATAATGCACTTAACCTCATGCATTCTAACTCTGTTTCGCTTACTGACCGACTATTTTGCTGCTGCTCATGACATAATGATCATATACTTTTTTTTCTTATCTATAGTGGCTATACATGTCATTCTGCAATCTAAGAAGATCAACTTATCCTTTTACTTTTAAAGTATTCTTAACATGCTATACATAATTATCATTATTTCTATATCTCAAGCATAACTCTAAGGTTAATTTAGAACTCAAATATCGTATACTCATTTATTTTACATCCTGTAATCCTTTCTCCTTGCTCAGCTCTAGAAATACCAATACTGAAACTTATAATCTGCATTAAATCTGTCATATATTTTTTTAACACTATAATCCTTCTAAATATTGATTAAATTCTACACATACTAAAATACAATGAAACTGGTAGTCATTAGTCACATAACTGTTCTAATAACCTTCTCGGGATATCCTATAATCCCAATAACCTCATACTTGTACCATGTGAATATTATTACATTGATCAGACGTCATAATAATCCCATCATATAATTATGAACTCATTATTATTATAATCTATCCTAAGTTACAAACTAAAACATATAATCACATGATCTGATAGAATTCTAACTATATACTACTATGCTATCAACGCATACTAGTTCTATATGCTCCATATCGTGAATATCTGATTCACGATCTATTCCTAGACGATCTATTCCTACACCTGAGGTCTGAAAACATGCCACATCATTCATCATTCGACTTGCTCATCTCCTAAATCTAAACGCTTATAAGCATGGTCTCATAAGGCATGCTAGTCATAATATTCACACTTTCTTATGTGTATTCTACTGGGACATGGGATTATGCATATAATAAACTTAAATAAGCATGGCAAGTCTGGAATGCTAATAAAAATAACATAGTTCTAATCAATTCTACATTAAACATGATAAAGTCTACATGGTCAATGGTCAATATCGAGCTATGGTTTAAGTCTAAGTACCCTCTTACTGACGGCGGATACTCAGATCCCTCAAACCAAACGCTTTGATACCAACTTGAAACGCACTGCTCTGAGTAATTTTTTTAATATATAAATGGAAAATATCGATATTAACCCTTTACTATAAAACATACTCGTGAACTAGCAAGTCATTTAAAACTGTACATGAACATGGTTTGACACTATTAAGACTTTTGAAAACATATGGAGCGTTACAAGCAATATCAAAGTACAAGGAAATAGTCGCTCATCACCTAACCGAGCGTAACCGTATTCTTTTCCTAATGCACTCCTAGCTACCATCTAAGAGCTCCAATTGTTGAAAATTTATTCACTTTATGTGACGACATTTAAGAATTCCCATTAGTTATCATAGTCACTCACGCAAAGACTAGACTAGGAAACTATGTATAGTGTAAGCGCGTGAGTGACTATATATACCCCTCCAAGGCTTCCAAGGAGGGGTTATTGTTTATGTTTTTCTCATTTTATTAAACATGTGCCTTCTCTCTCTAGAAACACCTACAAACCTCTTTATCTCTCTCTAACCATGGCTGTCCATCTCTACCACCACCTAAGACCACTAGATCTATAAAATGGCAAACCCACAATTGGCATTAGAGCCGGCGGTTCAATCCTTGTATCGTTAGTGATTTTATTGTTTGATTTGGTTGTCAAAAAAAATCTACTCTCAAATCTGTCAAATTTTTTATGTCACGGTGGTCATATTATTTTTGTCACGTTATGTTACCTTTTTACACAGTCCATCAAAACAGTCTGTTACTCAGTCTATTAAGTTTATCATTTTTTTGGTATCATATCTGATTTCATCATCTCTAGTCTCGTCAGTTTTCTGGTCAAACAGGTTTATGTTCAACAGTTTGCAGCCTACTAATCTGTCTAATGATTATGGTCATGTTTCGGGTTTTTCAAGTAATATACTTGTTCATTGGGGATCTCAGATCTATTTTTTTTAGTAAATTTTGATTTTGATTTTTTTTAAGATGAAGATAAGATCTTGAAAAACTCAGATCTAGAAACCCAGATCCAGAAAATCTGGAAAGGACAATTAGGATAAGATTTTGTCATTGCGACGCTTTGTTTTACTATCAACATTGCCACATGTTTTTTAAAAGGCATTGCGACATGTTTCACTTAAAAACATTGTGACATGTTTTTGTAAAAGACATTGTGACATCTAGAAGATAACAAAAACATTCCGAATGGTTTATATGAACCAGAACCATGACCAGTTTAACAAAGCTCGAGACCATGTTGTTTAAAAACTTGCCGAGATCAAAACTGTACATCAGCCAACATCATCATTCAACATCAATCAACCCCGACTCAATCACTCAACAGTTATCATTACTGACACCAAGACATCATCACTCAACAGTTATCATTAAACCATATTCATCAACAACTCCGACTCTATCTATGTCGCATCGTCTCATATACTACACACTCCACCATCTCCTTGACTCGAAACATGTACTATGGCTGGTCTGCTTTTTTAAATTGATCTCAGATTTTTATTTTTCTCCTGATGCATGAATAGATCTTTAAATATCAAACACGAAAAAGATAGATCATCATAGATCTTTATCGAAGGTTGCACCTTCTTTCGATTTTCGAAGATAAAGAAAGACTAATAACAAATATGTTATTAATCAAACTTTGTTTCGTTGAAGACACAAATCTAAACTTGCAATTACTTACCTGAGACCATGTATAATACCTTGAAGATGAAATCGATTCGAGTCTTGGCTCATTCATATACTTCGATCGATTTCTGATCATTAAGTTTAGATGGTGTTTGATTTGTGATGGGATGTGTTAAGTAGAATATAATAATTTTGAATCCATCATAAAAGGAAGAGGATATGTGTGTGAGTAAAAGAAAGAATGGATGAGATGTGATGAGATTGGCATATGTGTTTTGTTGGGAGACGAGTTTAGATGAAGGAATAGAGGGATTGGGCGGACAAAAATATGATGGAGTAATTAGGGTAAATGTGAGTATGTTTAGGGTTGGAGATTATATATCTCAATTGTTGGACACGGTTCTACTAGTGATATGGGTCATACTTCCATGTCTCAATTTAAAAAGTGGTTAATGGAGTTATGGAATCTCGTGACATGTGTATCATAGGGCCACTTATTTTTTGGGGGGGATGTGTTGGACTGAGTTTAGTTTGTGAAGGGCCATGTTTTAGATTTGGCTAAATGTTGAACGGGCCATGTTTTTTTATTGTAGTTAAACTTGGACGTTAAACTTGGTATGTGACGTGAGTTATGTTATACAAAAAGTGAATTTGAGCTACTTTGATCATGTACCAAATTTGGTTTATATTCTAAACTAATGGTATATGAATTCATTTATTGGACTCCGCAATGACAACATGCTGAGGCAAAGTGACATAGTGACAAGACTAAATGACGTGACAAAGTGACAAGAATTATTTGACGAGACCGAGAAAAAAAGGCTATATTTTTAGTGGCTACGGATTTTTTGATCGGGTATTATTATTTGAAGTTGAAGACGGATTTTTCGAAGGCGTGCACTTATTTTATCTTTGAAGATAATTTGTTCGTGCTTTATCTTAGAATGAAGACTTGCTTATCTAGTTTCCGGGTTCGGGGTGGTTGGTTGATGACTTGGATAACTATCACGTTAATGAGATACATTGTTATACTCAGTGTCACACACATAGTCGATGTGCATAATTTCAAGAGGTGTTGTGCTTATATACTTCTTTAGTAATACACTGAGTACTTAGAAATTTCTCAAGGATATTTCTACATCGTTCCTCATTCAACAATAGTGCAAGCTTAAGTCACAAGGTCGAGGAATTCTTATTCAGTTTCACGTTTGGTATATCTGGTTCATTCTATCAGTAGTCACTTCAAATTGCCTACAAGGGGGTTGGTAAAGATAGCCATGGAGAGTTTAAGAGTAGAGAATTTCGATCAGCAACTGATTCTCGCAAAATATAATTCAGCTTATTTATTATTCTCACGAGATTTCAGGTACATGTGCGTACGATTTATTGTTGGTTCCGAGGTTTCGAAACCATCAAGGGGGGAGAAGAAGACATATTGAACGCACAACGAGTACACGTGATGAACTTCATACCTTCTTTTAATTTGAAGACATTCCGGGAAGACAATTGTTATAACCGCAGAGAAAATCAGTGTTTTAACTTGTGGCGTTATCAGTCTCTAAACGGTACACTATTCTTCTATGTTTAATTGTTTTGATGTTGCAATTATTCATCATCATTATCCTATATGGAGAGATATGCATTTCCGGGACTTAATTGACTCTGGTGCATCTCCGTAAGAAGATATGTGTTGTTTTTGACCAACTTATACCTGGAATCAAGACGTGTAACTATTTTTGTTGGAAAGTAGACTCTTTCACCTTTCCGAAAAGGTAAAATACATCTCAAACGGAGTTACGGTTATTTTTCTATGATTTTCCAAAGTCTGCGCAATTTCTACAAACCTTGATGTCCCGTTTCTAACTATGTCCAAAACGACCCAAAACATACAATAAGCTATTCTACTTTACCAAACTTATATCACAGCTTATTTAACATGTGTGGGTCATTTTTATTTAGGCCTTGAGCCTAAAGTACATGTTTAGGTACCATATTAAGCTCTAGCCAAACACCCCTTGTTTACTTATCATATAGCATAAACTTCATCAAAATCCATGAACTAGCATATTCTCTAAACAAGCACTTCACAATTTCGTTAGTTCTGAATTATAGTTATTATCTAATCCATAATCATGTTAACTTTAATTATAACCATCAAACTTAGATAAAACTTTATAAACATGGTTAAAATCATCAAAAAACACACTTGATAGGCAAAACCCCCAATTTCTACCATGATCATTAAATCTAAACATAAATTTAATTCATAACTTGATTAGGGACAGGTTAAGAAAGCTCTGAGCATCGTGAATCCAGAATAATAACACCAAAAATCATCTTTAGGATGGTTACTTCATCCTTAAGTATTTCCCATGTTTCCCTCTCTTTTCTATATGTAACACGTATGGTATGAGTAAGGTTCCAAAAATTCAGAGATTTTAAGATATCTAATCACAATGGCATTATTGTAATTTTAACTTCTAACTATAACTTTGCAATTTTGGCAACTTAGATCCCTCAAGTTCTTTTCTTTAATACTTGGGACCCATAATACTCTTTAAAATCATTTACATGACATTTGTACTCGTAGTTTGACAATCGGGTTTGACAAACCAATCACGTAGAACATTCAAACTTATAAAGTCGTAGTCAAACTTACGCAATGGCATTTTAGTAATAAAGTACCTAAAATACGATTTTGGGATGTTACAAGTTGAACTTTGATATGTAACTTTGACCCCAAGTATGTTTTACGCGTACAAATATTTAGTCGAATTAATGTTTTAAGCGTATGAAGTTTGGTTTATTATTGTGTGAATTTCTATTATTTTGTTGCATAATTGGAACAGCATGCTGGTGTAGTATACAAAGAGATTTTTTCTTGAAAAAGACTGAAAGATCGGCATTATTTTACCGGGGAATGGTTCCCTTTTACCCAAAAAAAAGACTGAAAGATCGGCATAATGCAGCAACATGCTGTCAAAATTGTGTATGATGGTTTAGGTAGGACATGTCCTCCCAGAAGATCATTTTCAAAGAGATGAGTCACAACTTTGACACGTTCTTCATTATATATAAATAAAATATTAAAATAATTCTATTAATTAATTTAATATAATTAATTGATTAATTTTGATTAGCTTAGTAGCTTTAAAAAAGAATTATCGGGGAGACATGTCCTCCCCAGAGGTGCGTCGATTAGTAAACTTTGACATGAGAAATGTGGCCCTATATGGACGTTTCTAAATATTTGGAATTGTAGTATCTAATATAATTAGAAACAAAGTATAGGGAGCTCAATAGATGGAGCACATGTCGTTCTAAGAGACTTTTTGAGAACAACATGTTATCCTCAAAGCCACAAAACCGTCATTACCGATTTTATTTAACTTATTTATTGTCGGCGGAGCACATATAAAAAAAGGTGACATGGCATTATCTAAACCGTATAAATTCATATTAAAATTAATCTGGACCACTTAAACACATGCCCCATTTCAGGCATTTCAGTTGAAAAGATATGCATTGGATTATAACATGTTTGTTATCAAGTATGTCAAGATAGGGTTAATATACACATAGGTTACTAAAGTTTGGTCAAAGTAACGATTTTGTTATTAAAGTTTAAAACCTTATACTTAGGTTACTATTTTGTATATTGGTTTGATTTATTTGTTACTAAACGTTCAAAAAAATTATCTCACCTTTACTCATGAGATAGGTTACCAGTTAAGCAGGTTTTAGTGGGGCCCCATTTCTATTTTTTTTTGTCAAACTTTAATAACAAAATCGTTATTTTGGCCAAACTTTAGTAGCCAATATGACCTAATATAACCTGCTATTATCGGTTAAGGATTTCCAATGTAACAATTTAATGTGAAAGTCATTTGCAAAGTTAGTCTATTAATAAATACTTACAAAGTTAGTCTAAATGCAAAAAATTTAAAGAAAATCATAAAAATTAAAAAAAAAATTAATTTGAAAAAATTAAACTATCTCATGAGTAACGGCGGGATAGTTTTTTAAACGTTTTGTAACAAATAAATCAAACTCATATAAAGTTTAAAACCTTACACTTTAATAACAAAATCGTTATTTTGACCAAACTTTAGTAAAAAATCGTTACTTTAGTAACCTCTGCTACAAAGTTACGAACTTGGTACAGTCATCAATTGAATATAATAAAATAACGCATAGTAAGAGTTACCTGTTTTTTTTTTATAATAGTCAGGATCTTAGTTAGATTGAATTTGTTTTAAATAGTCTTTTAATCTTGTCTTACATTATTGAGTGTTGTTTATTACGTAGTATACAAATCTTCAAGGTGTTGTTTTTCCTTCTTCAGCGACAGATATTTTTTTTTATTACCATGCATGCTTAATTAGTTTTTCACGTTTAAATCAACTTTAATACTTTTATTTTTTGCTTATAAGTCATATTTTGTATCATCTTGTCTTATAAACTCTTTCCATCTTTCTTTGAGTAGGTTACCTACACTCTACTCCATGAGCGAAAACAGGAAGGTAGTTTGTGTTACAGGGGCTTCTGGCTTCATTGCGTCATGGCTCGTGAAGCTCTTGCTCCAACGGGGCTACTTTGTTCGTGCTACAGTCCGCTCCCTTGGTTAGTTTCTTTTTCATTCTAATTCCGACACCATTTTGTTGATTGAGGATATGATAGCATAAACAATAGAAATCTGTAAAAGTAATGCTTTAATCTAAGTTAACTGCTTACGAAAACAAAATCATGTCATTCCACATATATACATTGCGTTTGAAAACAACTTCTGTTGCTTTTTAATGTGAAGAGATGAATAAGTATACTTTCTTTATCACCTAAATTCCATGTGAAAGGAGTTAGATGTCGAGTTCCGACCTCCTATACTACGTTTGCAGATAACTAACCTAAATATAAGGTTATTGTTGTTATATCTATTTAAACAAAATACAGTAAGCATATGCTCATTAGTTTTAGTACCAAAAAGTATGATAAACTCATTGGCATAGCTAACTTTATGCTTAATTTGCTATGTTATTTAATCGAATAGTATCTCAAATGTATGTACGAAAAATAATTCCTTCCGTTACAAACTAAATAATAAGTTGCTACGTTATGTGATCAACCCGACTCTTAGAAGTTACAAAGTTACAAGCAATTGCCTTTTCTCGCTCTTAGGAGGTCTTGTTGTTTGTTTTAATCTTATAATGTGGCAGATGATCCAAAAAAGATAGAATATCTACTTGCTCTTGATGGAGCTAAGGAAAGGTTGTCTTTGTTTGAAGCTAACTTGTTGGAAGAAGGTTCGTTTGAGTCTGCAGTTAATGATTGTGAATGTGTCTTTCATACTGCCTCTCCTGTTCTATTATCAGTTTCTGACCCACAGGTTAGTTTTCGTTATGATGTACTTGGTTTTCTTACAGAAAATAATGAGCACATTTATGATATGATTTGAACCTCTAGCCTTTAGTTGATTAGACGGCTCATATCTTACTTTGCATACATTAGGTAGAATTGTTAGATCCTGCGGTGAAGGGGACACTTAATGTTCTTAAGTCTGCTGCAAAAGTTCCATCACTCAAGAGAGTCGTCTTGACATCTTCCATTGCTTCAGTTATGTTTACCGGAAAACCTTTGGAATCTGGTGCTATGGTAGACGAAACTTGGTATTCAGATCCAGTACATTGTGAGAAAAACAAGGTATAGACCTGTAGCTGTCTTAAAATTTAAAAAAAAAAAATATATGCAAGTTTTAATTCCTTATAAAACAGTTCTTTTCTAGAAGCTGCACATAAACATTCATAAATAAGGATTTCATGTTTTTCAGGATTGGTATGTACTTTCGAAGACCTTAGCTGAGGATGCTGCTGTGAAATTTTCACAAGTGTACGGTTTTGAGTTGGTAGCCATAAACCCTGGCTATGTCATTGGTCCTATCTTACACCCAACTCTCAACCTCACTTGCGAGGGGATTATGAACTTGATTAAAATCGGTAACACCAACTAGTGTTTGTTTCTTTTCTCATATCTGTATAATATGTTTCTGTTTTAGCTTCTCTTTTTCAATCAACCTATTTGACCCATTAGCACCAAATAAACCCCAAATCAACCCATTTTGAGAATCACAGGTTTAAATTATCAATCTTCGTTCATATCATCATATGCATGATTGATTAAAGAGCGGATCAGTGTTTTCGTGTTCACAGGAATCAAAATTTTGCATGTTAAGTAATTATCATGATAGTAGTACCTAAAATTGTACTGTAATATGTATATGCAGGAAAGGAAGTATATGCAGATGGGATCTACAGACTTGTTGATGTGAGAGATGTTGCCAATGCACACATATTAGCCTTTGAGAACCCAAAAGCTAAAGGAAGATACTGCATGGTTGGGACTATGGTCCGCTCTTTAGAGATAATGAAGATAGTGCACAAACTCTATCCTGGTCTTTACCATTCTAAAAGGTAAGGTGATACTATTATGAAAGTCGTGTGACTGTGCTTCATCTATTGTGCCTTCTCTGAAAGTCAGTTATCATGTGATGTTCAGATGTTTATTTGAAATATGATAGGTATAAAGACGGCGAGTGTGTTCAGTCTCAGCCATTACCTTATAGTATATCAAGGGTAAAGGCGGAAACTTTAGGTGTTGATTTTACTCCATTGGAAGTAAGCATCATGGATACGATAGAAAGCATGAAGAAGAATAGCTTATTGAGCTTCTAAATACACCAAACAATGCTCATTGGTTTGTTTAATGACAGTGGCTTAGATTATTTATATAATTTACATGTAATGGATCATGAAGAGGTTAATTTTGATCATTGGGAAACTATTTTGGTTCATTTATTTGTCTTTACTCTTTTTGTCACATGACACAACTTATTATGCTGCCGTCTTGATTATTATAATCTAACGGTCTTGATTATAATAAACCAAGAACTGTTCTTACAGTATTCAAGTATATTTTTTCATAAAAAACTTTTCAGCTGTTAAACATATCATTTCTGGATGAGTGGAGAAGGTAAACGTTGTTTGTCTCACAGGGGCTTCTGGTTACATAGTTTCATGGCTCGTTAAGATCTTGCTTGCTCGTGGCTACTATGTTCATGCTATCGTTCGGTCCCTCAGTCTCTCAATCATTTTAAATTCTACAACTTTTTTTTACCTCGACTTAACTTCATATTCACAACCTTTGTAGACCTCATTGGTTTTTACATTTATGGAAATAAAATTATTTACAAATAGTAGTTTCTTCAAAGACTTGATTATAGCAGCTAAACATTATGGTTATTGTTTTTTCCAATATAAAAGTAGTAGCTTCAAAACCATTTGGGTCTATTTGGTTTAAATTTTTTTCTAACTTATAATTCTAACAGGCTTTTGCGTTGTATGTTACATGATAACTCGTAAGTTACCTATTATTCATATATTTTGAAGATGATCCGAAAAAGACAGAACACCTACTTGCTCTTGATGGAGCTAAGGAAAGGTTGTCTTTATTTGAAGCTAACTTGATGGTAGAACTGTAGAAGGGTCCTTTGAATCTGCAGTCAATGGTTGTGAATGTAAGATTGGTAAATTCCTTCAATTATTCAATAAAGAGAAATAAAGAGAGTATAATACATAAACCACATAGGAAAGATCTACAATAACATAATTGGGTTAAAGCCTAAACCCAATGGGCTGACATATCAACTACCACTCCCCCGTAGTTTGAGCGGGAGGCAATCGAACACTCAAACTGGTGTGAAATTCTTCAAATACAGCTGAAGGAAAACCTTTCGTGAAGATATCTGCATATTGGTAACGAGATGGAACATGAAGAACACGGACGTGACCCATAGCTACCATATCACGAACAAATGAATGTCAATCTCAATGTGTTTGGTTCGTTGATGTTGCACCGGATTAGAAGATAAATATACAGCACTAACATTATCACAATATACAAGAGTAGCAGCAAGTAGAGGTGTGTGCAGTTCTCGAAGAAGATTGCGTAGTCATGCCGTTTCAGCAACAACGTTAGCAACACCTCGATATTCAGCTTCAGCACTAGAACGTGAAAGAGTTTGTTGTCTCTTAAAAGACCATGATAAAATATTGTTGCCAAAAAATACACAATATCCGGATGTAGATCTGCGGGTAGCAGGGCAACCAGCCCAATCAGCGTCAGAGTAAGCCACAAGAGAAGATCCTGGGGATGCATATAACTGTAAACCGAACTCCAAAGTGCCTTGAACATAACGAAGAATATTCTTGAGAGCAGCTAAGTGAGGCTCCCGAGGATCATGCATATATAGACAAATCTGTTGCACAGCATAAGACAAATCAGGACGAGTGAATGTAAGATATTGTAGGCCACCTGCAAGTAGGGGTGTTATCGGGTCGGGTTATAGGGTTATCGGGTCTTGTCGGGTCGGGTTGAGTCGGGTTTTGATTTTTAAAAACTCACCCGCAATCCGACCCGATAAAAAATCGGGTTGTTGGGTTCGGGTGGTAAACGGGTCGGGTTATGTCAGGTCGGGTGAGTCGAGTTATCAGGTTTGGTGATCATTCGAGTTTAGCAGTCTACTTAACCCATAGCTTAAGGTATTTGAACTTACAAACCTTTGAAAATATCATATCCGAAAAATGCTAGCAATGTCAGGTATTAACATGTAATAGCAAGGTCTATTAGTTTACTCCATACTGTAATAGTATATATATTCAAGAGTGTCAGAAAGTAAAGAAAACATAATTTTTAAACCAATTCATAGAATATGTACAGTAACAAATAATAGATACCAACATTTCTCTACAAAACCAACAGATTCATTAAGTAGCATAGTAATTTAGAAAAAACCTTACTTAATAAAAAGATATAAAATTGATTTTTGGGTCTTATCGGGTTGACCCGCTAACCCGCTAAAAATATAAATTCAACCCTAACCCGACCCGCTAACATTATCGGGTTATCGGATCGGGTCAAAAAACAACCCGCGAAGATTTTTAACCCGATTACACCTGACCCGATTAGTCTTATCGGGTTTGGATTCGGGTTCGGATCGATACAAAGTAGGATCTGAAGTAGGCGCCCCTTCAGGACCAAGCTTAGACTCAGTGTCGACTGGAGTCCGGGTGGGATTGCAGTTAAGCATACGTGCTCTCTTAAGCAATTCCATATCATATTTCTTCTGAGAGAGGAACATCCCTGTTGTATCACGTGTAACTGAGATCCCTAAGAAATAATTAAGGGCACCAAGATCTGTCATCTCAAACTCCTTGTGTAGAGAGAGAATAATCTTTTGAAGCAATGATGTAGAAGAGGCTGTAAGAACAATATCATCCACATAAATTAATAGATATTATGTGTCAGTACCAGATCCGTAAATAAATAACGATGAATCACATCTACTCGAAGAAAATCCAACTCGGGTAGCATAAGCAGCAAATCGATGAAACCAAGCCCGGGGGGCTTGTTTTAACCCATATAATGACCTCTGAAGGCAACATACATGATGAGGATACCGAGAATCTACAAAACCTGGAGGCTGATGCATATACACTGTTTCTGACAAATTTCCATTCAGAAAAGCGTTCTTAACATCTAGTTGATGAATAGGCCAATGTCTGGTCAATACAAGACTAAGAACAGTATGAATAGTAGTTGGCTTGACAACCGGGCTAAAAGTCTCATCACAATCAATGAACCATCAGCATGAAATTTATGCCGAAATAACCACAAACATTGTACAATATTGGCACCAGGAGGTCTTGGAACAAGAACCCAAGTACCATTTTTAATCAAAACGTTATATTCATTATACATAGCATCCCGCCAGTGCGGATCAAATAAAGCAAGAGACGGGGATTTGGTATAGGAGAGATATGAGAAACATGAAGATTTATATGTTGAGTGGTCTTACGTTTGCCATCCTGATTTTGAGTTACCATATGGAGAATTCGGGTTGGTGGATTACTGGTGATAGGTTGTGTGGTGTTGTGGGTTTGGGTTTGATTTTCGGTTGAAACTGGGGATGTAGATTGGGCTTGGGTAGTGGGTGGTGTAGGGTGATGTGTGGACTGAGCGGAGCTTAGTGGAGAGAAACCAGGTGGCGGGCCATTAAATGGTCTTGGGCCACTAGACTGGTTTGTGTTGGGAGTGAGGTGGTTATCGGTTGGTGTTTGAGGTGTTGGCGGGTCCATAGTAGGTATTGGTGGTGGAGTATTGTGTGGTGGAGTATTGTGTGGAGGATTATTTATTACATGATGAGTAAATATTAAAGGAGATGTGTCTAGGAACTCATAGGACGAGGAAGGTGTAACAGACTGATAAGGAAATTGGTGTTCGTCGAAGGTTACATGTCTAGAGATAATAATTTTGTTTGTGGTTAGGTTGAGACAACGATAACCTTCGTGATAGGCCGGGTAACCTAAAAATATACATGGTGTGGCTCGTGGAGCAAGTTTGTGTGGTGGAAATAAATGGGGATAACACAGACATCCAAAGGTGCGAAGTTTGGAATAATTTGGTAGTTTGCTGAACAGTTTGGTAAGGGGTATCTCATTTTGGATGGCGGTTGAGGGAAGGAGGTTTAGAAGGTAGGCGGCCATGTGAAGTGCCTCAACCCAAAATGTTGGCGGATTGTGGGCTTGAAAAAGTAACGTACGAATCATATTGTTGATAGTACGAATCATGCGTTCCGATTTTCCATTTTGTTGAGAAGTTTTTGGACAAGAAAATCTCATTTGAATACCATGTGTAGAGAAAAGGTCGAGGATTCTGGATGTTATCGAGCTCACCACCATGATCACATTGAAACCCAATAATATCACATTTAAATTGATTTTTAACATAAGAACGAAAGTGCACAAACTTAGTAAACACTTCGGATTTGGTTCGAAGAGGGTAGATCCACAGATAATGAGAAAAATAATCAAGAAAAATCACATAATACTTAAAACCACCTGTACTAACAATAGGGGATGTCTAAATATCTGAATGAATAATCTCAAAACAACTCAAAACTATAGAAGTATAGCTATAAAATGGAAGTTTCACATGTTTGCCAAGTTGACAAGCATGACAAACATGAGGAGACTTCTCCTTATTGCAAGAAATAAGATTACGAGAAACAATAGAGCGTAACACGTCATTACCCGGGTGATCGAGGCGTTGGTGCCACGTAGAAGGATTGAGAGACATTAAAGGACTTGGAAGAGAAGACGGCTGGATAAAGATCACCCGAGCTGTCACATTTGAGGAGGATATTACGAGTGAGGAAATCTTTGACAGAAAAAACAAAAGCGTTAAATTCAATAGTACAATTGTTTTCCGAGTAAACTGACGAACATATATAAGATTTTTAATAATATTAGGGGTAACAAGAACATTATTAAGATGTAAAGGGCGATGAAGACTGGAAAGAATGCTATGGCCCGTGTTTGTGACGGGTATAGTTTTACCGTCACTGACACAAACAGATGGATACAAGCAAGAATTAAAAATAGTACTCAAATTATGAACATTAGAATTAAGATGTGAAGACGCACATGTATCCATATTCCATGATGAATCTTGAATATTCATACTACTAAATGCGTTCGGTATTAGTACCTGTTGTGTCAGGATGTGTACTTGACCCATAAATAAATGATCCATACTTGTTAACTTGAATACAAATTCAATGATCACTCAAATAGATGATCTTAGCCGCCGCAAAACAATAGCAAACCAAACTTCACGAATGTTGAACCAAAAAGGCATCACATTTCAATATATTAACCTTTCTATTAAATAGGGGAATCACGGTTGCCAATGAGCAGTGATTCCCTTCACACCCTTAATAAACTATGTTATTTTCTTTCCCTCACAAACCCTCGCTTCCCTCACAAAAATCACACACACAAAACACGCACCGTTCGTTCCAACAGACCGTTATGTCACTCCGTTCCCCATTGATGAGTTTTTGGATGTTTCCCCCTTTGCCCGTTACTCATTAATTGGCGAGTGCACTTAATTAATTGTGTTTGCCCTTTCAAATTAACCCCTTGCCCGTTGGTCGCAAAATCCTTAATTGCTATTATTTGATTGTGTAGTGGCTACAGGAGATCAATCAGCCATATATATACCCACAATAATACCTAATTTGTTGTGGGTTTGCATTATTTGTGGGTTAGCTCCCATCCTCTGATTTTGATCCATGACAGCTTGAAATATGTGAAAAAGATTAGGGGTTTTGTGGTGTTTATCTGATTACGGTTGTTGTGATGTGTGATGGTAACCCTTCGTTGCCGCCAATCACTTCATTGCCGCCTTCAACTGCGTATGGTGATGTGGGTCTGTGTGTGGCGAGGTTGGATGCCTCATGTGGGTATCTGGGTGGTGGTGATCTCTTTCTTAATGAGGTTGGATGATCAAACTCGCTTAACCAGAAGATGATATGATCTTCAAATCGTTGTTGATTTGTTTTCCTGCCATTTTTATTTGTTCTTGGATATGTGCCACTGCGTACCCGCTGGATTAGAAGGTATTAAAGCTTATTTTTGCATTTTCTTTGGGGATTCAATAAGTTCTAGACTGTAGTCAAATAACTAGCCTTTTTATATTAAATAACAAATTGGCTCATTTTGTTTGGTTTTGATACTAAGATGTTGTTAACAGGTTAGGATTGTTTGTTGTGTGGGATAGATAATATGAGAAGGGTCACACGGACATTGGGTTTGTGGGCTTAAACAATTGGGGTTTTGGTTGATTAAGAGGCGATGCGAATATGCCAACTGATATTTGCCTTGCCGTCTTCCGTGTGTTGAAAGAGTTTAGTTTCAGATTGCATTTGTTTAATTGACTGTCCGGGATGAGTAATTGTACATTTCTGTGATTATGTCGGCTGTGATGAATTTAAATACGCGTGGGTAAAGAGAAGGTGGCTTGGATCTTGGCGGGGTGACCTTTGAAGGTTGCAGCCATGCCGGTTTACGACTCTTTGTACCAAATTGCGCCTTATCTGAGCCAACGTTATAAACCTCAAAATTGGTGGGGCGAATCGATATAAATAGTTCCCTTAATTTATGATTGGTTGGCCTGTTATAGTCGCTATGGTGTTCATAGTATGTTTCACTATGTCCATGGGACAAAAAAATAGGACCTTGTGATCAATAGTTACGGCCTTTGAGTAAGACTGCAATCGGTAAAAACATTCGTGTCTTGGCGGGGCAAACTGTTAAGTTTGCAGCCATGGCGAGTGTAGCCACTTTCTGTGCCTCACAGACGCGACTTGGATCCATAAAGTGGACGAAACTCAGTTTTAACGATCCCGTCCCGGAGACCCTTTATGGTTGCTGGCATACAAAGCGTTTATGCATTATCCGGATTTGAGGCTATTTTCCTTTTTTGGATCCATGCCATACATCCATGCCTTATTTGAATGTGGTTAATAAAGGATAGCCTTTCTAGGGTGTGGCCATTGCTAAAGTATGTTTTTTTTACAAGACAGTGGGTTCGAGTTAGTAATTGGCGATGAAGATATTGTTTCATGTGTGCGTTACCCGGTTTCCAACTGTATTTGGTTGGGAGATGATGATAGTTGTAAACGGCCTGATTTTAGGCGTGGCATCACGGCGTCGTGTTTGCAGCCTTATCAGGTCACTAACTTGAATCGTTGGACGCACGTTCTCAACTCTGAGCCACTACATTGTAGCATCAGCAGTCTCGCGTTCCCAAAAGATTTACGTTTTTTTAAAAAGTGGCTGATTATAACAACTGTTAGTAAAATAGCCCAAGTGTTTTTTTAAATGCCTTGCAAAAGGAACTAATTAGGCTTCAGTGGGAGTTTCCATTGTTGTCATTCCTGTTTTTTTTTGTCAGGTTGATGGCAGGCGACGATGGCCACATTCGTGTTGTTCGTTGCCGCTGTTTATTCCGGTCGAGGATAGTGGTAAACAAGTATCGGGCTATGATGAGTTTCAGCGGACCGGGATCCCGCTCTCGCATCTCTGAGCTTATTTTTTCAAGAATGTGGTAGGAACGAACGGTGCGTGTTTTTTGTGTATGGATTTTGTGACGGAAGGGGGAAACTGTGACAGGGGAAAGAAACCATTCTTTTATCAGTGTGTGAGGGGAATCACTGTTCATTTGGGAACCATGAATCCTCTCTTTAGTAGATAGGTTAATGAAAGGTGACCAACTTGTCGAAATAGAATGACAGCGTGTGTTGGGCCTTATGGACTAGCGCTACGATTAGGTGTTTTCTGTTTCCCTGTTACTTATATGGTACTTTTATATTGGCGGGGCACCCATGTGGTTGCAGTCATGACAGCTTTTGGGCATCGCTTCCACACTCCTACACCTGAGCCTCATTGATTTAGGCTCTGATGAGAGCCGTGTCGGTGGGTTGCTTTGGTAAGCAGTGTTTGGCAGAGTCGTAGTTTGGCGTGGCGACCATGTGGTCGCAGCCATGACCGGTTTTGGGTGCGGCTTCCATGCTTCTAACTCTTACCCTGTGATGCAATCCCGTTTTTTTTTGTTATTATTGATGTAGTATGCTATGATTTAGGGGACAAATATGAGTATGCGGTCGTGTATCTTTTAGAACATTCAAAAAGGCAATGATGATTAGACTTGAGCGTTTAACTGGAATATGTACTTCTTGGCGGGGCAATCTTGGTGGGTTTGCAGCCACAATGCATGTCTCCTCATATCCGTTGCTCGCTTATCTGAGCCTCCAAATACCAAAAAAAAGGCTACTCGCGTGTCAGCAGGTTCTACCACAGGGCATCTAAATTATGCTTTTGTATTCCGCGTCAACTCGCTGGTAAGTGTTACATTCTTTTTTCCTTTTAGTTAACGTTTTATTTTAACAACTTGACCTCTTTTATGTGTCTGACATTTGCTTGCCACATGTTAGCGACCACATTGTAGTGGTGTGCTTGCCATATTTCCTTGATCGCGTATTCTAGCGGTTAGGACCTGGATTCATATTGAATTGATCGCATCCTAACTTAGCCTATGGTTGCGGCAAAGTGTCTGCTCTTTATCCTAAATCACATGCTATTTTATCCTATGGTGGAACCCACACAAAGGATGTTTCTAACAAAAGAAGGTCCAGTTTGAACCACGAGGTATGTCAATGTCAGGTTCAAATGGTCTAAAAAAAGTTATGACCATCTCGCGTTACCTAATATTTGGTTGTTTTTTTGTTCGTCAAAGGTGACAACCTGTCGAAACAGAATGATAGCGCGTGTTGGGCCTAAGACTTCATGCCTACCGGGTGGGTATTCAGGCAACTTTAGGGTCTTCCTGCTCTATCATGCACTAGCCATGGACTAGTGATACGTTAGGTGTTTTCTGTTTCCCTATAACTTATATGATACTCTTATACGGCCTATGATAATTTTATACAAAATAGATTGATAAGCTCCCACCTCCACAGGTTTGCTAAAGTATGCCCCTTCCCTGACGACCAAAAAAAACACAGCTGACTACGAAAGAACATTTGTTTGTGAAGATGGCGGAGAACTGGAGGACCCCTGATTTAATGGCCACCAGCTCTGTCATTGAAATACAAAAGAATGAACTAGGTAACACTCTATACTAAACGTTTGTTACACAACAGCCTTTATTTTTTTTCATGCTGGCTTCTTTAGAGTTTTTATCCATGGAACCAAATAGAAAAGTAAATAACTTAACATATACAAATACATTAAACCAAATACATAAAGAAGCCCTGCCAATGAACCAACATCATTCCCAGTACCAAAATAACAAACACCCAGGCATATACGCCTGGTCCATTCTTGGTAGACACGGAAACACAACACGATCAACATAATGCCCGAGGATGATTTATTCAACACACACCAAAGGGAACACCTTCAGGAACATTCAAATAATCGTTTCAACCAGAAACGTTCCCTCGCAGCCGTCAATGAATATTTCCATCCTAGCAATGCGGTTGCCAGTTGCTACTGCTTCGGCTCCGAGCTGTTCTCGAAAGGAATAGTCTTCACGTGTCACGGTCCCTAAAAATGCCACCATATGGTTAACTACCGGTTCCCAAACAACGGTCCTTATCTCATAAGCAAGATGATTCCTATCAATGACACCACTATTCACCTCCTGCCACATTTGCTCCATCCTAGCTTTCCATGCTGTTTCGCCTAGAATCTCATCCTGTAGGCAACAAATAAACATGTCCGCCCAATCGTTAGTTCCTGCTTCTTTCTCTAATGCATCGCATTTTGGGCGGTACGCCATTGGTTATTTCTTTATAAAACTTAACTATAAATGTGTGTAAAGATGTGTCAGCTCTAGCCTCCTAACACTCCTATATATAGCAACGCCTCCTGGCTTACATCCTATAGTGTCTTGCACTAACAATCAACACTACCACCGAAAACAGTAACCAGATCCCAAATTGCATGATTCTCGGCTTAGCTTCCCAAAAGTATATTTAAAAAAACCACTATCCCCATCCACACACTGTTACCATCATCTATTATTCTACTTTTTCTGCTTATTTTTTGCCACATTTAGACAATATAGAAAAAACCATTTATGGCCAAAGACAAAAAAACAAAAATAATGTTGTTATGAGCCTCTGCATATCTTTACCACAAGTGGTGAAAAACAAAGCACCAACAACAGTCCTATACTATTGCTATGTTCTATAATGCAAATTTTTCCTACGATTAGCCAACATATTATAACACACAAACACAACATTTTACATGACTCCATTAGAACCTAATGAAAGAGCATTAGAACATAATGAAAGAACACATTTCACACATAAACAATATTTGTTATATTACAAACAGCATACAACACAACTTCAAGCAAATAACATAACAGCGAGTTTGGCCGTATAAAAGACATACCACCAAAAAATACGGCCAGACTATACACAGTCGGATCCCACACGTCGTTTATTACAAACACACGAACAACCTTCTTGCTCTAAACATCTGTTCTATCATTACATGGGTTACAAGGATCGTAAAAAATTATCCAGATCTTGAAGGTGCCCATCAGAATCATCCGCCAGTGCCTGTAGCTTCCACAGCTCCGCGACATCACGCTTTTGCATGTCACCTAGCAGCCAAAGCATTCGACTCACACGGTGGTCCGGGCTAAGGCTAGACAGCTCACTTATAAATTGGTCCCTCTCATCAATGTCATTTTTCTTTCGCGCATGCAAATCTTCAATCCTGGCCCTCCATTTCGTCTCAGCCTCAATCTTCTTCCGTAGATAGAAATAGGAAACACTTCCAAAATCACTGGAAGAACAAAGCAATCGCAAAGCATGAAGCACTCCTCGCCAACTCATTTTTTTGCTTGAATGTTTTAGCCTGGCTGTTGCCAGCAATGTGCTATACCCAACTGGAATGGCATACTTAAATAGAACATCTCCAACCCACTGTAGGCATGTCACATTGGATTCATTTTTTTTAAATTACTTGCTAGCCAACTAGCTACTAAAGCTTGCAACAGTTAGATTCTCAATAGCACATTGCAGGCTAAATGAGTGACACAAGTTCCAGGCAAAATTCCAAGCACATGTACATCCAAAAATGTGCCAATACAATAACCAAGAGGCACAAATGAATGCTTGCTATCATACATTGGTTCCTACCATTACAGTTGTTCGATATAGGTAACCCTATAAACAACAAACTCTATAAACAATCATGTCCATATATGAGAAATAAAACACCAACGAGATGTATTAAAATTAAAAACTATTCCGAATTTAAAGATAATCAACAACAACATAAACATATCGCAACATACACATAGGTGGCGTACGACTACATAGAGTACGACAAATACACATCAAGTTAAAACAACGAAGACCAAACATAACCTTTCCACATACGCCTAGGAAGAACAGTTTATTGAAAACATGCAAACATATAGACAATCACTGGGGGCGCCCTACAAACACTTTTGATGATCACATATTACGGATGAAAAACTCCATATCGGGCACACGATTGTCGGACGCACCCATCAATTCTTGTAGCTGGTGAAGCTCCGCCTCAGCTCTGTCTTGCATGTCCAATAGCAAAGAAACCATCCAGCTCAAAAGCGGTTCTAGATTAATACTAGATTACTCGCTTATCAAACCGTCCCTCTCAGCAATTGCAGCCCTTTTACGGGCATACATAACTTCAAGTCTCCCCCTCCAATCCATCTCATCAGCCACCTGTTCATGCAGGTAGAACCAAAAATAGTTGCGGTGCTCCTCAGAACCACAAGCCGTCTGCAAAGAACGCAGCCTTCTCAACCAACACATTCTTTCGTGACTGATTATCGGTTGCTTTATGCACGGTAATGTATTGCTAATACATGCCATGACATCCTTATATACAACTGCCACAACCCACTGTTGCAACATACCATTGGGAGATTATATTACTTTAAAATATACACCCAATAAAATCTGCAACCCTTTCATGAGCAGCTTGACCCTCATGATTCAGCATTGTGTCAAACCTATAACACAGCCTCCAACACAAGCCCATGTGCATGTGCAGTTAAAAAATACAACTTAATAGGCCTTTGACTAAATCCTAACCACAAATGAAGTCTAGCACCAACAGGTATGGTAGGCCTTCAAAGTAACTGTTACATACATACCAATACACATATGCCTTTTAATTTCAAATAAGTAGATACATTAACGGTTAATACTTACAACTAAATCCAACAACACATATTACTGGTAAAAGAATTGTTGTAAATATTGACCTACTTGCTTATTGTATTTTTGTAAATAGGCAACCCACCAACGGGATTTTCGTGTAAGAACTAGATGTGAATGACGTTGCTGGAACAATAAGGCTTTTTACATTCGGTGATGGTAAGAATGTATAACAATTTGTTGAAAAAGGATCAACACCAAGTTATTCACTAAGGTTTTTTTTTAATTCATGTGATGCAGACGTCCGTTTTGCAAGTGGGAAGCATAGGATTCATGAGATTCATACGAGCAACTTCAGCTTTAGCTACACGTTTTTTAAGGTGATAACTTGATAGGTATAGTAGACTCAATCACCCATCATGCTAATATTGAACCTTCAGCTGATGCATGAACCTTATTCAAGTAGAGTTTTATATAATATTGTGCGTTTACTTAAAATATTTGAACTATGCTTCTTGCCTGCAGCTTGAAGCGATGGCAGGTCGGTTCTTCGATCAGATACGCCATCCGAATGTTGTCGACTGTTGAATCCTCTTTTCAACTTCTGACAAGAGGTAAGCACATGTTAATTTAGGTCCCGCTGGTTATCTCACTCATGTTTGCAAGGTGCCTTACTTGATTTTATGTATGTGGTTCCAGCGAGCATCTCCCAAGCTTATCAACATGTTAATTCCCTCCCATGTGAAAAAGCAAATGCCAGCGGCATCAGCAGTTGAAGAAGTTGACGAGCGGATTCAAGCAAAAAATTATGTGTCCGTCTCTCTAGCAAATAAATGAGAATAGTTTTGTATATTTTTTAGATGTTGTGTTTAGCTTTATTATATAAATACATCTTGGTATACATTTGTCCACAAAGTGTAGTGTGAGTCGTCTACTTAGTCATATAATCGAGGAACACGTCATGTAAGTCTTGATGGTGTAATGCATTTCTTTCATAATCAAACATATAGAGTTCATGTAGCATAGTGTAAGGGAGGTCATATTTTGGATTCGGATGCACATGTCGGCCGTGCATTCTGAGTGATGACATGCTACTTTTAGAGATTTATGTCATAACTCAACGACCATTAAAACTGTTACCAAAAACGCCCGCATTTTGCCGCAGCGAAGCGCGGGCTCTAAATCCTAGTTTAACCAATAAGTGATAAATACTTTTCCTAGTTTAAATCCTAGTTTAATCAATGCTAGAAACACTAAACTTAACTAATCAACACAAGTAAATACTTTTCAAACGTAATACTTATTATTGTATAATAAAGAATTACAAGTGTTATGGATAACATCGTTTGATGACAATGTGTTGTGCACACTTTGAACAACTAAATAACCTAACTTATGAATACAGTCACAGCTGTTTGATTCAATAAGTTCTAAGCATTAATGTGTGAATATTCTCAAAGTGTTGAACATTAATGCTGGGCTACACATCTTATTTATAGTGATATGAGACTTACCTAAGTACTAGTTGATGGTGACTACACAAGACATTCACTTTTCAGACATCTGTCACAAGATGCTCTTCTATTCTTGGTAGTCTGTCATAATGCTTTAGGAAAACAGATCTTGAAACAGTTTCCCTTTTCTTCATAGTCTCGTACACACAAATGGCATGTCCAAAGTGTGTTGAGTGTTAACAGGGTATTGCCACCCCTGTTAACCCTCAACCCCTCAGAGTCACTGATACATCTTGGCTGTTATCCATCACAGCCAATGAGTATGTCTTCAAGTAATCTTTGACTTCTTTGACAATGTCTCTGACATGGACTCCTCTGAGGTTGCTCACAGAGACTTGGATCTCTATGAGTCTTGCGAAACTTGCCTGCCTCCTAGGCACAGGCAAGTGACTATCTAACAGCTTAATTTGTGTTTAAATCTATGATACAGGGAATCTAACAAACTTAGATTCCCAACAATCTCCCCCTATTTAAACATAAATATAGCTAGATCTATCTAAGTTAAGGTAAGTGAGATAACAGCTTCTTCTTACTCATAACAGATCTAAACAAACATACCTCATGATTTTATTCATACTTAAAGAAAATTACAAGTACAATACAAAAGTGAAATAAAATGTGAAGGTAAAATTGAGCTGTGAAATTCTTCAATAGTCATCATTTTTTATCTTTTCTTCAGCTTCAGCTATGTCTGTTCTAGTATCCAATTCTGCCTGCAAAGCTTGTGCAAAAACCTTGGAATACTCTGAGTTAATCTTGAGCCCTTTTTTGAGACAAAGCAACTGAATTGTTGATGCTAAGCCAAGCTCATCTTCTCTTTGGAATGCATACTGGCAAACTCTGTTCATGAAGGTCATACCTCTTTTAGGCTTTGTGTAGGTCTGACCATAAATAGGACCAACGATTCCATTTGGTAGTATTAAGTCCATGTGCATTCCATCCACTTGAACATCATCTGTGACAAAGGTTTCCTTAACAAGTTGAGTCATCCTTCTTCTTTTCTTGCCAGACTTTGGGGGTTCTTGTTCAAACAGCTGTGGTGGGGGATCTATTTTGAGCTTGGCTGTTGTTTCTTTTATCCAGGTGAACTTAGCCTTAAGGGTCTTAAGAAGAATGAAATTGGTCTGACCAGTTCTTTTAGCAGCCAAGGCTTCAAGTTCAAACCATTCAGATAACCCAAGTTTCTTTAACCTGAAGTCCTCAAAGACATCCATATTACCCTGTTGGTTATCTCTCCACAAAATCATTTGTGGTGTATTGGTGGACTTGTGAATTATGTATTTGAACTTAGTTATCTTGCCAGGTGCATACCTATTGTTAACACAAGCATCATAATCAGCTTTTACCTTTCTTAGTGCCTCTGCGCGTTTAGCCTCCATTTCCCTCAACCTTTGTCTCTGCTTCTCCCTTTCAGGTGGAGTCATCTTCCTCATAGTTCCCTCATTAAGTTCCTTGGCTTTCTTGATTTCATTTAGTCTCTTGAATTCCTCATCTTGTTTCTCTATCTCTTCAGGTGTTAAGGGATTCTCATTAGAAGGTGTAAAGGTTGAAAATTGGGAAAGGTCTGTGGTGGATCCTCCTGTCTCTAGCATCGGAGCTATCTTCTTTAGTTTGGTGTCTGTGTCAACCAAAACTATTTCCTTTACTTTCTTCGAGACAGAGGATTCCATACTCATGTTTTTCAGCTCCTCAGCTCTTTTGATGAACGCTGACTGAGCTTGAGTTTGTATTGCCTTGGTGATGTAGCGAAAAACTAGATCCTTCCAACTATCGTTGGTTCAAAAAGAATACCGATAATCAGGTAACTCCAACAATCGTTGATTCAACGAATACCCGATTATTTGGATGAAATCAAACAATAAACCCTAACCTGGATTTAAGTTGATTAACAGAAGACTAAAAAGTCATATTTTTTATTCATATCTCAATAATATTCAATACAATAAACTCAAGTCCTAATTTTATAGAAAAACTAAACTTGCAGAAAAAGATAAAAATATTATTCTTAAAAAACACAAAATAAGATTACTAAATAAAAGATATCACAAACTAAACTAAATAACCAGTTTATTTTTATGTTCCTCCATCATTCTCCCTCACTTCAGAAAACTCGTCCTCGAGTTTGTGTCGCTCGTCCCTTGTACTCGTAGCATCCAAATTTGTATCCCTTGCATCAAATTCCCTTTATTTATAATGACTCGACCTCGAACCTTGATCGTCTTAAAACCCAACTTGTCAACCATGATAGTTTGGATCATTGTAGAACAAAGAATATTAACCACAACTACAGTGTCTTCAATGTTGTCTTCTTCCCTACCAAATTTTTTTTCCCTCGTCAATCCTTCTTTTTCCTTAATGACATCTTCATAAACTAGCATCGGTTCTTCTTCATATTCATCAAATATGGGAGGTCCATCATAATCATCACCACCAGCCGCACCATAATCTTCCCATTCATCAGAAGATGAACAATCAGCCTCAAAAAACGGATATTCTAACATCTTAATCAGGAACTTCGGCTCTAGATACCAACTGATGTAGCGAAAAACTAGATCCTTCCAACTATCGTTGATTCAAAAAGAATACCGATAATCAGGTAACTCCAACAATCGTTGATTCAACGAATACCCGATTATTTGGATGAAATCAAACAATAAACCCTAACCTGGATTTAAGTTGATTAACAGAAGACTAAAAAAGTCATATTTTTTATTCATATCTCAATAATATTCAATACAATAAACCCAAGTCCTAATTTTATAGAAAAACTAAACTTGTAGAAAAAGATAAAAATATTATTCTTAAAAAACACAAAATAAGATTACTAAATAAAAGATATCACAAACTAAACTAAATAACCAGTTTATTTTTATGTTCCTCCATCAAATATTCAATACAATAAACCCAAGTCCTAATTTTATAGGAAAAATAAACTTAGGGAAAAAGAAAACAATATTCTTCCCAGGAAACACAAAATAAAAACATTAAACAAAAGATACACAAAATAAGAAAACTAAACAAAAGATACCACAAATAAACTAAATAACCAGTTTATTTTTATGTTCCTCCATCACTTGGGTAGGGAGCTAACAGTGAACTTTAGCTTCTTGGTAGCTGGTTCACCATCATCCCCAGACTCGCTGGTGTTAACCAAAGTCAGGGACTTTGATGAATCAACTCCATCATTATTTTGTTGCTCCCCCTTAGTTTCATCCTCATCATTGGGTACGATTATAGGTGTGATGACTTAGAGGGGGACAGGTTAAGAAATGGTGTTATCAGCAGAGGTTGAGCCATGTTTGGCAGATTCAAGGTTAAGTATCTTTTCCTTCTCCCCCTCATGTTCAGCCTGTCTCTTCAGACGTTTGGATGAACGTGCCTGAAAGTGCCTTACAATCTGGTCAACAAGGGCAGCCATATCACGTTGCTTGGTCCTTGAAGCTCTGGCAATCTTCAGCAGGAGGTTGCAATTTCCATTGGTGTTGCGATGAACACGATCAACGATAAAGTTTGTGAGACGATATTGCCTGCTACGAACAGCTTCAAACTCTCTGTGCATTGTTAACTCATGATCATTAAGGAGAGCAGGGACCTTTGTGACAATGGCATCCTTGATTCCTGTGGACAAATGACTAAGTCCTTGTGATACTCCTTTTCTTGCACCATCCTTGATAGGTTCGGTGACTGCATCCCTAACCGCCTGATTGATGATCCTTGGAAATGTGACAGTGAAATTATGCATCTCAGATTTGATAACATCCAGCTTTCTTGATAGGTGCTCCATATCTGATTGATGATGAACAGGCTGAAGGTTATGTATGTTCAGGCTTTGTTATGCATAATCATCCCCCCTTAGCAAAAGATCAAAGTTGGTTTGGGCAGGATGATCAAACATAAGGAATTCAACAGTTGGAACATAAGCAGGTCTTTGGAAGACTGTTGTGGTGGAGGTAGCAGAGGTGGGAGTTACAACAGCTTCCTTGGGAGGAGGAGTGGTATTATCAGCTGGTTTGGACACAGCTATTTCCTTGGGAGGAGACACAGATTGTTGATCATCTTCTTCTTCATCTTCCTCCTCCTCAAACATCCCCTTAGGGAGTATTTCGTCCTCAGGCATCGATTCAGGTTCAGAGAAATCATCAACTAAAGAGAGTACTTCTTCTTTAATATCAATTAGGGGCTCTTCTTCATTTGGTTGATCCTGAATGATTGTATCAGCTTCTTTTTCTTGTTTCTCCAGGGATTCTGTGTTTGGTTGTACAATATCAGCCTGCAAATTGTTTCAGATTAGTAACAGGGAAATAAGGAAGGGGAATGGTCGCCACGTCGCTGTCCCAGAGAGGCTGAGGGTGATTGCTCAGCCACTCCAAAGGATAAATCCTTGGGATTCTTTTAAGGGTGAAAATTATAAGGTTATGATCGCCATTCGTTGCCCCTAGGAAAGCTGAGTGTGATTATTCAGTCCCCCCAAAAGGTTAAAACCTTTGGGACTCTTTTGATTGTGAAACATATGTTGTTAAGGATCGCCATTCGCTGCCCCTAGGAAGGCTGAGGGTGATTATTCACCCCCCCCCCCCCCCAAAAGATTAAGAAATCTTTGGGACTCTTTTAATGATGAAACATATGTGGGTGAGGATCGCCTGTTACGCTGTCCCTAGGAAAGCTGAGGGTGATGATTCAGCTCCCCCTAAAAAGGATAAATCCTTTGGGATTCTTTTAAGGTGAAAAAGATATGGGTTAAGATCGTCTTATTACGCTGTCCCTAGAAGAGCTGAAGATGATTATTCAGCTTCTCTAAAAATAAAACTTTTGGGATTCTTTTTCTGAGGAAACCAAGAGGCTGTGTGAGGTACAGCTGGTCAAGGTCGAGACATATATGTATTCAGGTTGTTTTTTGCCTGAATACTGTCTAGAGGGTGCAGGGTCATCGGGGTGCTTTATAAACACAAATGAATCATTCCCTGGTGCATAGACAGGGTGTACAGAAGTCTTAAAGAGTTCTAAGTGCATATACTGACTTCTATGGGTCGAGGATTACCCTAACTTCACCACTCTCACCTACAGACATTTGAGAGTGGTTGCTTGTGGACCTCTAAAAATTTACACTGATTACCTGTACGATATCAGCAGAATTCGGCTGGTTCCCTGTTGTCTCGGCTGACATCGAGACACTAGACCCTTCTTGTTGGTCAGCTGAAGTCTCTGATTCCACAGGAGTCTCTGGAACAGAGGAGGTTTCGAGGTTCACATTCTTCTTTCCCCTGGCCTTTGCAACAGTTTTGGTGTGGGAAGAAGATGGGTTTTTCTTCTTCTTAGGTTGTTGGCCAGTTGTTGCCTTGGACGTCGTGGTGTGCTGCCCAGAGGTCAAAGACGTAGACTTGCCAGACACACCAGAGGTATTCACCTTCTCTGATGAAGGGAGCAAGGACTTCTCAGCAGAGGGTTGTTTGTTTGCAATGTTCATCATGTGGGAGGTGACAGGGACATCTTCAGCTCCAATTTCCTTGTAAATGGAACCAGTGATGCGATAGGGCTTCAGAGAAGTGAGTGCGGAGTTGTGATAGCTGTCACCCAACAGACTTTCGAAGATCAGAGATAGAAAGCGAACGTAGCATATGTTCTTCTCCCTGACTTGGTTCCGTCCTTTCAGGTGTTCTACTAGGTTGGAGAAAAGAATACTTCCTACATCAACATATGTGCCCCAGATCAGCCCATATGCAATAGATTGGTCGTTGAAGGACATCTGATCTTGGGATCCCTGCATTCCTCCTAGGGATTTAACTATGTGGGTGAAGAGGACACGCCACATAGGGGTAAAATACTTGATCTTCAAAGGAGACTTGGAGAGAACCTCATCGGGTGTAAGAGCATGGTTTACATCATGAAAGGGTTTAAGTGTGGCAAGGGCGTCCTTAACAGCCTTTTTGTCAATCACCTTCAGGCATTCATCACCATGTCTTAACCCAGCCACACTAGCAAAGTCTTTTAGAGAGAAGGAAAAGGGGTGTTCGTTGCATGAGAGGCTAAAGGTAATGGTGTCATCAACGATTTCAGTAGAGTACCAGAATTCCCTAAGGTATTCTTGGTAGAAGGTGGTTGGGGATTTTGTGAATGCTTCACTTGCATCACAATTTTTCATGAAGTTTACCAGATCTGAGTAGGATTCGTTTGGAGCCTTGAGCCATCCAATGGAGTTGGATGCAAGAATGCTTTCATTAAGTTCAAAGTTGACGTTTGCTGCCTTGGGAACTGGGAATGCCATGGATTCAAGGTTGAAGAAGATCGAAAATGGAGGATGGGTTTAGAGAGAGAAAGCTTAGAGAGAGAAAGATATTTGTGAAATAAGAATAGTGGTAGGTGAGGAGGCACGTGAGACAATATATAAATTCAAATGTGAAAACAGTTATTCAACCGCATTTAATACAAAGTGGGAAAATGACTACACATGTGGGTCCCTTGACCTTTCAAAAACTATTTGTCTCCTCGTTATTCGAAAATAAATTATTAAATATTGAGAATGTTTTTTAGCATTTACTTAGAAAGTAACTACCTAGTTTCATGTGAAAAACATTTAATATTGAATCAGACATTTAATGAACACATTTATTATCAAGCCACAGGCTTTGAGATATTGAGCATCCCTAACTCAGCAACTAGCATGTTGAATGAAGGTTCAGCCAAAGGCTTAGTGAAAATATCAGCTAGTTACAGCTCTGTGGGAACAAAGTGCAGCTCAATATCTCCCTTCATTATGTGATCCCTGATAAAATGATACCTGATATCAATGTGTTTGGTACGAGAGTGAAGAACAGGGTTGATGGAGATGGCAATGGCGCTGGTGTTGTCACAAATGATTGGCACTTTGTCATATAAGATCTCATAGTCAGCCAATTGACTTTTCATCCAGAGCACCTGAGCACAACAGCTGGCAGCAGCGACATATTCTGCTTCAGCTGATGACATGGCCACAGAGTTTTGCTTCTTAGCACTCCATCCAACCAATTTTCCTCCTAGGATTTGACAGCTACCTGAGGTGCTTTTCCTGTCAATACAGCATCCAGCATAGTTTGAATCTGAATAGGCCTTGAGATCAAAGCCTGATTCCTTGGGATACCATAGACCTAGGGAGGGTGTTCCTTTGAGATACCTGAAAATTTTCTTAACAGCCACTAGATAGGATTCTTTTGGGTTAGCTTGGTACCTTGCACAGAGACATGTGGAGAATTGGATATCAGGACGACTAGTTGTTAAATACATGAGTGACCCAATCATGCCTCTATATAAATTCTCATTAACAAAGACCCCTGACTCATCAGGACCCAAGTTGTTGGGTGGAAGCATAGGGCATTTCACTGATGCACAATCAGCTAAGGCATATTTTTTAAGTAAATCTTTAACATACTTTTCTAGACTAATTGAAATTCCCTTAGGACATAATTTAATTTGAAAACCCAAAAAGTAAGTTAATTTACCCATCATACTCATCTCATATTTCTTGGTCATTAATTTAGCAAAACGTTTACTAAGATTAACATTTGTTGACCCAGGGATATCATCCACATAAATCTGCACAATGATGAAATCACTCTTATCCTTGAAGGTAAAGAGTGTTTTATCAATAGAACCCCTGACAAATTTGTTTTCAGTTAAGAAATTAGAAAGAGTTTCATACCATGCTCTTGGAGCTTGTTTCAGCCCATACATGGCTTTGTGTAATCTATACACATGATTGGGAAACTCGCTGTTCTCGAATCCTTCAGGTTGTTCAACATATACTTCCTCAGCCTAATCTCCATTGAGGAAGGCACTCTTAACATCCATCTGATACACCGTGAAGTTCATATAAGCAGCATAAGCAAGGAAGATTCTGATGGCTTCAAGTCTTGCCACAGGAGCAAATGTTTCATCATAATCAATTCCTTCAGTTTGTGTATACCCCTCTGCCACCAGCCTGGCCTTGTTTCTAATGATGTTTCCAATTTCATCCATCTTATTTCTATAGATCCATCTAGTACCTGTGATGTTCTTACCAGGTGGAGCTGGCACTAGTGTCCATACCTTGTTCCTTTTGAACTGATTGATTTCTTTCTGCATAGCAGCTACCCACCCATCTTCTACAAGAGCCTCAGCTACTCGCTTAGGTTCAATTTGAGAGAGAAATTCAGCAAAGAGACATTCATTGGCTGAGGCAGACTCTGAGTCATGAATTCGTTGTCTAGTAGTAACCCCTACATTAGGTTCCCCAATAATGTTGACAAGAAGAATGTGTTAACCTCTTGACCACGTGGTTTGAGGAGCTGAGGAATCATGGACAGGGACAATTGTAGGTATAGCTAGTACTATTTGAGTTTCATCCTGCTGACTAGGAGGGCTTTCTTCAAAGATGACTTCAGTGTCTGAGTCTACTTCAGTCATATCAACAGGTACAAGTTCATTATCAGTAGGAGATTCGTCAGACGTTTGAAGAATTGGTGAGTCATCAATAGTAGTTGAGGAAGAAGGACTACAAGAAGGCTGTGGTTCTTCTTCATCAAGTTCCTGAGAGGTAGGAACTTTAATGTTGTGTGTAGACAGAGGGTCAAAAGCAGGAACATAAGGAGTGAGAGTGTTGGAGTGATGATAGTGATGACAGGCAGGTCTTGGTTCTGAGAATTCATCACTTGGAAATGACACATTTTCATTAAAATCAATTTCATCACCCTCTGTTCCAGTTCTCTGTATGACATCAACATCTTCATTGAATCTTACATGAAAGGTTTCTTCTACTTCTTGTCTTCTGATGTTGAATACTCTGAAGGCTTTGGCTGTTGGAGAGTATCCCAAGAAGAAACCATCATCAGCTTTTTCATCAAATTTTCCAAGCTTATCCCTGTAGTTATAAATGAACACAGGACATCCAAAAACATGAAAATAGCTGACATCTAGAGCTCTGTTTCTGAAAACTTCATAGGAAGTTTTACCATGTCTTTTGACAATGATTGATCTATTTTAGGTATAGCAGGCAGTGTGAACAGCTTCTCCCCAAAATTGCTTTGGTAAAGCTGCACCATTTAACATAGTTCTGGCTGCTTCAATCAATGTCCTGTTTCTTCTTTTAGCCACACCATTTTGTTCATGGATGCCAGCTGAAGAGAAGTTTTGTGATATTCCCTTTTCATCACAAAAAGATTCAAGTTGATGATTCTTGAATTCAGTACCATTATCACTTCTTAAAGCTTTGACTCTAACATCATTCATATTTTCAACCTGTCTGATGAAGGACATGATGGTATCAGCAGCATCACTTTTCCTTTTAAGGAAGAAACCCATGTATACCTTGAAAACTCATCAACTATGACCAAGGTGTATTTGTTGTGATTAATGGTCTGAGGTTTGACAGGCCCAAACAAATCCATGTGAAGGAGATGTAAGAACTTGTCAATAGAAAATGATTGGCTGGTCTTGAAAGAAGACATGTGATGCTTTCCCTTGACACAAGCAGAACAAGTCTTGTCTTTAGAAAACATCACAGAAGGTAGACTAGCAACCAGGTTTTGTGTGGCTATCTTGTTGATGTTCTTGAAGTTGAGATGAGACAGTCTTTTGTGCCACATCCAATTGACACTTTCAGAGGCTTTAGCTAGAAAACAATTGGAGTTGTCTTCAGAGCAAGCAGCCATGTTGATGACATAAACATCTCTCCTTCTTGGTGCAATAAGCACTACATCATTGTTCTTGTTGAATATGGTTCCCTGAGTCTTAGTAAACAAAACCTTGTAGTCAGCATCACACAATTGGCTGATGCTAATGAGATTGTGTTTAAAACCATTCACATATGCAACTCTTGTAAAAGTTATCCCATTGCAGTTCACTGAGTCGTATCCCTCTGTGTCGCCTGAAGAATTATCCCCAAACACCACTTTAGGACCTGGCTCCCTTGAGTATCTGTGCAGGTATTCTTGAATCCCTGTCATGTGTCTAGAACATCCACTGTCTAGATACCATACCGATTCCTTAAGATGTTTCTGCAAAGATACATAGAAACAAGTTAGTTCCTATGGTGAACCCACTTTCCAGTGGGTTCCCTGAATTGCTAATTAGCAACTCTTGAGTTCCTGTAGAACTTTTGGCGATGGGAAGGACAATTAGTTGTCTCATGGGTGAAACTTCCACAGATATCACAACCTGGGAAGTCACCACACTCATCTGAGTGATGGTCTATGAATCCACAGAATTTACAGGGTGGATAAGGTCTGTAGTTCCCTAGTTGTCTCTTAGAACCCTATTGTCTTTACCTAGAAGGTGTCTGAGCTCTCTTAACAGCCATTTGTCTATCATGGTCTAAGGTCATGTGATGAGAGTTTATACAGATATTGCAATAAGGTTTGACTAACCTTTCCCCCTTGGGTTCACCTAGAACATACTTAGGTTCACTAGAAGTAGAGCATTCAGCGGAAGGCTTAATGTGTTGTTTTAAGAGTTCAACTTCTTTCATTAACGACAACAGGCGTTCTTCAGTTGAGGAGTCAACTTTGTTCACAGATTTTGTTGAGACAGGCTTAAATGCAACTTGCTTAACAGATTGTTTAGCAGGTATAAAAAATATTTTAGCTGGTGGTTTCTCAACATCTGTTTAAGTTCACCCTTAGCTCCTCTAGAGGAACTGTTGGGTTCAACTCCTGAGAGTTTGGGTAAAGGTGGTAATTCAGCCACATCTTTAGAGACAGGGTCATCAGTCAAAATGGGATCTGACATATGAATAGTCTTAGTAGATTTACAAACAATCTCTTTGGGTTTGGTGAGAATTTTCAGCTTATTTTTCTTAGCAGATACATCCCTTTTAATATCAGCAGGCAGTTCATCATTAAGCAATTGATTTATAGTGAACCTACTACACAGCCATTTTTCAATAACCTTGTTTAATTCAGATACTGGATCATTTAAGGCACTATTTTTCAAGGTTAACCTACTGACATAATTTTGAAGGGATATTTTTTCTAAATTAACCCGTTTGAGAGTTTCACATTCAGATTTAGCATTCAACAGTTCATTTTTAACAGAGTGAAACTTATCAAGCAGGTTCTTTCTTTGTTCCTCAACAAAGTGCAAATCAACAATGGTGTAATCAAGGACATGTTTGCGTTCATCATTATCAGACATAGATAAAAGCATGTGTACCTTTTTCATTGTGATGTCAACCCATTGTCCTGATCTTGCATCACCTTTCCTAACAGTTGGTTCATCCTCAGCTATAGCCATTAAAGCCTTGACTCTAGTAGTATCTTCCTCATCTGAAGTCAGCGGCTCATCATTCCAATCATATGCTTCAGCTACCAACCCTTTCTCTGTCTTTTTATCACCTCCTTTCTTCTTAGACAGAGCTTCAAGCTTCAAATTCATTTGTTCTAACTCAGCTTTAAGCGCCTTGTACTTGTTCTTGTAATCCTTCTTCTCATTGTCTGATGAGTTGAATTAGTGAGATGAGTTGTTGTGTTGTGATTTGAACTTGTAAGGTTTGGTGGAAGATGATGGATAGGAAGGTGAGGATGTCTTGGTGGAAGGACAGTCTTTTTGGAAGTGTCCAAGCTTTCCACAGGCAAAGCAAGTTTCTTTTGATATGTCGGTTTGTTTACTAGCTGGTCCTATTCTCCCTGATTTTTTGAAGAATCTTCTTTGATTGGCTAGCAAGGCTCTTTCATGAAACTCAGCATTAAGGTCTGTCAAGAACTCTTGGCTGTTGCGCGTGTCTTCTTCAACATCAGAGTCGCTGTCATGAGGATGTGGGGTAGAGATCAAGGCTTTGGAAGTTTCTCCTTGAACTACAAATCTTTCTGTCTTTGATTTGTATATAGTATCAATCATCCCTTCTTCATAGTTGTACTTTCCATAAAGCTGATCTAAGGTGTCATTCTTGATTGAGTTATTGGCTCTCTAAGTCTGATTCATACTCAGCCATTTTCTTGGAAGGCTGTTGACAAATGTGGCATTAATCTCAGCTTGACCAATGGTGACATCATTCATAGCAAGGTCATTGAGAAGAATCTTCAGCCTTGTATAGGTTTGTTGAACCTTTTCACCTTCAAGTGCCTTGAAAGCATTGAACTGAAGTCTGAGTGCCTGAATCTTGGTTTCTCTGGTTTCAGAGGGTCCTTCATGACCAAGGATGAGGTCTGTCCACATTTGTTTGGCTGTGGGAGACTGAATGACAGACTTCATGATGTGTTTGGGAAGACATGATATAATGATGCTTTTGAGACGTTTATCTTGGTTTGCCAATTTTCTATCAGCTGGAGTCCATTGTTTGAGAGGTGTGGGAAGAGGGTTATCTTCAGTAGAGGTAAGTGCCATGGGAACATATGGACCATTTTCTAGAATTTCTAGAAGAAATGGTTCAAGTCCATCGAGATACACGAGGAATTGACTCTTCCAACTAGCAAAATCTTATTCATCAAAGACTGGTACGCTGGTGACATGTGATCCGCCTCTTGAGTCAAGAAGTTGAGGTAGATCATCTTCATTAGGAGGTGGAGGAGTGAGTCTTGGTGAAGATGGTGATGCATTGTTGTTGTTTCCAGAAGGTGATTGTGGTGGGTTGGATGTTTCTGGCATGGTGGATCTTGATTATAAAACTGAGAACGATGTTTCTTGAATGTTTTAATATCAAACACCGCTCTGATACCAATTGGAAGTCCCTAATCAATGCTAGAAACACTAAACTTAACTAATCAACACAAGTAAATACTTTTCAAACGTAATACTTATTATTGTATAATAAAGAATTACAAGTGTTATGGATAACACCGTTTGATGACAATGTGTTGTGCACACTTTGAACAACTAAATAACCTAACTTATGAATACAGTCACAGTTGTTTGATTCAATAAGTTCTAAGCATTTATGTGTGAATATTCTCAAAGTGTTGAACATTAATGCTGGGCTACACATCCTATTTATAGTGATACGAGGTTGACCTAAGTACTAGTTGATGGTGACTACACAAGACATTCACTTTTCAGACATCTGTCACAAGATGTTCTTCTATCCTTGGTAGTCTATCATAATGCTTTAGGAAAACATATCTTGAAACAGTTTCCCTTTTCTTCATAGTCTCGTACACACAAATGGCATGTCCAAAGTGTGCTGAGTGTTAATAGGGTATTGCCACCCCTGTTAACCCTCAACCCCTTAGAGTCCCTGATACATCTTGGTTGTTATCCATCACAGCCAATGAGTATGTCTTCAAGTAATCTTCGAATTCCTTGACAATGTCTCTGACATTGACTCCTCTAAGGTTGCTCACAGAGACTTGGATCTCTGTGAGTCTTGCGATACTTGCCTGCCTCCTAGGCACAGGCAAGTGACTATCTAACAGCTTAATTTGTGTTTAAATCTGTGATACAGGGAATCTAACAAACTTAGATTCCCAACAAGAATGTATAACAATTTGTTGAAAAAGGATCAACACCAAGTTATGCACTAAGGTTTTTTTTAGTTCATGTGATGCAGACGTCCGTTTTGCAAGTGGGAAGCACAGGATTCATGAGATTCATACGATCAACTTCAGCTTTAGCTACACGTTTTTTTAAGGTGATAACTTGATAGGTATAGTAGACTCAATCACCCATCATGTTAATATCGAACCTTCAGCTGATGCATGAACCTTATTCAAGTAGAGTTTTATATAATATTGTGCGTTTACTTAAAATATTTGAACTATGTTTCTTGCCTGCAGTTTGAAGCGATGGTAGATCGGTTCTTCGATCAGATACGCCATCCGAATGCTGTCGACTGTTGACTCCTCTTTTCAACTTCTGACAAGAGGTAAGCACATGTTAATTTAGGTCCCGCTGGTTATCTCACTCATGTTTGCAAGGTGCCTTACTTGATTTTATGTATGTGGTTCCAGCGAGCATCTCCCAAGCTTATCAACATGTTAATTCCCGCCCATGTGAAAAAGCAAATTCCAGCGGCATCAGCAGTTGAAGAAGTTGACGAGCGGATTCAAGCAAAAAATTATGTGTCTGTCTCTCTAGCAAATAAATGAGAATAGTTCTGTATATTTTTTAGATGTTGTGTTTAGCTTTATTATGTAAATACATCTTGGTATACATTTGTCCAAAAAGTGTAGTGTGAGTCGTCTACTTAGTCATATAATCGAGGAACACGTCATGTAAGTCTTGATGGTGTAATGCATTTCTTTCATAATCAAACATATAGAGTTCATGTAGCATAGTGTAAGGGAGGTCATATTTTGGATTCGGATGCACAAGTCGGCCGTACATTCTGAGTGATGACATGCTACTTTTAGAGGTTTATGTCATAACCCAACGACCACTAAAAACGTTACCAAAAAGCCCGCATTTCGCCGCAGCGAAGCGCGGGCTCTAAATCCTAGTTTAACCAATAACTGATAAATATCTAACCTTGCACAATTGATTGAAACATATACTGTATCAAGTATTAAATATCCAACCCCACTATAACATTCAATCACAATGGATTTAATACTACAAAAAATTCAAGAGATGTAATTGTGTACGAATGATTACGGACGTAACTGTTATGAACCCTTCTTCTTCTTTTCTTTTCTTTTCTTTTTTTTGTGAGAGAAAAAAAATTACGGGATTTGGAGAGAGTTTGTTATGGGAAAATAATAATTACAGGCTCTGATACCATGTAAGATTGGTAAGAGTTATTCAATAAATAGATTATAATATATAAACCACATAAGAAAGATCTAGAATAAAATAACTGGGCTAAATCCTAAACCCAATGGGCCGACATATCAACTAACAGTGAATGTATCTTTCACACGGCATCTCCTGTTTTACTTTCAGTCACTGACCCACAGGCTAGTTTTCGCTTTTAATATTTCTCATTGTGTTATAATGATATTAAGCACATATTTTCGCTAAACTGAGTTTTTATGATTCTGCATTAGGCACAACTGTTAGATCTTGCGGTGAAGGGGACACTTGATGTTCTTAAATCAACTGCAAAAGTTCTCTCTCAAGAGAGTGGTCTTGACATCTTCCATTGTTTCGGTTATGTTTAACGAGAAGCCTTTAGAGTCTGGTGTTATTGTGGATGAAACTTGGTTTGCAGATCCAGTAATTTGTGAGCAAAGAAAGGTCTATATCTATAGTCGTTTACGTGAATCTCAATAAATCGTTTCTTCAACAGTGCTGTGATTTAACAAACATTGTCCCATTAAGAGTTTTAACCGATGTCATCCAATATATTTAGATCATTTTTACTTAATCAAAGTCGTCTAAATCTATTGATCATGCTCCGGTTATATATGAAAGTTATAGAGATAATTGCCGGTTTTAGTGACTATATAATAATAGTGATAACATAACTTAAAAGTTAGTAAGAGGTTGCCGGAAACAGATAATATGATTCAGTTTTATTAGAAAAAATCTGGAAATCGATCAGGGGGATAGTTATGTGTTGCATAACTTGGGACACTCCTAGCAACTAATCTAAGACTTGGTACTTTTTAGATGTGGTTTTCCCTTGCAAAGACCTTGGCTGAAGACGTCGCTGTAAAATTAGCAGAAGATAACGGTTTGGATTTGGTGTCAATACATCCTGGCTATGTTATCGGTCCTTTCTTTCAGCCAAGTATCAATGTTGTTTCTGAAGGCCATATTAAGCTTGATAACAACTGGTAATGGTCGTCGACGACTAGTACTAACATCTATAAGTTAAAATAATCGCTATTTTGAAAGCTTGTGTATTTTAATTCGGAAATGGATGGTGTATATGCAGGAAAGGACGTATTTCCAGATGGAATATATAGATAGACTTGTTGATTGTAAGAGATGTTGCTGATGCACATATATTAGCATTCGAAAACCCCAAAGCTAATGGAAGATACTTCATGGTAGGGACTATGACTCGCTCTTAGGAGATCGTGAAGATCGTACACAAACACTACCCTGCTCTCACCAGCCATTCTCAAAGGTGAGAATCATATATTCCCGATAAGAATCTACACCTGAACATGTGATAAAGATACACTGCAGTTGAATTCTATATTTGGGAATTGGATGAATCTACTTGGTCAAAATAATTTGATGGTTGATTTACTCACATCAATTATGCACATAATCAGGGAGCAATTACTGCACTTGATTTTTATATAGCAGTTTGCCTTATTTAAGTCTAAGAAGGATAGTATAAATAATAGGTCTCTTGTCATTGTTATCATCACTTCACTTTTTATATGTCTTTTCCTGTAAAAGGAGACCTTGTAAAAGGAGACCTTGCCCCTCTCGAACTGGGCCACTATCGATAAAACTATCCTATTCTTGTTCCTAGTAATTCAGTATCAATCAATTGGTTCGATTGCCGGGAATCGAAACATGGTGCAAACCCGGAATAGCGAGAACGATCCAGTTGCCACTCAGTTGGCTGCAATAGCCGCGAAATTGGAGGCAATTGAAACGATGAAGGAAGATATAGCAGCTTTGAAGGAAGGAGATCGATCCAGATCCAAAGGAAGCAAGAATTTCGATGTGGAAAGTTCTTGGAGGGGTCGACAGTCGTATAGACCTTATAACAAGATTGATTTCCCGAATTTTAGTGGCGGAGACCCTCGAGGTTGGCTGCTGAAAGCCGAAAAATACTTCAAGTATTATCAAAAACCGGATGAAGAGAAGGTAGAGATAGCTTCAATGCACTTAGAAGGGGATGCCTTGGACCTCTATTCATGGCTCTCTAACGGTCAATTCATTTTTGGGAAGAATTGGTCCAGGCGTTTACCAAAAACTTTGGACCAGCAGAATTACAGAACCTGGATGAGTTCCTGTGTAGCATTAAACAAACTGGTTCAGTACAGGAATATCGACAGGAGTTCGCTAAGAGATCCTCTCGAGTTTCTAATTGGCCTGATCATTGTCTTTTGGGGGTGTTCCTAAATGGCCTCAAAGATGAGTTAAGATCAGATGTACGAATTCACAAGCCTCGTACAGTATATAGCGTCATGAGTCTGGATCTAGAGTTTGAATCTAAACTCACTACCCACGGACCCGAAAAAAATGATTCTTGGACCCCAAATTCAAAACCCTCTCAACCTGATTCTAAACCAACAACTTTCACCCAAGCCCAAACAACCCAACCAAAAAATACTTTCAGAACGTTCAACGCAGAAAAACAAGACCGATTCCTAAAGGGGGAATGCTTCAGATGTGGCGATAAATATGGACCGGGACATCGTTGCAAAACCGCTACCTTTAAGGTTCTAGAGGCTAATGAGGATGTCGAAGAATCCTTTACGACAGATTCATTCGGCATTGACTGTATCGAAGAAGAATCTGCTGCTCAAATAAGTTTGCATGCTATTTTGGGGAAGAACTAGCCTACCACGATGAAGATCCATGGTGAGCTTCATTCTACTAAAGTTTTAATTTTGATTGATGGGGGTTCTACACTCAATTTCATTTCAGATGGTCTGGTGAAAGAACTTAAGCTGGCTACTAAGCCAGTAGCGTCTTTCGGGGTTCAAATTGGTAACGGGGATATAATTCGATGTAGTCAAATCTGCAAAAATCTTCCTCTACAGATTAATGATCTCAAAATCACTCAAGATTTTCATCCTTTATCTCTTGGAGGGGCTGATCTAGTTTTGGGTGTTCAGTGGTTAGCCACATTAAATACGATCCAAGCCAACTGGAAAGAATTGTTCATGATTTTTTCAATAGATAGGAAGCGATATAAACTAAAAGGCGTTGTAACTGGTCCCCAAGAATTATCCAGTTTCCAACATCTAGCCATTAAACCAGAAGTTATACGATGCATACCAACCCCGACTACACCATTACCCATCACTAAAGACAGGGAAATTGACTTGCAACCAAGTTCTGTCATGACGCATCGTTGGGTTTATGAAGCAGGCCGGCCGAACTTGGAATTGCTGATTTCATGGTGTAATCGGCCTGTAGAAGAGGCAACATGGGAAACCTATGATCTAATGGCTGAGCAATTTCCTGCATTCCGTCTTGAGGACAAGACGTTTTACCGGGAGGGAAGATAAAGACCCACTGTAGTTGAATTCTATATTTGGGAATTGGATGAATCCACTTGGTCAAAATAATTGATGGTTGATTTACTCATATCAATAGGGAGTAATTACTGCACTTGATTTTGATTTAGCAGTTTACCTTATTTAAGTCTAAGAAGGATAGTATAAATAATAGGTCTCTTGTCATTGTTATCATCACTTCAGTTTTTATATGTCTTTTCCTATAAAAGAAGACCTTGTAAAAAAAGACCTTGCCCTCTCGAACTGGGCCACTATCAATAAAACTATATCCTATTCCTGTTCCTAGTAATTCAGTATCTATCAACATGTTTATATAAGTATATTCTTGTTTCCTTTTGAGTTTTGATAGGCGTAAAGACAGCAAGTGTGTTGAGACGCTTCCTTACAATGTGTCGTGGGAACGGGTGGAAGGTTTGGGCGTTGACTTCACTCCACTCGAAGCAAGCATTATGGACACTGTTGAAAGCTTGAAGGAAAACAGTTTCTTGACCTTCTAAAACACCATATGATTAAATATCAACATGAAAACTGCAAATGCTTATTGTGATTTGTATTATTGACACCCTTTATGTTTATGTAATGAAGGCTAAGCGAAGGCGTTGGTAAGTATATGTACAATGATCCTTCCTTACAATTTGATGAAACTTTTGCTATTTTAATATATTGAATATGAAATACAATGATCCTTACAGAAGCAAATCATAAATAGACAACAAAAAACTGGAACCGAGACGCTGAGCCGTCTGGGTATCATAAAAATGCTCGGTAGGGTAATCAGTATAAAACTAATCCAGAAAAAACAAGTGATCTAAGGGCAGCAAATGCTCATATACATAAAGGTATTTTAATATTATGACCATTTAGCTCATCCATAGCTTGAGCACTTTATCTCTACCACCAGATGCTACTTTCTCGCCATCGGGACTCCAATCGACAGCAAAAACCTTAACATGATGAGAAAAATAATTATATATGTGTTCAGATTGATTGGTGGATAATACTTGTTTCTCGCACATGTTGCTTTGTTTTTGTTAATAATTATCTACGGATAGAATTAAAGATAAAGAATTCCAGAACATACCTCATCTTCGTGACCGGGAAGGTCTTGCTTCAGCTTCTGCGTCCGGATATCCCAAACCTAAAACAACATATGTATCAATCACCTTTCTAAAAAAGTTGGATTATTAGTGCAACAATATGTTCTGCCACCACATTTTATATAGAAACGACCTCAGAAAATTTGCAGAATGGCTGAACTCGTTTACAAAATAACTAATCAGCTTCTACCTAATACATAACCCGCCCATTTTGCACACTTATAAGTTCTAACTACAATCATCATCAGGGCCTTTACAAGTATTCTTTGTTTCTTTTAAATAGTATGCATCATAAACTCCTATGTTTTATTCATGTCAAACTTAACAAATGCAGATACTATAGACTAAAAGAATGACAACAAAAGGATCATCCATTTTACCTTCAGTGTAGAATCCTTGCTACCACTCAAGAGAAGTCTACTGTCAGCAGACCAGCTGCATAAAACAATACAAGCTTATGAGAGGTTGAGCAAGTATTATTAACATTGATTCCAAATAAAAGGGAAAGGAATTCCAACCTAATCTGATAAACGGGTCCCACATGACCCCGAAAGGCACAAACAAACTTCCCGGTGATTCCATTCCATAACTTGACAGATTTGTCAAAGGAAGCACTCGCGATCCATTGCCCATCAGGGGAAAAGTAAACATGGTTTACCAGCTGCGTAAAGTAGAAATATTCAGGCCCAACTCAAAAGTGTCTTGCTTAATTGCTTATAGCAACAAAATTAATAGACATAAATAACGAGTAGTACCTGTTGATGGCCTGTCATTCGAGTTTTCGGGTGTTTGCTTTTAGAAGGTTCCCAGAGGAACATGGTGAAATCATCACTACCCGATACCAACCTCTCATCCCCATTACCTTTCATCTTATTGTATCTTTCTAGAGCCGCCTGTTGATATAGAATGACAGCTAAGAATATGTATGTAGAAAAAGATATAACACTAAAATGAAAAGTATTATACTTGTTAGGGTAGAACAACAGATTTATACACACATAACATGTAACATAACTGTTTAATATACGGTGCCTTGTTGCCTTTATAAGAAAATCTGCTGGATAAATTGGAACTTCACCAAAATATAAAGTTGGCTAGTTACCTCCTTCATCTCTTCTGGAGATGAATAATGTTTGTGTGTATGATCAAAAGCTCCAGTTCTAAGAACATACTCGGTGCTTAAGGCTAGTGAGTTCACCCAATGCCCATGACCCTGTATTTTAACAAGAAAACATTAGAAAGTACTATCAAGGTAAAGCCGAAAGCTAAACTGTTGTATGCTTGTAGCAAGTTACCAATCATTATAGTAACAAATAAACTAGTTAAAATGATGAAATTGAAATACCCATCAAAAGAGAATAACTAATGAAAGAGATAGAACAATACCTTTAGCTCTCTAATCAACTTCCCCTGTGTTGTTTCCCATACTTTGATCGTACAGTCTTGAGATCTGTAACATGCACAAAAATTACACTCAGACCTTATTCTCCATTGTGACTTTAAATTATTGGTATTAACACATGGAGGTACACATAGAAACTGGAAGTAAGCAAACCATATAATTGTAGTTTGGAACAAGATTTACCCTGTATATATGAACCCATCTCCACCCCACTTTACGCAAGTTACTGCAAGGGTGTGGCCACTAAGAACGATAACAGTTTTCCTCATTGTGGCATCCCAAATTCGTGCATCGCCATCTTTGCTAGAAGTGACAAAGCGACGACATGGAGATTGGAGATGTACTGGTTCCCAGGATATACCTGTAATCCACTTCTTGTGGCCCTGAAATGTTAATAAATATACAAATCAGCCCCAACTTGTTTCATACAAATATAAGGAAGAAATACAAACACAGCAGATGCCTCAAATAACAGAATCAATCTACATTAGGCCATATCACGGTATTATGGCATGTTTCACATGCATCTGATTCCATAGGCAAAAAACTTGATTGCTTTTATTTAAACATTAGTAGGGGATGACTCGGGAACTGGACTTGACTCCTACATTGACTCGCTAATTACAGGCTGACTGGAACACAACTAGTAACATGGCCTAATCGAATAGTGGATCCATCATTTCACGGAGTATAGGTTCGCATTCCAAATGACAGCTTGAACTGAAGCTTCATCGATTCTATTAGACTTCATAAGTTTGATTTTGAGTTGTAAAACTATCATCGATTAAGTGCATATGTGCATGGCTTGAGGTAACCTATATCACATGTTGATCTCATTTTTTATTATATCATGATGGCTATGAGATATGATCTGTGAAAGAAACTTATGTCAACTGAAAACTGAACTAGGAAATCTAGAAGAAACAAATATTCATAACATGAAAATGAATAAATTCTTCTGAATCTATTGCAAAGTGGGATCCTCAAATCACGTGAAATGATGAGCCGATAATTCTGACTTTATGGAGTTACGAGTTGACTCAACTGGATCAAGTCAGCCAGTAACTCATGACCCAAGGTACTAGTCAGCTCATTCTTGGTACAAGGCACCCCATTTAGTGAGTAGTTTGACTGGATTCTTTCAAGCTTTAAACAAATGATCAGATCTAGTGATTAGGTGAAATTCAAACTTTAAGTTCACGAGCCATGACTATATTTGCGGTCATATTAATTACAAGTAGATGTGTTTATTTGCATTGGTCATCATGTTATGTACGTATACGTAATACTTGTGTGACAATATAAAATACAACTAACATGATATTTAGTTGAATGAAACAATATACGAAAATCTAGATTTGTATATGTCAAATGCAAACAAGTTGAAGTTACATGCAAGAAAAAGATGCCAGATGGCTAAAAACTATCTTACAGTAAGCGCATTGCCAGATGGTTTTCCAGTCCGTGGATCCCAGCATTGAAGTTCTCCAGACTTGCTTCCACTGACGAGATGTTTTCCATCCGGTGACCATGCGATACAGAGAACCCAATTCTTGTGCCCTATATGGATATAAACTTTTTAACTCAGACACAACTTAACCTTATGTTTCATGCTTATGCTAAGAAAAACAAACATGCGCTGCTGGTCTCTAACCTGTACAAGTAAACATTGGTGTTTGGGTGTTTAAGTCCCAAAGACGGACAGTAGTGTCGCCTGAACCACTTGCCAATTGTTGTCCATCCGGACTAAAAGCAACTGAAAGTACAGCCTCAGTGTGACCTGCATTGACATAGATACACCCATAAAATCAATTTTATAAACAGGTAATTAAAACGATAGAAACCAACTAATTGAGAGTTATGTACCAGCAATTGTAGAAGAACAACGATTAACAGGACGAATACGGAAGACTGCCTGGGGTTGATATACTATTGTGACTACCTTCTCAACAGAAACTGAAAAGATACAAAACAACGTTTGAAGTCAAGAAATAAGAACAAATAACATTGATAAAGAAAATCAAGCTTAAAGGTTTTTGGTTACCTTTATTCTTCTGTAAATATTCTCCGAGTTGTATAACAAGCTCTTGGTCAGATATATAAAAGGCATATGGCAGCTTTTCCTCCTAAGAAAACCAAACATGTAAAAAGTTACCATCTACCATTTCAACAATTATGCAAACAAAATCTAGAAAGTAGACAATAAATGTCGTTATCTCTGAGTTATCTGAGTGCTGAAAAAAATGGAATATCATTAAGTGGTTCTTTTTTCCTGTCTTCCAAAACGTGATTTTCCCGCATTTGCGTAGCAAGTCTTCTTTCCAATTAATCGGCACTATGGATTACTGATTACACATGTTCATTATCAAGTGTTGTAAAATGAAAAGACTTGCTAACCGCTTGTAGCAAATGCAGAAAAACCCTTTTCAGAAAACGGGGAAAAAAAGCCACCTTCCTGATAACCCATTCCCTTTCATTCCTTTCTAAAAGAGCTCTTAATTTTGATCTTTAACAGCCACGAGACTGTATCGATTTTCACCAAATTACGAAGTAGTTGGCCTGCAATAAACAAACACATTCCCAACAACCCCAAAACGCAATAAAATCATATTATATCCCTCATAAAGTGCACAAATTTCCATTCTCTAGTTTCCCTTTCCAAAACTATACGCAACAAAACAAATTGATCAAAGAACCCTTAACTCTACTTCACTGCATAACAAACAAATCCACGAGACTGTAACTAATATAAGCCTCAATTTGCCAGCTTATTTTGGGACTTATGGATTTACATAACTTTATCATATCCTAATATTCTAAAAATCTAATATAAGCCACGAAGTCTCAAAATAAGCCGGGAAATTTAGCTTATGAAATATAACTATATAAGCCGCAAACCAAATTAGCTCATAAGCGACATATAAGCTTAAACAAACACCTGTTAGTGTTAGCTTATTTGATTAAACGGGTATCTGAGTTAGCTTATTTTATGGGCTTAACAGCTTATTAAAACTTAACAAAGCCACAAGCTTATGGACTTGAGCCACAAGCTTAAGGTGATAAGCAGCTTATAAGCGGAACAATGTGAGCTTTATCTTAATAAGACAATAAGCCCATATCATAAGCTAATCCATCAAAAAATCGTAATATAAACTAATCTGTATTAAAGCCCTAATTCTTAAAAGTAGGCAAATTTCATAAACATAACCAACCAATTCAAGATATTAACACGTATGTTAAACTCCTCGTAACATAAATACATAAAAAGGGTGTTTGTAATAAGCTTACATAAGCCCATAGGTCTAAAATTCAAGCTTATGAAAATACAAGCCAAAATCGCATAAGCTCATAAGCCCGCAAGTAAGCTTAAGCAAATGTTTGGGGGTGTTTGGTTAATCTTATGAGTTGGGCTTATGCTTATGTTATATAAGCCACTTATGGCTTACATATCATAAGCTTATGAGCTCATCTTAGTGTTTGTTTTAGCTTATGTTTAATAAGCTTATAGGCTCAAGTGTTTGGTTTGGCTTATGTTGTTAACAAACACCCCCTTGGATTAGCTTACTTTTTAAGCTTGTGTGCTAATTTGATTTTGAAAAAGCTCATAAGCTCTCATTTTTCAGCTTAAGAGCTCATAACTTGAGCTTATGACTTATTAATGTCATAAACTAAACTCCATAAGCGGAAAAAGTGGCCTTATGAGCTTTTTTAAAATCAAATAAGCTAATTAAAACAATTCAAGATATAAAGACATAAAACTTTATAAAAAAAAACCAATTCTAAAAAATAACATGCTTTCCCACAAAACCAAACAAATTGACTAAAAGGGTATGTTAATTACGTTATCAAGCAGCTTATTGACCATCTGTTGAAGCTCTTTAGGGCCAACAGCTTGAGGAAGATACATAGAAGCACCAAGTGCGTTTCCTTCTGGATCTGTTAATTGACACATCACACTGTTGCTATTGTCTTCTTCCATTGCATCCATTTTTGTGTTATTAGGGTTTAACCTGATTTTCAACAACAACAACAACAACAAGAAAACGGTTTTTAGGGTTTTGTCAGGGGTTTATAGATGGCAAAAAACCGAACCGGTTGGTCGGGTTTGGATGTGGGTTTTGTTAGAGGGTTGGTTGGTTAGTTGGTTTTGTTTTGGGTTACCCGTGTTTAACACGGGCTAGTAAGAAAGTATTAAAGTCCTTAAAAACATTTCAAGGTAACAAATCACATGTAAAGATGATGGTACCTTACGTTTTGAATAGTAAAGCAAAAATAGTAAATTGCTTATGGTTTATGGTTATGAAACAATTATTTCAAGTATCAACAAAAGTTTACAAGCCAACACTATAAATTTTCTTATCTTATACGGAGTAATATTTTTAAACATTTTTATCTGTATTCATTCGATTTTTACGTTTTAGTCAGTATTTTTACGTTTTCATCGGTATTTTTACGTTTTCGTCTGTAAATTTACGTTTTCGTCACAAAAGTTATGTTTTTTTCAGTAAATTTACGTTTTCGTCAAATGCTTTTACGTTTTCGTCGGTATAGTTACGTTTTCGTGAATATTTTTACGTTTTATATAGTAAATTTACGTTTTCGTCAATAACATTACGTTTTCGTCAGTAACACTACGTTTTCGTCGGTAAATTTACTTTTTCGTCAGTAAATTTGCTGACAAAAATGTTAAAATACTGACAGAAACATAAATTTACTGACGAAAACGTAAAATTACTGACGAAAAAGGTAAAATATCTGACAAAAACATAAATTTACTGACGAAAACGTATATTTACATAAAAAGATGTAAATTTACTGACGAAAACGTAAATTTACTGATGAAGATGTAAATTTACAGATGAAAACGTAAAAATACTGACGAAGACGTAAATTTACAGACGAAAACGTAAAAATACTGACGAAGACGTAAAAATACTGACGAAAACGTAAATTTACTGACGAAACGTAAATTTACTGACGAAAACGTAAATTTAAGTACGAAAACGTAAATTTACATATGAAAACATAAATTTTCTGACGAGAAAGTAAATTTACTGACGAAAACGTAAAAATACTAACAAAAACGTAAAATTACTAAAGAAAACGTAAATTTACTAACGAGAACGTAAATTTACATACGAAAACGTAAATTTACATACGAAAACGTAAATTTACAGACGAAAATGTAAACTTTCTGACGAAAACGTAAAAATACTGACGAAAACGTAAAATTACTGAAGAAAACGTAAATTTACTGACGAGAACGTAAATTTACTAACGAGAACGTAAATTTACTTACGAAAACGTAAATTTACATACAAAAACATAATTTTACAGACGAAAACGTAAACTTTCTGACGAAAACGTAAAAATACTAACGAAAACGTAAAATTACTGAAGAAAACGTAAATTTACTAACGAGAACGTAAATTTGTTAGACAGCTATATTAGGGCCCAAGCCGATTGTGGGCTTGAATCCATTAGGGTTAGGATTGCTTATTGTTGAAACTATGTATTAAGTATAAATACATATGAAGTGTTCTGTAATCCAGGCATTCAAACAATAATACACTTCTAGTATTTTACATGGTATCAGAGCAGGTTAGATCCTCCAACAAAATGTGTTATCCTCCGGTCATCGGTCTACATGCCGATGATCTGGAGGGATCTTGGTGATTTCTTGTTTTATTGTGTTTTTACTGACGAAAACGTAAATTTACTGAAGAAAACGTAAAATATCTGACGAAAACATAAAATTACTGACGAAAACGTATATTTACTGACGAACGCGTAAATTTTCTGACGAAAACGTAAATTCCCAGACGAAACGGTAAAATACTGACGAAAACGAAAATTTACTGACGAAAATGTAAAATTACCGACGAATACGTAAATTTACACAAGCAAACGTAAATTTACTGCTGAAAACGGAAATTTTCTGACGAAACGTAAAAATTTAGAGGGAAACGTAAAAAATTCAACTTAGAAATAAAATCTAACTTTTTAGACTATTGGGTTTTTGTTCAAATAATAGGAACCATTTGACCCATTCTTAAACCATTTGACCCATTTATTAAACTCATTTGACGCATACTTCATTTTACACAAAGAAATGGGGTGACCCATCACTCTATTTTTGCTCAACCCATTCCAACCCATAAGATTATGATATTGACCCAAATTGACCTACTTTTGGTTGAATGGGTTGAAATTGCCACCTCTAGTTTGTGTTTTGATGAAGGCGTGTACCAGTTCAATGACGGGTTGTATTAATAATCATTTCGGTTACTTATAAGTAAGGATGGCAAAAACGTTTTGAACGGACGAGTAAGACCGAAACCCGAATTGGTTGGGTCCGGTTCGGATACGGGTTGACGGGTTTGGATACGGGTTTAGGTTGGAATGTTGTTTTTCTCGCGGGTACATGTTCGGGTACGGGTTCTAGTAACTCGGCAAGAAAATCAAGGCTATTCGATCCGATCGTGCGAATATATGAGTTTTGAGTATGTGGAACGTTTGAAGAAATGCGGCATTGTGTCACATCTCACACCTCCCTACACGCCCCAAAATAATGGAGTGACGGAAAGGAGAAATAGAACTCTATAGGATATGGTTCGTTCCATGATGAACTCAACTACTCTACCAAAGTCCTTTTGGGGTTATGCTTTGGAGTCTACTGCACTGATTCTCAATATGATTCCAACCAAGAAGGTCGATAAGACACCATATGAGGTATGGCATGGGAAAGCTCCCAAGTTGTCTTATTTTAGGGTTTGGGGTTGTGAGGCTCTCGTGAAGCGGTATGCTCCTGACAAATTAGACCCTAGATCAATTAACTGTATTTTCGTAGGATACCCAAAGGAAACGATGGGCTACTACTTCCACTATCCACTTGAGAACAAAATATTTGTTGCTCGAAACGCTGAGTTCTTTGAAACAAGTTTCATAGATCAAGAAGCAAGTGAGAGTACTCCACTGCTTGGAGCAAGTGGGATTACTGACGAACTAGAAATCGTCGAAGATGTAGATGCACTACCTTCTGGTAACACTAGCGAATTACGTGATAAAGTTCCGCATGAGATTGTTGAACCTCAAAACGTAGACGTTCCGGTTCGGTTGGTCCGGTAGGACACCTCAAGCACCTAGTAGATATGGTTTCTACGTAGACGCTGAGGAGCACGAATTAGGTGATCGTTGTGAGCCTCCTAATTATCAAGCGGCTATATCGGATGTTAGATCCGACAAGTGGCTTGAAGTTATGAACGCGGAAATGCAATACATGAAAGATAATCAAGTATGGGTTTTGATTGATCTTCCTGCGGGCGCAAGAACCGTAGGATGTAGATGGCTTTATAAGATAAAGACCGATATGGATGGCAAGATACACACCTATAAAGCCTGACTTGTTGCAAAACGGTATACTCAAACCTACGGGCTAGATTATGAGGAAACCTTTTCTCCGGTCGCGGACATAAGAGCTATTAGGATTCTCTTAGCCATAGCGGCGTTCTATGACTATGAGATTTGGAAAATGGATGTCAAGACTGCTTTCTTGAATGGTCACCTAAGTGAAGATGTTTACATGGTGCAACCGGAAGACTTTGTTGATCCAAAGTATCCAAGTAAAGTTTGTAAATTGCAAAGATCCATTTATGGTTTGAAGCAAGCTTCGAGAACTTGGAATAAATGGTTTGATGAAAGAATTAAGAAGCTTGATTTTGTTCAAAATCACGATGATCTATGTGTATATGTCAAAGCTAGTGGGAGTAATGTAGCATTCCTGGTATTATATGTTGATGACATATTACTTATGGGTAATACCACTTCAATGCTGCAGGAAGTAAAAGCTTGGCAGAGCAAGTATTTTTTCATGAAAGATCTAAGAGAGGCTGCATATATATTATTAGAATTAAGATCACAAGAGATAATTCTAAGCGATTGTTGTCTTTAATTCAAAGTGCTTATTTTGATAAAGTTCTAAAGAAGTTTAGAATGGATAAATCCAAGAAAGAATTTGTTCCAATGCAAGAAAAGACGGACTTAAGTAAAAAGTAATGTGTAATCACACCTAGTGAGGTGTAACACATGGATAAAGTGCCATATGCTTCGGCAATTGGTTATATCATGTATGCGGTAAGATTCACTAGACCTGATGTTGCGTTTGCGCAAAATCTTTATAGTATATTCCAACAGAATCCGGGTGAGAAACACTGGACTGCTGTTAAGACCATTCTTAAGTATCTTAGGAATACTAAATACGTGGAACTTGTTTTTGGAGTTAAAACGGAAAACGAGCTTTGCGTTAAATGTTATATCGATGTTAGTTTTCAAACCGACAAGGACGATACTAAATCCCAAACCGGGTATGTGTTTGTTCTTAATGGTGGAGCCGTGGATTGAAAAAGTAGTAAGCAAAGCATTATTGCAATGTCCTCTACTGATGCTGCAATGGAGGCTGTCTGGATTAGGAAGTTTATTAGTGGTCTTGCTCGAGTCATACCGACTAATAATTAACCTATGGAAATGTTGTGTGACAATTTTGCCGCAATTTCCATCGTTGATAATCATAGAATCATGCGAGGTGCTAGACATTATCAAAGGAGGTTTCACTATATTCGAGAAGTTATCGAAAAGGTGAAATCGTCATTAAAAAAGTTCACACATATGACAACGTCGCAGATCCTTTCACAAAACTGATGCCTATGAATAAGCATTTTAAGCATGCTGAGTCAATTGGTCTTGTTCGTTCTGCTAGTCTCATGTAAATATGTGATAAAAGTTTATTTTATGTGTTAGTATTTGGACATGGGATGTTTAAGCAATTGTTATCAATAAATGAATTAATTATTGCTGGAAATATTATTTTCATTTCATACTAATTGTGTCCTATATTTTCATGTTTGATCCTCGAATATAACGTCCATATATGGCGTATCAAATATGTTCTAAATCTCTGTTGTCGATCATTAATATGAGAGTATTAATGAAGTAAGACAAGTATGAGAGTTGGTTGTATTTTGGAAATACCTAAAGATGATTCTTCTTGACTCATATGTTATTTAATGTGGTTGAATAACTAGACTACCCCAATCGTGTAGGATTCTTTATGGATCCGCGTCATTAAGAATCTACATAGGTGGTAAGTATTGCGATCCTTAGACTTGAGATGCAAGTGGATCTTTACATGGATGGATGGCATTTCTTGACTTGAGAAAACGTTGCGTCATTTACATGGCAGTTATAAAATTTATTTCATAAGTGTTTAATTACATGTGTAAAAGGTACTTGTAGTCAAAATAAGATTTTGTTCCTCCATGAACGGAGTATGATACATACTGGGCCCTCTCGTAGAATTAATCGGATGTTTGCATGGCCGTGCCCAAATGATAGTTAAGAATTTCTCATTACATTTGGTAATCTTGATTGAATCGTAGAAACGAGAAACACAATCGTTAATAAACTGGAATGATATATGATCGATATCCATAATTAACCGTATCAGTAACAAAAGGGATGCAGTATTATTATAAATTACCATAAGGCTAAAGCAGTTTAACAAAAACCAAACTTGGGTGCTTCTGGGAGCACTGATGGTGTTGTTAGACTATACGTCAATGTTATTATTAAATTACACTATAGCTACGACTTCCGCAAGTGGGAGCTGTTGGGATGTGCGTAACTTATAGATATTATTTAATATGATCGAAAGTGCGTGGGCCTAAGGGGTCACACACTTAGACATCGAGATCATCTTTTATTAAAGATATATGTAATAAATATGACTATATTTATTATGTATATTTAATTTCATAAGAGTTAATACTTAACGATAGTTAACTAATAAGTTAAAAGGTTTAACGAGGATTAACTAATAAGAATTTATACTTTAAGGTAATTAATATAATTACATAACTACGTAAAATAGAAAGTCAAAAAGTCAAACCAAACACCCCTACGGAGTTGGTCGGCCGATTAAGGCTACAAGGAAAAGGGAACAAAGTTTTTAGTCTCAAAAGGTTTATTACTTGGAGGTTAAGTTGTAATATTTCCCATAAATAAACCTAAGACTCCACTATATAAACAAAGGGATGTGATTCATTGTTTGTAAGAATAAACCAAACTTTTTATCCCTCTCTCTTCTTGTGTTCGACGGCTAAAGGGAAACCAAAGGGTTTTCGGGGTTTGATTTTCATTAAGTATTTACTTAATCAAGATCTATCAATCAAAGGTGATTGATTGAGGTGTTGTGCGGACTAAGCTTGAAGAATATATAATTTGATCTTAGGGCTTATTGGTATTTGGAGTTGGTGTATTGGAATTAGGGTTTGGTTGGTTGATTTTGGTTACTTGATCATCCGTTCTTGGACTTAATGTATGCATTCTTTATCATTATGTTAATTACTTTATGTGCATAGATAATCGATCATACCCGTTGCGTTTACTTTTGATGCATGTATATTAGATACATTAGATATAGTTTTGTGTGTTTTTAATTGGTGTCATAGTCGTTGTAATAGGAAGTTTTCTTGGGTCGATTGGTTCAAAAACCCATATTTAATTTCTTTGTAATTATTTTTCTTCTAGCACCTTGCTAGTTTTATAAAAGTTATCGTTCAAAAAAAATAGTGTTAATCCGTATGAAATTTACCACAATTTTCTCACGAATATATAAATAAAAATAATGCGTAAACAGCATAAAATCCGTGTAAAATTTGCCACGAATTTCTCACGGATGTATAAATAACAAAAATAATGTGTAAATAGTGAGAAATCTATGAAAAATTGCCACGACTTTCCAATGAAAACTTGGTTAACGATTTGGTGAGAAATTTAACACGGATTTTCCACTAGGAAAATTTGTGAAATGTAGTGTTAAATTTCGCACGATATTTATTTCGTGAAAAAAACTAATTTGGGTTAGTGGTGTAATTATTGTTATTATTATTATTTATTTATTTATTATAGTCATCACTTTATTATTATTATTATTATTTTAATTATAAACATTATTTTATTAGAATAATAATAATTATTATTATTATTATTATTTTTATATTTTATTTATTATTATAAAAATATTACATAAAGTTGGATGAAAGTCTAAACACAAATTTTGCTATTATTATTATTTTTATTTATTATTAACATCATTTTATTATTAAAATAATAATAATAATAATAATAATAATAATAATAATTGTTAAATGTTGCTCTTACTACCCAACGCGTTTATTATTATACCCAAATTAGTTAAATGTATTACGTAATAGATAGATGTATTTTGTGTGTAAATATCAACTAGCTCATAGCCCGTGTTCAACAGGGTAGTCAAAATTTATTGTATATTGATATGGTAAACCTGTTTAACTTGGGAATAATAGGCGAATTTTGTTTTAAAAAAATGTTTTAGTTCACTCCAGTATAATAATAAATAAATGGATGGATAGAAAACACAAACCATACTTGAAATTAAAAATCCTGAAAAACGGGGTTGGTTAATTATTAAAAAACCAATATGAAAACTTACAATATATAGTGGCATACACCAAGCTCATTCATTTTTTTGTTGTATTACTAATGTTAACTAATAAATGTGAAAACACTTATCCTTTTACCACTTATTTCTAATAATAACAAGACCAAAACGTGTATTTAATGTCGTAAAAGGCGGAATTATGCGTGGTTTGTGTTTTTATTGTGTTTTAGGAAAAAAATATGAAAAAGAAAGAAAAAGCGGGCTTTCACGGGCTTCTATCGAAGAAAAAAACAAAAGACGAAGTCAAAAGATCAAAAGTGCAAGAAGAACGAAAGTCAAAGGCCTATTCTGAAGATTTATCGAAAAAAAAGTCTAAAGACGGAAGTTTAACAAAGTCGAAGAACCAAGTCTACTAAAAGAAGAAAATGAGAAGACGAGTTCAAGTTATCATTCGACTAATCCCAAGACAAAGTCGAGATAGACGAGTTATTTAAAAGACGAGAAGACAAGAAGAAAGAGAGAAGAAACAACACCCTCCCCTTCTCCTATATATACCCTCTTAATCCTTCATTAGGAGGGTGTTAGCTAGTTAGTTTTATTTTTAGTGTGTGTTTTACTTTTTCTCTCTACCTTTTCTTTCAAGCTTATTAATCTTTCATCTTAATCTTGTAATTTTGGATCTTAATCTTAAATTTAATCAAGCTTTTTAGTTAATTCTCATTCTACCTTTCTTAATTATAATCTACTATTTTGCTTTATTAATCATGTAGTTGGTTTAATCTTGTTGATTATGTGTGATTAATTTGCTTATTGCATTGAGCTTATTGATTTGGTGTGTTTGGGGGTTTTAAAGTATTGTGCCTATTGCTTAATTTTTATGTTTTCTAGTTTTTAAAGAAGTTGATTTTGGTAGATTAATATTTTTATAAAAGTTGATTTTAAATATTTTGATTATTTAGTGTTTCTAAAAGTTTTTAAATTGCGGCTTATTAGCTTTTTCTAGAAATTAATTTGGTTTAAGTTTTGGTAAGTGCTTATTTGTGATTTTGCTTTTTTTGTGCTAATCCGGGTTTTGAAACCCTCTTTTCCCGAATTAGGTAGCAGTTTGTTTTATTCCGACTTAAGTGTATTTCCATTGTTTCCCGAACTGTGTTTGAATTCATTTATCCCGACTTAAGTTGTGTTTTCAATTATCCCGGATTAGGTGTGGATTACCTTATTCCGAATTATATCATATTTGTTCTTTCCGAATTACGTGCAAACAAGCTTTTCCGAATTACATAGCAACCACCATATTCCGAATTACGTTTTCAGCATACATTCCGAATAGTGTTCAGGACTCCATTTCTCGACTTAGGTTAAAGACACAGATTCCGAATTAAGTACAAACTTTGGCATTCCGGATTACGTTGAAGATTGGGATTCCGAATTAGGTATTGGACTAGAATTCCGAATTACGTACAGGATTGTTATTCCGGATTACGTCTTTGATCTTGATTCCAGATTACATTAAACATCACGGATTCCGAGTAAGGTTCAATTTTCTGTTTCCCGAATTACGTGTGAATTTCAGATTCCGGATAAGGTTTGGAACCTTATTCCGGATTGTTTATTAGATCTTTATTCCGGATTGCTTTTGAATCATAGATTCCGAATTAGGTGTGGGATTGGGTATTCAGAACAAGGTTATGAAGCTTCATTCCGACTTATGTTTTATTTTGGTTTCCTGTTTTGTTTTTAAACTTTAATTTTTCCCGCCATTTTTTATTTAGTTTAATTTTCAAAGTATTTTATCTTAATTAATTTCAAGTTAAATTTTTACAAAGTTTTAATTTTCAAAGTTTTAATTTTTATAAAGTTTTAAGTTTAAGTTTACATTTTTACTAAGTTTTTAATATTTTCATTTTACCAAGTTTAAATCTTTCATCTATTATTTTAAAAGTCTTAATTTTCACTTTAAACTTTTCAAGTTTTCAACTTTATTTCTTAAATAGTTAATCATCTTTAGTTTCTTTTATCCAAGTTATACTGTGCAGCATTCACTCTGAATAAGCAATCGAGGTTAGACATCCTTCTTTATTTTTATGTTTAATAGCTTTATGTTTATATTATTAGTAGACTTAGATAATCAAAAGCTTCCCCCTTTTAGTCACCAACACCAATAATTCTACCCTAAACTGTGATCAATTCGAATTGAATCGAGTACAAATAACATACACAAAATCAGTAAATCAAATGGCGCCGCTGCCGGCTCTTTTCGTAAAGATTAACGGTTTTTAGTGAGAAGAATTGGATTTTGGGATCCGTTCTTTTGGGAACGTTATTTTCAAGCATAAAAATTTTCAAAAAATCCTAAAAAATATAAAATTTTCAAAAATCCAAAAAAATAAAAAAAATAAAAAAAAGATAAAAAATAAAAAATATTGTAGTTCATTTTTAGTGTATGCGTACTCGATCTTCGTCTTATCCTGAGCCCGAGACTCGTAGAGACTTAGATATGGCCGGTGTGCATAATGATAATAACCCACCTCACCCCAACATGAATAATAACAACCATGCCCCTCAACCCGACCTTCGTACAATGGAGGAGTTATGCCAACCGACTATGAATGGACGTGGAGGACCGATTGCGCCGATGCAAATCACGGCTCCTGAATTTTCGTTGAAGCATCACATGATCCAACAAGTTCAAAATGCTTGTCCATTTCGCGGATTACCGAATGATGATGCCAACAAACACCTCGATAAATTCATAACCGTCACTCAAAGCATGAAATTGCCTGGTGTTACCATGGATTTTCTTCGCCTTCACCTTTTTCCACACACTTTATCCCACCATGCTGAAAAATGGTTTGATCGTCTTCCTAAAAAAACTCAATTCATACATGGGACGAGATGACTCAAAAATTTCTGTCAAGATACTTTCCACCATCCATGGTAACTAGTCTTCGTAATCAAATTAGTGGTTTCACTCAAGAACCCGATGAGTCGCTTTTCGATGCTTGGGAACGTTATAATGTCTTGATCGATCGTTGTCCGAACCATAATATGATCCCCGTCACTTTAATTGATACTTTCTACAATGGTTTAACTTTTCGTGATCGTGATACGAATAATGCTGCCACCGGTGGTACGTTTATGAAGAGAAGACCCGAGGAGTGTAGAGAGCTTATAGAGAACATGACCACTCATCACAAAAATTGGGATTCATCCGCATCTTCAAGAAATAATCCGAGAGTCAATGTTTCTTCTACTTTATCAAACCCCGACTTAACCGAACTTACCCGCCAAATAGCCGAGATGAACAAAATTTTCTTAACCATGGCTACGAACCAATTTCAACAAGTTAAAGCTGTAGCACTTTCTTGTGAGACTTGCGGAGGTCCTCATTCATACACCGATTGTCCTTCTAGTCATGACAATCCGGAAAACGTGTATGCGGCTAACGGTAACTTTTCCACGGGAGGCTATCAAGCTCTTCCTCAAGGTGACCGCAATTTGCTAAGTTATCGTTCAAACAACTTCCTTTCACCACCCGGTTTTCCTCCTCAAAACCAAAACAACTTCACTCGCAACAATCCAAACCAACCTCGAGCTCCTAATCAATATCAAACCCAAAGAAACCCATATCCACCTCAAGGAAAGAATCAAGTTTACCAACAACCCACCTATCAACCACCCGCTTACCAAGCTCCTCCTCCCAACCAACCCACAACATTTAATCACGAGGTTGAAACTTACATGAGGACTAATGACGCGCTGGTGAAGAATCTGCAGAGCCAAATTATTAACTTGAAAGGTGACATGGCGAAACAAGGGAATGATCTTCGAGCCGAGCTTAGGAATGACATGCGAAACTCTTTAAGCAGTCAAACGAATGACTTAAGGGATATGATGGCTAGTTTTTTCCCAAATAATCAAACCTCTGGTTCGGGTTCTCTTTCGAGTAACACCGTTGCTAATCCAAGAGGGGAGATGAAAGCAATCACCACCCGAAGTGGAAAAGGTTATAAGGAACCCGAGATTCCTAAACATACTCCAGTGATTGTGACAAAGGATAACGAGCCCCCTTCACCAATTCCTCCACCTTCTACTTCTACCCCTCTTCCACCCAAGAATGTGAGTGAGAATTCCATTCCAAAGCCTTCCTCTCAACCCGATATACCTTACCCTTCAAGGTTGATGAAAGAGAAGTTGAAGAAAAAGGATGATATTCAAGTTTCAAACTTTCTTAAAATGTTTAAACAATTGAATTTCAACATCTCCTTTGCCGAGGCTCTCGCTCACATGCCTAAATATGCTAAAATGTTCAAATATCTTCTAAGTGATAAGGAAAAACTCCTTGATATTTCTCAAACCCAACTTAATGAGAATTGCTCCACGGTTCTCTTAAGGAAATTACCAACCAAACTTGGTGATCCGGGTCGCTTTCTCATTCCTTGCAACTTTCCCGGGGGTAGAGAATTGTATGGCCCTAGCCGATCTAGGTGCTAGTATCAACTTAATGCCATTAAGCGTTTGGAAACAATTATCTCTACCCGAGCTAGTCCCCACACGAATGACATTGGAATTAGCTAACCGTACGGTTGCTTATCTGGTGGGGATAGCCAAAGATGTCTTCGTCGGTGTCGATAAATTCACCTTTCCGGCGGATTTTGTTGTTGTTGACTACGAGATGGACCCCCGTGTTTCATTAATCGTTGGACGTCCATTCTTGAGGACCGGTCGCACTCTTATTGATGTAGTCGCGGGAGAATTAATCATGAGAGTTGGTGATGACAAAATCGTCTTCAACATGGGTAAACTTTATAAGTAACCTTATGAACACGAGAGCGTTAATTTCATTGACGTACTTGATGAGGCTTGTGAAGAACATTTCAAATACGCTTGTAAAAGTGGTTTTTCTTCTCTACCCATTGTTGAGACCGTTGCCTCTATTGCTCCCTCATTGACTCCATTTGGAGAAAGTGATTTTCTTTTGAAAGAATTTGAAGCAAGTTTAGGGGATGTGGACTTAAAATATGACGATTCTCCCTCCGATTGGGATGAAGATATTCGTACCATTGAGAAACTTCTCAATGAGGACCATATTTCTCCACCTTCTCCTATGGAAATTACAAACGATGATCCGAATTTGTCTAAGCCTTCCATTGACAATCCTCCGGATTTAGAGCTTAAGGATTTACCGTCTCATCTTGAATACGTTTTCCTAGAAGACAATAAGAAGTTACCCGTCATCATTGCAAAGGACTTAAAAGAGGATGAAAAATCTCGACTTATCGATGTGCTCAAAAATCATAAGAAAGCAATTGCTTGGAAAATCTCTGACATACGCGGAATTGATCCTAACTTTTGCACTCATAAATTTCTCATGGAAGATGACTTTAAACCCGCAATCCAAAGTCAAAGAAGGGTAAACCCAAAAATTCATGAAGTCATTAAGAAAGAAGTTATCAAACTTCTAGATGCCGGAATGATTTACCCTATTTCGGTTTCGCCATGGATTAGTCTCGTCCATTGTGTGCCTAAGAAAGGTGGAATAACCGTTGTTCCCAATGAAAACAACGAGTTGATTCCTACTCGACTCGTAACGGGTTGGCGAATTTGCATAGACTATAGTAAGCTCAATGATGCCACTCGTAAGGATCATTTTCCTCTTCCTTTCATGGATCAAATGCTCGAGCGTTTAGCGGGTAATGACTATTATTGCTTCTTAGATGGTTTCTCCGGATATTTTCAAATCCCTATCGATCCAAAAGACCAAGAGAAAACCACATTCACTTGTCCTTATGTAACATTTGCTTACAAAAGAATGCCTTTCGGCTTATGCAATGCTCCCGGTACTTTCCAAAGGTGTATAATGGCAATATTTCATGACATGGTTGAAGAAACTATGGAAGTCTTTATGGACGATTTCTCGGTCTATGGTGATTCTTTCTCTTCTTGCCTTGCCAATTTAGAACGTATGCTTAAACGGTGTGAAGACACTCATCTCGTTCTTAATTGGGAAAAATGTCATTTCATGGTAAAAGAAGGCATCGTCCTCGGTCATAAAATTTCAAAAGCCGGTATCAAAGTCGACCGTGCTAAAGTTGCCGTCATTGCTAAGTTTCCTTCACCTACCACCGTCAAAGGAGTTAGGAGTTAGGAGTTTTTTAGGTCATGCGGGATTTTATCGACGTTTCATCTAAGATTTCTCTAAGATAGTTCGACCAATGACTCATCTCTTAGAGAAAGATGCTCCTTTCATCTTTTCTCAAGATTGTCTCGACTCTTTCGAACTTCTTAAAGGTAAATTAACTAAGGCACTGGTCTTAGTCTCTCCAAATTGGGAGTTACCTTTTGAGCTCATGTGCGATGCTAGTGATTTCGCGGTAGGAGCGGTTTTAGTTCAACGAGTTAACAAACACTTCCAACCAATCCATTATGCTAGTAAGACAATGACGGGGGCTCAATTGCATTATACCACTACCGAAAAAGAGCTTTTAGCCGTAGTGTATGCTTTTGAGAAATTCTGCCCCTATCTTGTGCTTTCCACCACCATCGTTTACACCGACCATTCCGCCTTGAAATACTTTTTGACCAAGCAAGATGCTAAACCGAGACTCCTTCGTTGGGTTTTGCTCCTACAAGAATTTAAAATCGAAATTCGTGATAAAAAGGGAGCGGAAAACCTAGTCGTGGATCATCTTAGTAGAATCGAGGATCCTTATCAAGGGGAACTTCCAAATCAAGAGATTAATGAATCTTTTCCCCTTGAGACCTTAATGTCTATTAATTCCAATCTTGATGATACCCCATGGTTTGCGGACATTGCAAACTATTTGGCGGGTGGTGTTCTTATCGAAGGGTTATCGTCCCAACAAAAGAAAAAAATTCTTTAAGGATGTTAAGCACTATTATTGGGACGACCCTTATCTTATCAAGAAATGTGCGGATCTTATCATTCGTATGTGTGTTGATGGGCCGACGGCTTTATAAATCCTTGAAGCTTGCCACAAAGGACCCACCGGTGGTCACTTTGGTCCTAACTACACCGCTAAGAAAGTTTTTGACTCCGGATTCTATTGGCCCACCATTTATCATGACGCTCATGAAATGGTTAAGCATTGTGATGCTTGCCAAAGACAAGTCAAGATCACACATAAAGATGAGATGCCTCAAAATTTCATCCAAGAGTGTGAAATCTTTAACGTATGGGGCATCGACTTTATGGGGCCATTTCCATCATCCAAAAGGAACAAGTACATCCTCGTAGCCGTTGACTACGTATCAAAATGGGTTGAAGCAAAGGTTTTACCTACTAACGATGCGAGGGTGGTTGTGAATTTCTTGAAACAATTGTTTGCTCGATTCGGTGTGCCTCGTGCTATTATTAGTGATCGCGGGACTCATTTTTGCAATGATCAATTTGCTCGAGTCATGGCTAAGTATGGTGTCAATCACCGACTTTCCACTGTGTATCATCCACAAACTAATGGTCAAGCCGAGATTTCTAACCGTGGACTTAAGAGCTTAGAGCGTACCGTGGGAGAGCATCGTGCCTCATGGGCCGATAAGTTAGATGATGCTTTGTGGGCTTTCCGTACCGCATATAAGACACCTATTGGTTTCACTCCATATCGTCTTGTGTACGGAAAGGCATGCAACCTCCCTATTGAGTTGGAGCATAAGGCTTATTTGGCCTTGAAAGGGGCTAATTTTGATATCAATAAAGCCGGTGATCTTAGGAAAATCCAACTCAATGAACTTAATGAACTTAGGAATGAGGCTTATGAGAATTCATTGATCTACAAGGAGAAAACCAAGCTCATTCATGATTCTAAGATCAAAAACCGAGAGTTTAAAATTGGTGATCAAGTTTTACTCTTTAACTCTCGGTTGAAAATCTTTTTGGGCAAGCTTAAGAGCCGTTGGTCTGGTCCATTCACCGTCGCCAAAGTCTTCCCTTATGGCACCATTGAGCTATCTCAACCAAATGGGCCAAATTTTAAAGTGAATGGCCAGCGTGTTAAGTTGTACTTTGGTGAGGACATCTCTCATGAGATGATTCCATCCCTCACTACGTTCCCCTTGAATTAGTTCTGGGTTGATTCAGGCTCGTGACTCGGTTAACAAAAACAAGCGCTTCTCGGGAGGCAACCCGGTGATCTATCCTTTTTACCTGTTTTTCATAATAAGTGTAGGGGAGCTACATAGGTGTTTGTTGTCTTGTTTCTTATGATGTGCAGGGATTAAATTTCAAAGAGCACTTTTGATGATATTTGACGACCCGTGATCCCGTGTTCCTGTCTTCCCGGTTCTATCCTAAACTCTTGTGATTCAATATTTCATATCCTATATGTTGACATTGAAATCACTTTAGTTGTCCTTTCCTTAGCAAGATCTAAACAACGTGCACAATGTCCTAAGTGTAGGGGTTTACTCCCACATTCTTAAACATTAAGGTCAATGTTTATATCAAGTGTAGGGGGGACTTCTATCCGAAGTTAAGTGGGCTTTTCCATTAATTTGTCCTCTATTTGACCGGAAATTCTAATTTTTCGACATTTTTCAAAATTTTTGATCTATTTTGGTCTAGTAGTATTTTTCATTATTTATCTTTTATGTTCTTTCCTTTTATTATCGTATCGTACGTATATATTTCATTTCAAGAATAAAGTCAAAATAAAAGTAAAAGAATAAAATGGTTTTAACGAGTTTAGTTATCTTTGATATATTAGGCCCGTCATGAATCTTTTAACTCAATCCGAGTTTACTTATCCAAGTTTACTCTAGCTAGTATCCTTAACGTGTTTAAGTCAAGTTTTTCTAGGCTTTTATATAGGGAACTTTAAAACGCGAAAGTCTTAAGTCTTAACGGGTTAAGAACAAGAACGTTTCGCAAGTTCCTATAATTGATCCTAGAAAGTCGTTTATCAAGGGAACTTTAAAATGCGAATTCTAAACTTGAAAAAGTCTAAGAAGTTGCAAGATCCTATAGATGACTTGAAAACCCAAAACTTTGACTTAATTGGCTAAGCATCCACGAGTCTCATTCCTTGAGATTTTAAATTGTGGAGAGCGAGAGATGATAGAGTCAATTATAAGTGTGGTATTCTTTCATGAATTTATGTGAGTTAATTATGAGCTTTTTCTCCCATCGCTTGTTAATAAATATAATTGCAATAAGTAAGGTTGTACGATTTAAAAAGTTACTTAGCTTCTAGCACAAGATCGTTTAAAAGTTGCTCGGTATTAATTAGAGTTCATAGCCAAGGCATAACTTATTGAAGCGGGATGCGAAGATTGGCGAGTCCGAAAAGGCCCTAACAAGGCATGAGGGCTACATTTTGTTGTTAAAGATCTAAAGTGATGTGAAGAATCATTTATCAAATCAATATGAAGGATCGAGACACACGACGAAAAGCAAATACTCCCCTAAAGATCATGGAGAAGTCTATCCGAAAAGAACCTAGCAAGGTATGAGGATAAATAGATCTAAGTCCTAAAAGGAGGCGGATCGTTGTATATCAAAATCCAAAACAAAGATTGGAGAAAAATGAAGAAGTCATGGTCCAAGTATGAAGAATCTCTCAAAAACTTCAAGTGAAGAAACTCCTATTATGAAGAGAAGACCATTATTTCAAGATCATCTCTCAAGATTCGAAGTATGAAGTCAATGCCAAATATCGGTCCGAGAAAGGTCTCAAATCGTGAAGCAAGTTATGCCAAGATATTAACTTTATGAGGTCCCGAGAAGCAGTTTTAAAATATTTTGTCCTTTAGCTAACTATTGATTAAATCGTCCTACTTTATTTTCGGCCTAAAAAAACTATCGAAATAAGTCAACAATGCATCCTCATGATCATTTAAGACAACAATAAAATATAAGAGATACACCTAGGAATAAGGGAGTCTAATCGAATAATTGAGCCACATGAGTGAATGTTAGCTTACTAACTTATAATAACAATGATCTCGTTTCTAAGCTTGGTGTGGGAAACGTGAAACTTGAGGGTGATAAACATTCATGACAACCAAAGTCCTAATGTAAGTCTTTGATCTCTTTACTTGTTCTTCCTTCAAGCATTTTGTATATATTTCTATCTTTTTAGTATCCTTAGTGTTTAGTATGTAATAGAGGCCAAGGTGGGTTAATTATGCTGAAAAATGTAAATCGTGCTTTGAAATTAATGCATTGCATGAGGGCATTGCAATGGTCAAGTGTAGGGGATTTAATAAGTGTGAAAACACTTATCCTTTTACCACTTATTTATAATTATAACAAGACCAAAACGTGTATTTAATGTCGTAAAAGGTGGAATTATGCGTGGTTTGTGTTTTTATTGTGTTTTAGGACAAAAATATGAAAAAGGAAGAAAACACGGGCTTTCACGGGCTTTTATCGAGAAAAGACAAAAGACGAAATCAAAAGATCAAAAGTGCAAGAAGAACAGAAGTCAAAGGCCTATTCTGAAGATTTATCGAAGACAAAGTCTAAAGACGGAAGTTTAACAAAGTCGAAGAACCAAGTCTACTAAAAGAAGAAAATTAGAAGACGAGTTCCAGTTATCATTCGACTAATCCCGAGACAAAGTTGAGAAAGACGAGTTATTTAAAAGACGAGAAGACAAGAAGAAAGAGAGAATAAACAACACCCTCCCCTTCTCCTATATATACCCTCCTAATCCTTCATTAGGAGGGTGTTAGTTAGTTAGTTTTATTTTTAGTGTGCGTTTTACTTTTTCTCTCTAGCTTTTCTTTCAAGCTTATTAATCTTTCATCTTAATCTTGTAATTTTGGATCTTAATCTTAAATATAATCAAGCTTTTTAGTTAATTCTCATTCTACCTTTCTTAATCATAATCTACTATTTTGCTTTATTAATCATGTAGTTGGTTTAATCTTGTTGATTATGTGTGATTAATTTGCTTATTGGATTGAGCTTATTGATTTGGTGTGTTTGAGGTTTTTAGAGTATTGTGCTTATTGCTTAATTTTTATGTTTTCTAGTTTTTAAATAAGTTGATTTTGGTAGATTAATATTTTTATAAAAAGTTGATTTTAAATATTTTGATTATTTAGTGTTTCTAAAGGTTTTTAAATTGTGGCTTATTAGCTTTTTCTAGAAATTAATTTGGTTTAAGTTTTGGTAAGTGCTTATTTGTGATTTTGCTTATTTTGTGCTAATCCGGGTTTTGAAACCCTCTTTTCCCGAATTAGGTAACAGTTTGTTTTATTCCGACTTAAGTGTATTTCCATTGTTTCTCGAACTACGTTTGAATTCATTTATGCCGACTTAAGTTGTGTTTTCAATTATCCCAGATTAGGTGTGGATTACCTTATTCCGAATTATATCATATTTGTTCTTTCCGAATTACGTGCAAACAAGCTTTTCCGAATTACATAACAACCACCATATTCCGAATTACGTTTTCAGCAGACATTCCAAATAGTGTTCAGGACTCCATTTCCCGAATTAGGTTAAAGACACGAATTCCGAATTAAGTACAAACTTTGGCATTCCGGATTACGTTGAAGATTGGGTTTCCAAATTAGGTATTGGACCAGAATTCCGAATTACGTACAAGATTGTTATTCCGGATTGTGTATCAGTAGGACATTCCGGATTAAACCTTTGATCTTGATTCCGGATTACATTAAACATCACGGATTCCGAATAAGGTTCAATTTTTTGTTTCCCGAATTACGTGTGAATTTCAGATTCCGGATAAGGTTTGGAACCTTATTCCGGATTGTTTATTAGATCTTTATTCCGGATTGCTTTTGAATCATAGATTCTGAATTAGGTGTGGGATTGGGTATTCCGAACAAGGTTAAGAAGCTACATACCGACTTACGTTTTATTTTGGTTTCTTGTTTTGTTTTTAAACTTTAATTTTTCCCGCCATTTTTTATTCAGTTTAATTTTCAAAGTATTTTATCTTAATTAATTTTAAGTTTAATTTTTACAAAGTTTTAATTTTCAAATTTTTAATTTTTATAAAGTTTTAAGTTTTAAGTTTACATTTTTACTAAGTTTTTAATAGTTACATTTTACCAAGTTTTAATATTTCGTCTATTATTTTAAAAGTCTTAATTTTCACTTTAAACTTTTCAAGTTTTCAACTTTATTTCTTAAATAGTTAATCACCTTTAGTTTCTTTTATCCAAGTTCTACTGTGCAGCATTCACTCTGGATAAGCAATCGAGGTTAGACATCCTTCTTTATTTTTATGTTTAATAGCTTTATGTTTATATTATTAGTAGACTTAGATAATCAAAAGCTTCCCCCTTTTAGTGACCAACACCAATAATTCCACCCTAAACTGTGATCAATTCGAATTGAATTGAGTACGAACAACACACACAAAATCAGTAAATCATTAACCCGGACACTTTCAATGATGTGTGACATCTTAAACAATGAGTGTGAACAAATGAATTTTCTCACAGTCACAATATAGTATACATAACATACAGAGAGATATAAGTGATCTTTTCTAACTTAGAATCAACTCATCAAGTGAATGAGCGCCATTATAAAACTATAACGTTCACATACACATCCTGATTGAGTACGACTATGTTTGGAAGCTTTTTTAGAGTTGTTAGATTTTTTGTTAAAAAAATCTAATAGCTATGTTTGGCACAACAATTTTTAGACATGTTAGCTTTTTATTTTAAACAAGTAGCTCTTAAAATAAAAAACTGTCTAATAAAACTTTTTAAATTGTTAGAAGCTGTTAAAGCTGTAAATTACTGATACCCTCCAACCATATTATAATTTACTTAAATATGTTCTTTTAAGTCATTTTACATCTTAATTCTACAGTCAACAGCTAATATACCAAACACTTTTATTAAAAATACAGCTTTTTAGTAAACACCTTACAACTAACAGTTAACAGCTTACATCCTACATCTAGTTTTGCTAAACATAACCTACAACTACAAAACTCTATAGTGACCATAGACACCTCCAATTTAACCTGTAGCTTAAACAAACAAATAATAAACTTTAGAGCTATTTAATACCCACAAAACATGAAAGGCTAAACTATCCACAAATTATAAAGCATATTGATATATAAAATTATCAAAATATTTCAAAACTAATCAATTAAATAAACTTAAAAAGTATTTTTGTAAGAGTTTTAGATCCAAATGTTTCTAAGCTTTTCATGCATACATCTCCTTTAGCTATAGGCTCTACTTTTCCATCACTTGAACAATATATGCAGTCCATCGAAAGATATGTTCCAGTGATCGCATTTTTTAACACCTGGAATGCCAAATGAATGAAAGACCAATATTAATAGATAAGAAGTTAAGATCAAAAATAGCATGAAAAAAGCTTTCAAATGTAACCTTACACAAACTGTTGCTTTGAATTTGTCTATACAAAAAAAGAAGACTCGAACCCAATGGCCCCAAAACATAAACTTATTTTAAGAGGAGTATTGAAAATTGACATGTGTGATACCATTACAATATAAACATGGCCAGATAGAGTATGTATTTAAACAAACAGGTTCTTCACTCTTTCAAAGGTTTTCGCGCTTTTGGTTCCTTATTTGGATAGGGTATATCCACTAAATCCATTAAAGAGAACACAACTTAGGCAAAAATATATTTGCTATAGATCTATTTAGAGTAATACATTACTGTTTTACATGAAAATCTAGAAGCTATGTCATGAGATGAAGTTATCAGGTTTAGAAGTCCACAATACTTAGTTACTTGGTTCACAAAACTTGCACAACATAACCATTTTTAGCACCAAAAAGTCCAAAATAAGAAGATACAAATGTCATCACTAAACACTCGAATGAAACAAAATATGGGAACCTTTCACATTGGAGAACACCAAGAGTAAAGGTTGTAAGAATAGCTATCACAATCCCTGTAAGAATAGCTATCACAATCCCTTGTAAACCTACAAAAATAAGCTTAACGGATTAATGATATCAAATTGAATGATTGAGAACCTGATGCTTAATAGGCATATGAGCTTATATAAGTTTATCATGATATAATAAATTTTTATAAGCGCATAAATCTCTAGATAAACCACAAAATTACGGCTTATGAAATTTAAGCCAAAATGGGCTTACATTTCATAAGTACCAAAACAAACACCCCCTAAAAAAGATTCCACCTAGCAAAAAATCTCAGAAGAAACCTAATCAGTTTATACTTTCACTTCAAACCCAAATTTAAGAATCAAGAAGCCAGGAAGATAATCTCAACCCATAACTTAAACACTATACTATAATAATTCTTTAAAAAAATTTCTCACCACATATGTTGTTAGGAGTATGCATGTTATATGATCACTTTATTATTAAGCAAAAGAGAACCTCTCCCAAAATCTAAGCAATCCGTCATGTTCCTGAAATTGAGAAAAAAATTCATATCATGAGTACTTGAATTAATGAGTTAGAGAAATAAGCATAATAGGTTACTTAAATGGCCCTTAAACAACAAAACTAATTTAACAATTGTAGATTATTATATTATCTTTATTTTCCACAATGACCTGACTTGCACAAGAAAAAAATACATGAAAGATGACAAAAATAAAAAATAAACCAAATACACTTGACTGATGGAGACTGAAACGAACATAAATGTACACAAAGTGAAGCTCTTATAGCAGAAATCTTACATTATCACTATATGTAGATCGATGTTAGAGAAGGTTTCTTCTTACATGGATCTTTGAAACTGGAACTTTTCGTCTATGAAGATCATTGAAGATGACGATAGGTATGGAGCTTTTAATAAATCATTGATTTTAAATTATTGAATTAAGAGAAAGATTGATTTTGAATTCATGAATGAAGAGAAAGAAAAAGTGTGAAGAATTGGGACTTTTAATAAACATATCACCTATGTCTATCAAGTTTTTTAAACACAAATTCAAAAAATAGTCACGGGTTATGAAACAAAACACATAATAAATTTGATTTTAATTTTTTTAATTTTCACTTGGATAATGACGTAAGCAATTTGAAAGTAAACATGCTAGTTAATTGACACGTATGTGAAAGTACAAAAAAGTGACGTTATGCAAAACTCCTCTTTAATAGAATTTATAGATGTTCTAAAAAGCTCGTAAAGGCTTCACAAAAGTTTTACAAAAATGTAATGTTCGATTTTCATGCTACGTAATACACTAAGGCATCTACTTAGGCTTGATGTGACATTAAAATAAAAATAAACGTGATAAGACGCGATAAATCAGTACGTAAAGAGGCTTTTTTCATTTCAAATTCAATAAAATAGATCTTTTTATAGAAGGTCAAATGACACAAAAAGGAATCAAACTTAAGCGTTACTTCCAATCAAGGTACTAAACTTTTTTTAGCATAAAAAAGGCATCTAACTTACTATTTTGGCCAAGTTAAGCATTTGTGTAAAATATTTAACAATCATCCGTTAAGTTTTTCATTGTTCATTTTAAAAATCAAATAATTTCCTTCTTAGAAAGAATTAGTCGTTTTAAATTAGCAAATGTTACACAAAATATAAATCCTACAAACGTTATATTTTTCACATGACTATATTGTTGCGTTTCTAGCGTCGACGGATATTGGTGGAAATTAAGATGCCAAAAATGACGGAGATTGCTTTGTGTGGTTCTTTGTATTTCAATAAGTTATGTTTTGGTTGTGTTTCAAGCAAATCTCTCATTTAAAAACTCATATTATAAGTCCAGTTGTAAAACCCGCATGCTTTTACCATGAATAGTACCCTTAAGATCGTACGTACTAGATTAAAACTTTCTTAATACAGCATGATTACGATTACGTGTTAGGAGTTTACGTATTACGTACGTGTTAGAACACGATAAGTATTTTATATGCACGATCACGTAATAGTTATTTAGCAATAATTAATCACGAACATGCGATCACGAAATCATGAACGTAATTAAAATACGAGCTATTATTAATTACGTATATATATTTATTACGAGCGTAATTAAATATATTAGATTACGGTATTTACGTAACGAGAACATTTAAAACACGAACATAAATAAACACAAACGAGTAACTAAATAACGAGACACGGAAAAAGGTACGGGAACCCCATGGGGGGGTCCCTACCCGCGGCCAAACAAGAACAATGGGCCAAGCCCATTGTCAATTTTTACTAAAAGGGGGTTAATTAAGTTTTCACTACTCAAATTAAGTTACACAAGATTTTTAGGAAAAACCTAAAACCCTCTCTTCCTCCTCTCTTTGTGCCGCCACCCTTGAATCACCATACAAGGTGATTCCTTGATCTTGGATCTTGAAGATTTGTTGATTGTTCGTGTTTGTTCTTCATTCACTTGATCCACGAATACGGTAAAACCTTTTTAAACCTTTTCTTTTAATTAAATCTTTTTATTAATTATGAACATGTGATGTTTTTATAAAAACACATTAATTAAACATAGATCTAACATGTTTTGATGACTAATTAAATCAAAGGGTCGATTAAGGGGTGTTTTGTTTTGGGCCACAGGCTGCAACCGACCCCAAGGGGGTTTCGGTTTGCTTAGCCGACACCACCAAGACCATATGGTCTTGGTGGGTGCGTGTGGGTCCCACGGCAGCAAGGGGTACCCTGATTTGGTTCGGGGTACGGTGTCGATTCATGTCCGGTTCATGTTTTTAAGCCTAGATCCGGTTCATGGTTTATATTAGTTTTTTTATGTTATGAACTTATGTTAAAATTAAATTAATAAATGATGTAATTAATTTAATAACATGACTTAGGTTAATTAATTATAAATGATCATGAAATTATTTTAACCTAAGTATTTATATTTAAGACTTATAATTAATTAATTATTTTAAGAACCATGGATATAATTAATTAATTAACATGACTTAGGTTATATTATTAATATTTAATAATACATATTTTAACCTAAGTATTTAATATATTTAATTAAAAACATGTTATACTTTAATTAAATATTATAACCTATAGTTTAATTAAATTACATGAAATAATTATTAAACTATATAATATATCATATGACTTAGAAAATAATCATGTAAACACTTAGGCTTATATACTTAGCTTATTTAACCAGCTTATTTCTAATTATGGAAACTTTCTATTTTTAGAAACTTAATTAAATAAGGCAGCTAATTTATTTATGGAAACCAACTATTTTTAGAAACTTATTTATTTAAGGCAGCTAATCTATTTATGGAAACTTATTTAATTAAGGCAGCTGATCTATTTATGGAAACTTTCTATTTTTAGAAACTTATCTATTTTAAGCAGTAAATCTATTTTTGGAAACTTTCTAATTTTGGAAACTTTCTATTTTTGAAAACTTTCTATTTTTAGAAACTTTCTATTTTTGGTAACTTTCTATTTTTGGAAACTTTCTATTTTTGGAAACTTTCTATTTTTGGAAACTTTCTATTTTTGGTAACTTTCTATTTTTGGAAACTTTCTATTTTAGGAAACCTGCTATTTTTGGAAAGTTACTTATTATTACACAGTAAGTATAATAACACATGAAATACCAGAAATACTTAATCAGATTAAACAGAATATAAGATAAAACACAGTTTAAGGCTTAGAAACAGTAAAACATGGTAAGAACACATAAAATAAGCTAAGACATGACATAAAACCAGCTATGTATTTAGTAAGCAGATACTTATTCATGTACGTATTTATGTAGCACTAGTGATTCAGAAGTAGGATTCTCGCAGTTCGTCTTTCTCGTTCACTGGACATAAGGTACGGATTCCCGTCCTTTCAGTATGGACATTCTTTCCTTATTAGGATTCCCCGTATGCAGCCAACTGTTTTCCCGTAGTATAAGTTATGAGTTTGATTGCTTATGTTTAATTAAGATTACCTATAGCCATATACATGCATGACCAGTTTCACCTAGTTGACTTCACCACGGCGGAGTGATTGCTCGTGGCGTCCCTTCAGCTTTTGGCCATTTATATTATATTTATCATGTGGGGCGTATGGGTGCATCCTAGTTACATGTTTTCAGTCAGGATTTCATAGTGAATGTGGTGTGTGCCTTTGCATCCTTCACAAGGAGCTGATCCCTCCTACCCAAAGCCAGTATATTAAATTAGAGGCAGCCCCTCTAATTTGCATGATGAGGTCACCCCTCCAAGTATTCATGCACGGTGGATTTTCATGACCTATATTGGCTAATGGTAAAATATGTTAAACAATTTTCATAAGATAAACATAAGGCTTTTCAAACTATAAAACCAGTTTTATGAACATGTTCCAGGTTTTCCAGGACTTATGCATTTCTGCTGCTATTAAGTCTTTATTATGCTTAGTCATTCATACTATGTCTATATCCGTGCACTGAGCGTTTTGCTCAGCCGTTACTTTCCTTTCCATGTCCCAAAACGGCAGGTACCCTAGGAAAGACTCGAGCATTTGGAGGACGTGCATCGGATGGAAGCTGCTAGAGACTTCTTTTCCTGTTGCCTTCATAGATTTATGCTTGTGTAGTCTTTCATTCATTTCTTTTGCTTTATTATGTTTTGGGCTTATGTTTGGGAACCGATGTTTGATTCCGGTTATCCCTATGGTCATGTAATGTTTTATACATTTATCCTTGTATGCTTTGATGACACGCCATAATTACGCGTGACATTTCCATTATCAAAATGGGGTGTTACACCAGTTCTGCATAAAGAAGTATCATGTTCTTGTTTTTAATTTTTGAATGACATAACCTTTTTGTTACTTTCTGAATGACGTATGAAGGTAGTAACTGAGCAACATCAGATGGTGTAAAACACAACCATTAAACTTCTGAGGCCAAATATCCTACTACCTTTCTATTAACGAACAAGAATAAAATGGAACATTGGCCAAAACAGTGTGATGATTGGGTGTGGCTGTAACGTGGTGGACTTGAAATGTACAAATTTAAAGGATGATTCTTAAATATTTAACGAAAATGCCTAAATTGGCCAAAATAATAAGCTAAATGCCTTTTTATGCTAAAAAAGTTTAGGTACTTGATTGAAAGTAACGCTTAAGTTGAATACATTTTTGTGTCATTTGACCTTTATAGAATTGATGGGCAAATATAATTTTTTGGATTTTTTTATGTATAACATTTTTTGTAAATTTAATAAATTTAATATGTTATAAAAATAATAATTTATAAATATTTTCATAGTTTGTGTCACCTTATTTCACACTTTAAAATCACAAAGCTTCATCTTAAATGTTAAGACTTGAAATTTAGGTTACGCTATCTATAAATACTAGCCGGGTACCCGCGCAATGCGGCGGCGGATACCTGTGACTATATTTTGAGGCAAACAAATGAATTATGATAAAAAAATCACTGCACATTCAACACGATCGGCTAAACTATATAAACATGTGCCACACACAGTTGCAGCGCAACACTGTTAAATTTAAGGACCTAATCTGCTACCCATACTTAACCTAAGGGACTTATTGTGTCATGTTTTAAACTTTCAGTTATTGGTTGAGGACTTGGTATGAATGAAGCTATGGAATGCAAGGATTGAAGTTTCCATGTTTGCTTTGTTGCTGCTGGACTTGGACTTAAGCCCATTAAGCCTACTTATGTGGTCCATAAGCCTAACGATTCTCTTAACCCTTTAGGGTTAGATATAGTGGGAGCGTCTATCACTTTGTGGTCATCGCCTCATTCACTTTGTGTGTTCTGATAAAACACACAGCTACTCTCTCTCTCTCTCTCTAAAATCTTGATCTCAGAAACTTGTTTAATCTTTTCATTTGTTGTTTGATTATAAAACTATTAACATGTAGATAATAAAGCTACACGTGAGTAGCACTGGTAGCTTATCTTTTTATTTATTCTGTTTTGTCTTTAAATATTTGGTAATAAAAGTTGAAAGTGTTTTGAGGTGATTTGATACATGTTTTTCTACATGGTATCAGAGACACGTTCTTGAAAATCGATGAAATTTTTTTTAGGGTTTCAAAATTTTTTGGGGTTTTTTTACAATACATATTTTGTTTTGAGAAGATCTGTTATTGAGATAGCTGGATCTGTTAATATTACTTATAGATTCAAAGTTTTGATGCCGCAATTTTTATTTTAAAAAATTAGGGTTTCTGAGATTTGGATTCACATATAATTTGGTTACTTTTTTGAATGATTGGTGATATTGTCTTTCGATTGAGGTGATTTTCCCTAATTTTCCTTGAGAAAAAAATTAGGGTTTCACTTTTCATTGAAAGATCATTTGATTGGTGATTGTTTCATAAGAGGGACGTGTGTTCCTATCGTTGGTTCGTTGATTTTGGTCATTTCCCTATTGTTCCCTCGAAGGAAAATTAGGGTTTGTGATTTGGAGGTTCTGTTACATCCTAGACTAAGTGAATCTAAGAGTAACAGTTCGATTGTGCTTTTTTGTGGGTTTGGTAACACCTCTTACACTCTCTCTTTAACTGCTATTTGTTATTTGTGCTTTCTTTTTTTTTGTTCTTGCTTGGGGTTGGTTATTTTCTTATTATACCCTTTATTGGATCATCACCCTTTGCCTTGCCCTTGACCTGCCACCCTTGAGTGGTTTGAAAGCCTGGAACTTTGTTGGCATTAGACTAAGTTGTTTTTTACCATTGTTGACCAGTCACCATGTCTGAGCATGGTGACACTGATACTGAGAGTGTAACTGATCCAGTTACACTTATTAGTGAGCTTGACTTAAGTGACCCTTTGCATTTGCATCCTAATGATTCAGCTGTCTTGACTGTTCTTACTGTTAAACTTAAAGGGACTGAAAACTATCAGATTTGGGCTAATGCCATGTTACTTGCTTTGGAAGGTAAAAATAAAACTGGTTTTATTGATGGGTCTTGTAAGAGATCTATTACAAATGAAGTTTTGGGAAAACAGTGGGACAGGGTGAATGTTGTTGTTTTGGGATGGATTCTAAACTCTATTTCTGAGGAACTCTTCCTTGGTCAGATTTTTTCAAAAAAAGCTAAACATGTTTGGAAGGAACTAAAAGAGACTTATCATAAGGTTGATGGTTCTATGATTTTTAATTTGCATCACAAGATTAATACATTGAAAAAAATGGATCTAATCTTTCTGATTATTATCATAAGTTGAATGCTTTGTGGAAACAATATGATGTCATGATTGAGTTGCCTACGTGTGTGTGTTCTGCTTCTAATGATTTTAAAAAGCATACACAACTGTTGAAACTGATGCAATTTTTGATGGGTTTGGATGATTCTTACATGAGTATTAGAAGTTATATTTTGTCTAGAGAGAATCTCCATGATGTTAAGGGAACTTATGCCATCATTTCCAGTGAGGAATCTCACAGGGTGGCTTCTGGTAGTGGTTATGGGTCCTCTCAGAGGGCTCAAAACTCTGTTTTTTTCTAATGGGCCTGCTAGAAACAATGTTCAAAGACCTCAAAATTCTTAGAATTCTCAAGCTAGTAATTTTCAGACCTAACTTTGGCAACAATGGTAACTTTAGACCTAGTTCTAACACCACTGGTTTTAGACCTAATGCTCCTAATAACAATGGGTATAGACCTAATGGTAATACTAATGCTGAAATTATGTGTGAGAATTGTGGTTATAATGGCCACACCATTGAGATGCTTTAAAATCATTGGATATCCTAGTGACTTTGGAAAAAGAAAAGGGGCGCAAAATTATAAAGGGAAAAATGTGTCTAATAAGTGTGAAAACACTTATCCTTTTACCACTTATTTCCAATAATAAGAAGACCAAACCGTGTAATTTATGTCGTAAAAGTTGGAATTATGCGTGGTTTGTGTTTTTATTGTGTTTTAGGACCAAAAGATGAAAAAGGAAGAAAACACGGGCTTTCACGGGCTTTTATCGAAGAAAACGGGAAAAGACGAAGTCAAAAGATCAAGAGTGCAAAAAGAACGGAATTCCAAGGCCTATTCTGAAGATTTATCGAAGAAAAAGTCTAAAGACGGAAGTTTAATGAAGTCGAAGAACTCAAGTCTAACTTAAAGAAGAAAATTATTAAGACAAGTTCAAATTCCGAGACGACGTCGAGAAAAGACAAAGAATTAAATCGAGTCGAGAAGACGTAAAGAAAGAAAGAAGATGCAACACATGCACTCCTTCCATTTTCCCTATAAATACCCTCCTAATACACATTAGGAGGGAAGTTAGTTTTTAGTTTTAGTTTTTCATTTTTCACTTTTCTTTCTAGTTTTTAGAGAGAGAAAGTTCTCCACTTTCTCTCACTAAGTTTTCATCTTTCTTCTCTTAATCTTTCAAGATTAAGCCTTTTGTATTGTTGATTTCATTAATCAAGTTCTAGTTAAGCTTTTAATCTTTAATCTCATTCTACCTTTCTTTGATTTTAGATTGATTTTGGTGCGAATTACTTATGATCCGTGTTGTTCATCAATGTTTTCGTACTTAAAAAGTTAATCTTTTTTTGTTTCTACATAAGCTTTCATTCGATTGAGCTTTAAGTTTCTTTGTGCTTATTGGTTTATTCGTTTCTTTTAAGCTTATTTACTCTAAAAGTTTCTTTAAAAGTTCATATTTTTATTGTTTGATTTAAAAAGTTTGTTTATTTTAAGTTTGGATAAGTTGTATTTAGTGCTTATTTGATCCGTTTCATAATTGATTCGTTCTAGTTTTGGTGATAAGCTTATCATAATAGCTTACTGCTTGCCTTATTTTGAATCCCCCATAAATCGGAAAGGGTCTAAACCCCTTTCCGATCGCAGCATTCCGACCAAGCACCGCACCCTTTTTCCGATCACCAAATCGGAAAAGGGTTTACAATATTCCGATTGGAGTCTTAGAATATTCCGATCTGGATCCTTTGTTTATTATTCCGATTGAGGTAATTTAGTGATATTCCGATTGAGGTAATTTTAGTTATTCCGATTGGGGGTGTTTTCAAACATTCCGATTGGGTCTTGCTTAGCATTCCGATTGCATCAATTTAACAGATTCCGATTGGGACTCCTTTCCCATATTCCGATCAGTCTGTTTGTTACGCATTCCGATCAGTCTCAATTTCCAACATTCCGATTGCAAGAATATTCCGACCAAGGGTATTTTTGTTATTCCGATTGCCTTATTCCGACCAAACATTCCAATGGGTGTACCTTGCATTTTCCAATGGTTTTAGTTTCTTGCTTTTACAAAGTTCTAAGTGTTAGTTTTATTTAGTGTTCAAGTATTTTTCTTATATTGCCTTTAAGTTTTCAAGCATTTATTTTTAACTCGTTATTTTAGTATAATCTTTAAAACTTCTACTTTACTCAACGACATTTAAATTACTTGCTATTAGTTTAAAATAGATAATCAACCAAACCATTTTCATTTCCACCAATAACAATTGAGTCGCACTCTAGACCAATAGTCAATTCGAAAAGATTCGGACGATAACGTTTTCTTACAAGGCAAACTCCTTGTATTAAATGGCGCCGCTGCCGGCTCTTTTCGTTAAGATTAAAGGTTTTTAGTGAGAGACGCATTGGATTTTGGGATCCGTTCATCTTTGAACGTTATTTTCCTTGCTTTAAAAATTTCAAAAATCCTAAAAAATATAAAATCTTCAAAAATACAAAAAAAATAAAAAAACCATAAAAACCAAAAATATTTCCGTTCTATTTTTCTAATCCTTTTGTAGGTGTGCATGCGTACTCGTGCTCGTAACAAGAGAGTAGCTCAAGCCGAAGTCATTACTCAACCAATTGTCACCATGGACAATCAACCAATGATCGAGCTTTTGCAATCTCACGTAGAAGGCAACACCGATGCAATTGTTATCCCTGAGATTGGAGCCAACAACTTTGAACTCAAATCTGGCTTTATCCAAATGGTCTCTGCTCAACCCTTCTTGGGACGCTCACTTGATGATCCTCATGACCACATTTAAAGGTTTCTTCAGCTTACCAATACGGTTAAGTACAATGGGGTATCTCAAGAAGTGATTCGCTTGCAACTTTTTCCTTTCTCCTTAGAGGGACAAGCCCGTAATTGGCTTGATAAGGAACCGCCACAAAGTATTCTTACGTGGACGGATTTAGAGACTAAGTTTATCAACTACTTTTTCCCACCCTCACGTACTACCGCTTTGCGGAATGAAATTATTACCTTTGAACAAAAGTACGGTGAGTCTTTTAGTGAATCTTGGGACCGTTTTAAGGAACTTTTAAGAAAGTGTCCACAACATGGTTTAACAAAAGTACATCAAATCAATACTTTTTACAATGGTTTAAGCATGAATGACCAAGATTCACTAAACAGTGCTTCGGGGGGTAATATTTTGGTTAAGTCTTCTAATGCTGCTTGGGATATTATTGAGAACAAATCTAGAGTTCAAACCAAGAGTGTTAGAACTAATGTAGCAAGTGCTAGTACTAGTGATGCCGACAAAAGAATTGATAAGCTTACTTCGCTTGTGGAATCACTTGTTTTACAAAATGCAAACAATGCCAAACAATTCAATGCCCAAGCTAATGTTTTGAGCCAATCTTGTGATATATGCGGGGGATCTCACTCATACACCGATTGTCCTTCGACTCATGACAATCCAAAAAATGTGTATGCCGCCAACGGTACCTATGCTACGGGAGGCTATCAAGCACGTCCTCAAGGTGACCGCAACTTGCTCAGCTATCGCTCAAACAACTTTCTTTCACCACCTGGTTTTCCCCTACAAAACCCAAACAACCTCAATCGCAACAATCAAAACCAACCACGTACTCCAACTCCAAATCAATATCAAAACCAAAGAAACCCATATCCACCTCAAAGAAACAACCAAGTTTACCAATAACCTGCTTATCAACCACCCGCCTACCATGCTCCTCCTCTCAACCAACCAACAGCCTTACACCAAGATGTTGAAACCTACATGAGGACGAACGATGTGATCGTGCAAAATCTTCAGCGGGAAATGGCCAACATGAAAGCAGATATGGTTAAGCAAGGAAACGATCTTCGAGCTGATATGCGAAACACTTTGGCAAGTCAAACGAATGACTTAAGGAATATGATGGCTAGTTTCTTCCCTAGTAATCAAGCCTCTGGATCAGGTTCTCTTCCGAGTAACACCGTTGCTAATCCAAGAGGGGAGATGAAAGCAATCACCACTCGCAGTGGAAAAGGTTTAAAGGAACCCGAGCTTCCTACACCTACACCGGTGATTGTGACAAAGGAAAACGAGTCTCCTTCTCCAAATCCTCCATCTTCTCTTCCTCCAACTTCTACTTCTCCTATTCCACCACCTTCTACTTCTACCCCTCCTCCACCCAAGGATGTGAGTAAGAATTCTATCCCAAAGCCTTCATCTCAACCCAATATACCTTATCCTTCGAGGTTGAGGAAAGAGAAATTGAAGAACAAGGATGATATTCAGGTTTCGAACTTTCTTAAAATGTTCAAACTACTGAATTTAAATATCTCCTTTGCTGAGGCTTTCGCTCACATGCCCAAATACGCTAAAATGTTTAAAGATCTTCTCAGTGATAAGGAGAAACTTCTCGATATTGCTCAGACCCAACTTAATGAGAACTGCTCCGCAGTGCTCTTAAGGAAATTGCCCACCAAACTTGGTGATCCGGGTCGTTTCTTGATTCCTTGCAACTTCCCGGGAGTAGAGAATTGCATGGACCTAGCCGATCTAGGTGCCAGTATTAACTTAATGACATTAAGTGTTTGGAAGCAATTATCTCTCCCCGAGCTAGTCCCCACACGAATGACTTTGGAATTAGCTAACCGTACGGTTGCTTATCCAGTGGGGATAGCCGAAGACGTCTTCGTTGGTGTCGACAAATTCACCTTCCCGGCGGATTTTGTTTTCGTTGACTACGAGATGGACCCCCGTGTTCCATTAGTCGTTGGACGTCCATTCCTGAGGACCGGTCGCACTCTCATTGATGTAGCCGCTGGCGAATTAATCATGAGAGTTGGTGACGATAAAATCGTCTTCAACATGGGTAAACTTTCTAAGCAGCCTTCCGAAAACGAGTGTTTTAATTTCATTGATGTTCTTGATGAGGCTTGTGAAGAACATTTCAAAGACGCTTGTAAAAGTGGTTCTTCTTCTCTACCCAATGTTGAGACCATTGCCTCTATTGCTCCGTCATTGACTCCTTTTGGAGAAAGTGACTTGGATGATTTTGAAGCTAGCTTGGGTCCTCTAGATCTTAAGTATGATGGTTCTCCCACCGATGGGGATGAAGACATTCGTACCATTGAGAAACTTCTCAATGAGGACCAAACTTCTCCACCATCGTCTAAGGATATCTCTACCGATGATCCGAAGTTGACTACGCCGTCCATCAAAAATCCTCCGGATTTAGAGCTTAAGGATCTTCCGTCTCATCTCGAGTACGTTTTCCTTGAAGACAACAAGACGTTACCGGTCATCATCGCTAAGGACTTAAAAGAAGAAGAAAAATCCCGACTTATCGCCGTGCTGAAGAATCACAAGAAAGCGATTGCTTGGAAGATCTCCGATATTCGTGGAATTGATCCTCACTTCTGCACACACAAAATTCTCATGGAGGACGACTTTAAACCCACTATTCAAAGCCAACGAAGGGTGAATCCTAAGATCCATGACGTTATCAAAAAAGAGGTTATCAAACTTCTTGATGCGGGAATGATCTATCCTATCTCGGATTCACCGTGGGTTAGTCCCGTCCATTGTGTGCCTAAGAACGGCGGAATCACCGTTGTTCCCAATGAAAACAACGAGTTGATTCCTACTCGTCTCGTTACAGGGTGGAGAGTTTGTATAGACTACCGCAAACTCAATGATGCTACGAGAAAGGATCATTTTCCCCTTCCTTTCATGGACCAAATGCTTGAACGTCTAGCGGGTAATGACTATTACTGCTTCTTAGACGGTTTCTCCGGGTATTTTCAAATTCCCATCGTTCCCAAAGACCAAGAGAAAACCACATTCACTTGTCCTTATGGAACATTTGCCTACAAAAGGATGCCTTTCGGCTTATGCAATGCTCCTGGGACGTTCCAAAGGTGTATGATGGCTATCTTCCATGACATGGTTGAAGAAACTATGGAAGTCTTCATGGATGATTTCTCGGTTTATGGCGATTCTTTCTCTGCTTGCCTTGCCAATTTGGAACGCATGCTTAAACGGTGCGAAGACACTCGCCTTGTTCTAAATTGGGAAAAATGCCATTTCATGGTAAAAGAGGGCATCGTGTTAGGACACAAAATCTCCAAAGCCGGTCTTGAAGTGGACCGTGCTAAAGTCGATGTTATTGCTAAATTGCCTCCACCTTCAACCGTGAAGGGTGTGAGAAGTTTCCTCGATCATGCGGGCTTCTATCGTCGATTCATCCAAGATTTTTCTAAAATCGCTCGCCCGATGACCCACCTCTTGGAAAAAGATACTCCTTTCATCTTTTCCAAAGAGTGTCTTGAAGCCTTCAATCTTCTCAAGGATAAGCTAACTAAGGCACCGGTCTTGGTTACCCCTAATTGGGAGCTACCTTTTGAGTTGATGTGTGATGCTAGCGACTTTGCTATTGGAGCGGTTTTGGGCCAACGAGTGAACAAACACTTCCAACCAATCCATTATGCTAGCAACACAATGACGCGGGCTCAATTGCATTATACCACTACCGAAAAAGAGCTTTTAGCTGTAGTGTATGCTTTTGAAAAATTTCGCCCCTATCTTGTCCTTTCTACCACCATCGTGTATACCGATCATTCCGCGTTGAAGTACTCGATGACTGATACAAGTGTTTTGCACGGGGTTCAGATTAATCTCGGAATCCTCTCGAATTGATCACAGCTCTAAGTGGAATGATTGTTCTTGGTTACTAAAAAGGGGGTTGGTTTTCTAATCTACTAAAAGGTTTAAATGCACTAAGATGTAAACTTAAACTAAAAGCAATTAATTTAATAGCAATTAATAAAACTAGAATTAAAATTTAAGTATCAAAACAGAAACAGTAAATACCACTTAACTCTGATTCGAAATGCTCAAAAGAAAACTGATCCGGAATATTCATGACAAAAAATGCTCATTCGGAAGATGCTCATTTGGAAGATTTAATTAATTCAGAATAAATGATAAAAACCCTTGATTCGGAACAAATTGATTCAGAACTTTTGAAAAGACTTTCATTCGGAACTTTAAACAAATTCGGTTCGGAACTTTGAAAGGAAATTGATTCGGAACTTTTCTGTTCGGAAGAAGTTTATTCGGAACTTTTTGTTTTGAACTGATTCGGAACTTCTGAAAAAGATTGATTCGGAAGATTTGAAAAAGATTGATTCGGAAGATTTTGGATTGGTTCGGAAGTTTATTCGGAAGTTTATTCGGAACTTTTAAACAAAATTGATTCGGAACTTTTAAAGACTTTCATTCGGAACTTTTAAACTGATTCATTCGGAACAAATTGATTCGGAACTTATAAATGAACTGATTCGGAACTTTTCACTAAGATGCTTCATTCGGAACTTTTGTGCTCATTCGGAACCTGAAAAAACTCAAGAACAGTAGGAAACAGAAAAAAGGGGAACACGATTTCAAGCCAAAATCCACCAAGTGTTTAACCAAAACTTAAACAAAACTAATCCCTAATCATCTACTAACCATAAACATCAAATCCTATCAATAAAACATAAAACCCAAATACTTTTAAAAATCAAAATCAACCAAATAATAATTTTAACTTTGAATCAAAAAGATGAAGATGAACAAGATGAAATGAAGGATTAAATTGATAGATTAATGTTTAAACAATCAAAAGACAAAGATTAAACTACAAGATTGGAAAAACAAGAATCAAAATCACCAAACACCCTAATGGTGTTGGTGTTGCCTACGAACAGAAAAAGAGAGAAAAAAGGAATGAAAAAAACTGAATGAAAAGTGTGAAGGGAATTCTTTATATAGGTCTTCCATTTGGTTGGTGAGTGGGCTTTCTCCCTTTCTTCTTGTCTTCTCGTCTTTTCAGAAAAGTCGACGTTTTCGATTCTGATTCGGGATTTGTCGATGATTAAATTCAACTCGTCTTTTAATTTCTTCGTTTAATAGACTTGAGTTTCTTCGACATATGTAAATCTTCAATCATTGGTCATTTTCTTCGATAAATCTTCAAATAGGCCCAGTGACTTCAAATCTTTTGCATCTCTTGGACAATAGACTTCGTCTTGAATCTTTTTCTTCCATAAAACCCGTGCAATCCCATGTTTTCTTCAATATTCATCCGGTTGGCTCTGAAAACACAATAAACACAAAAACCACGCATAATTCCAAACAAATGATATTAAATACGTGTTTTGGTCTTGTTTTAGTAAGAAATAAGTGGTAAAAGGATGGGTGTTTACACACCTATCAAATCCCCTACACTTAACCATTGCCATGCCCTCATGCAATGCTTAGTGATAAAGCAAATTTACACTTTTCTCATAATCAATCAACCTTGGCCTTATTAAAATACTACTAAACAAAATTTAAAGTACTAAGAGAAATTAAAATCTTTAAAGTAAACAAAAGGATAGAAAACCATTTTCACTTGAAAATAGCTATATGGAAGTAACTTGCAAAGAGATCAAGGACTTACATTAGGGCTTCGGTGCTGCGAAGATTTATCACCCTCAAGTTTCACGTTCTCCAAACTAAGCTTAAAAACGAGATCATTGTTATTATAAGTTAGCAAATCAAACACTTACACACATGGCTTAATTATATGCTTAAACTCCCTTATTCCTAGGTGTATCTCTTATATTTTATTTTTGTCTTAGAATGATCATGAAGATGCATTTTTGGACTTATTTCGATAGTTTATTTAGGCTGAAAGCAAAGTAGGACGATTTGATCAATAGTTAGCTAAAGGACAAAATCTCTTAAAACTGCTTCTCGGGATATCAAAAAGTTCATATCTTGGCATAACTCGGTTCACGATTTGAGACCTTTCTCGGGCCGATATTTGGCATGTACTTCATACTTCATATCTTGAGAGACGTGCTTGAGATAATGGTCATCTCATCGTTAATAGAGTTTCTTCACTTGGAGACTTTTGAGGGGTACTCCAACTTTGTTGACCACGACTTCATGATTATTTCTTCAATCGCTAATTGGGATTTTGAGATACAACAATCCGCCTCCTTTTCGGACTTGGATCTATTTATCCTCATACCTTGTTAGGGTCTTTTCGGATAGACTTCTCCATGATCTTTACGGGAGTTGATTGCTTTTCGTCGTGAGTCTTGATCCTTCATATTGATTTTGGGAATAATGCTTTTCACATCACCTTGGATCTTTAGCAATAAGATTGAATCCTCATGCCTTGTTAGGGCCTTTTCGGACTCGGCAATCTTCGCGCCCCGCTTCATAAGTTATGCCTTGGCTATGAACTCTTATCATCGCCGAACAACTTTTAAACGATCTTGGGCTAGAAGCTAAGTAACTTTTCAAATCGTACGACCTTACTTATTGCAGATAAATTATTAGCAAGTGATGGGAGAATAGGCAAATAATTACACCAAGTGAGCTTGTGCAAGAATACCGACTTATAATTGACTCTATCATTTCTCGTCCTCCACAATTTAAAATCTCAAGTAATGAGACTCGTGGATGCTTAGCCTAATAAACCAATTAAGGTCTACATGGTTAAGGATACTAGATATAGTAAACTTGGATAAGTCTATTCGGGTTGAGTCAAAATAATCGCAACGGGCCTAATATGTCAAAGACTTCAAAACTAGCTACACCACTTTATTAATATTTTGACTTTATTACAGGATATATACATATGAAAGCAACGATAAAAATTTAAAAATTACGACTAAATGGCCAAAGTTAATAAAAAATTTGAAAATGTTGAAAAAGATGATTTTCCAGTTAAATGAAGGCATTTTCATGGAAAAGTCCACTTAAAACTTCGATAGAAGTCCCCCTACACTTAAGATAAACATTGTCCTCAATGTTTAAGCATGTGGGAAAAATCTCCCCTACACTTATGACATTGTGCACGTTGGTTAAATCAAGTTAAGGAAGAGACGACTAACGTGATCAATTTCAAATGAGAGTATGAAGAAAATTGAATCACGATAGATGAAAGATAGAACCGGATTTCGGATAACACGGGAGCACGGTTCTTCAAAGGTTCCAAAGTGCATTCATCCCTGTAATCACATCACCACACAAACACAAGCACCTATAGAGGTCCCCCTACACTTAGGAGGTTAAAACAGAAAAGGATAGATACTCGGGCTGCCTCCCGAAGAGCGCTTGTTTTTTATAACCGAGTCACGAGCCTAACTCGACCCAAAATTAGTTCATGGGGAACGTGGTGAGGGATGGAATCATCTCCTGAGAGATGTCCTCACCAAAGTACAACTTCACTCGTTGGCCATTCACCTTAAAATTAGGTCCATTAGGTTGAGCGAGCTCGAGAGTACCATATGGAAAAATTTGGGCAATGGTGAATGGGCCGGACCAACGAGATTTCAGCTTGCCCGAAAAGATTTTCAACCGAGAGTTAAAGAGTAAAACTTTGTCTCCAACTTGGAACTCTCGGTTCTTAATCTTAGAGTCGTGAATGAGCTTAGTCTTTTCCTTATAGATCAAAGAATTTTCATAAGCCTCATTCCGGAGTTCATTCAGCTCATTGAGTTGGATCTTGCGTAGGTCACCGTCTTTGTTGATATCAAAATTAGCCCACTTCAAGGCCCAGTAAGCCTTGTGCTCCTACTCAATGGGGGGGGGGGGGGGTGGCATGCTTTCCCGTACACGAGACGATATGGTGTACAACCAATCGGAGTCTTGTATGCAGTACGAAAAGCCCACAAAGCATCATCAAGTTTATCAACCCATAAGGCACGATGCTCTCCCACGGTTCGTTCAAGAATTCACTTTAATCCTCGGTTAGATATTTCAGCCTGGCCATTAGTTTGTGGGTGGTATGCGGTGGAAAGACGATGATTTACACCATACTTAGCCATGACTCTTGCAAATTGATCATTGCAAAAATGAGTCCCGCGATCACTAATAATGGCACGAGGCACACCGAATCTAGCGAATAGCGATTTAAAAAAGTTACAAACCACCCTTGCGTCATTAGTGGGTAAAGCTTTGGCTTCAAACCCACTTTGAAACGTAGTCAACGGCTACAAGGATGTATTTGTTTCCTTTAGAGGAAGGGAATGGCCCCATAAAGTCGATACCCCAAACATCAAAGATTTCACATTCTTGAATGAAATTCTGAGGCATCTCGTCTTTATGTGTGATCTTGCCTTGTTTTTGGCAAGCATCACAACGTTTAACCATCTCGTGAGCGTCACGATAGATGGTGGGACAAAAAAATCCCGAGTCAAACACTTTTTTGGCGGTGTAGTTGGGACCAAAGTGACCACCGGTAGGTCCTTTGTGGCAAGCGTCAAGGATTTCTAAAGCTGCCGGTCCATCAACACATCGGCGAATAATCAAATCAGCACATTGTTTGAAGAGATACGGGTCATCCCAAAAGTAAGTCTTAATATCTTTGAAGAACTTTTTCTTTTGCTGGGATGTTAACCCGTCAACGAGAATTCCACCCGCCAAGTAGTTTGCAATGTCTGCAAACCACGGGGTTTCATCAGAAGTCGAGTTGATAGACATTAAGGTCTCCAGGGGAAAAGAATCATTAATCTCTTTGTTCGGATGATCCCTTTGGTAAGGATCCTCAAGTCTACTGAGATGATCCGCGACTAGGTTTTCAGTTCCCTTCTTATCACGAATGTCGATTTTAAATTCTTGAAGTAGCAAAACCCAGCGAAGAAGTCTTGGTTTGGAATCTTGTTTAGTTAACAAGTACTTCAACGCGGAATGATCGGTATACACGATTGTGGTGGAAAGGACAAGATAGGGGCGAAATTGTTCAAAAGCATAGACAACAGCTAAAAGCTCTTTTTCGGTTGTCGTGTAATGCAATTGAGCCCCCGTCATTGTCTTGCTAGCGTAATGGATCGGTTGGAAGTGTTTGTTCACTCTTTGGCCCAAAACCGCTCCAATAGCAAAGTCGCTAGCATCGCACATCAACTCGAAAGGCAGCTCCCAATTAGGGGTAACCAAGACGGGTGCCTTAGTTAGCTTATCCTTAAGCAAGTTGAAGGCTTCAATACACTCTTTGGAAAAGATAAAAGGAGTATCTTTTTCCAAGAGGTGGGTCATCGGGCGAGCGATTTTAGAAAAATCTTTGACGAATCGACGGTAGAAGCCCGCATGACCAAGGAAACTTCTCACACCCTTCATGGTTGAAGGTGGAGGCAATTTAGAAATAACATCGACTTTAGCACGGTCCACTTCAAGACCGGCTTTGGAGATCTTGTGTCCTAGCACGATGCCCTCTTTTACCATGAAATGGCATTTTTCCTAATTAAGAACAAGGCGAGTGTCTTCACACCGCTTAAGCATACATTCTAAATTGGCAAGGCAAGTAGAGAATGAATCGCCATAAACCGAGAAATCATCCATGAATACTTCCATAGTGTCTTCCACCATGTCATGGAAGATAGCCATCATACACCTTTGGAACGTCCCAGGAGCATTGCATAAACCAAAAGGCATGCGTTTGTAAGCAAATGTTCCGTAGGGACAAGTGAATGTGGTCTTTTCTTGGTCCTTGGGATCGATGGAAATTTGAAAATACCCGGAGAAACCGTCTAAGAAGCAGTAATAGTCATTACCTGCTAGACGCTCGAGCATTTGATCCATGGAGGGAAGAGGAAAGTGATATTTTCTCGTGGCATCATTGAGCTTGCGATAATCGATACAAACTCTCCACCCAGTAACGAGACGAGTGGGAATCAACTCGTTGTGTTCATTGGGGACAACGGTTATTCCGCCCTTCTTGGGCACACAATGGACGGGACTTACCCACGGCGAATCCGAAATAGGGTAAATCAAGCCGGCATCAAGAAGTTTGATAACCTCTTGTTTGATGACGTCATGAATGCGAGGATTAACCCTTCTTTGGCTCTGGATTGCGGGTTTAAAGTCATCTTTCATGAGAATCTTGTGAGTACAAAAGTTCGGATCAATTCCGCGGATATCGGAAATTCTCCAAGCAATTGCCTTCTTATGATCTTTAAGCACGACGATGAGGCGCGATTTCTCTTCTTCTTTCAAGTCCTTCGCGATGATGACGGGCGACTTCTTCTTCTCTTCAAGAAACACGTACTCGAGATGGGGCGGCAACTCTTTAAGGTCTAAATCCGGAGGATTCTCGATGATAGGCGTATTCAAAGTCGGAGCATCGATAGCAATAATCGTGGGAGATGGTGGAGAAATATTGTCTTCTTTAAGAATGTTAATGAGGCGAAGATCTTCATCCCAATCGGTGGGAGAATCGTCATGTTCTAAGTTCACATCTCCCATGGTGGCTTCCAAATCTTTCCAAAGAAAATCACTTTCTCCAAATAGAGATAGTGATGAATCAATCGAGGAAACGGTCTCAACATTGGGAAGAGAGGTAGGAATACTTTTACAAGCATCTTTGAAGTGTTCTTCACAAGCCTCATCAAGAACGTCAATACAATTAACACTCTCGTATGAATAAGGCTGTTTAGAAAGCTTTCCCATGTTGAAGACAATTTTATCGTCACCCACTCTCATGATAAGCTCACCGGCTTCAACATCGATGAGAGTGCGATCGGTCCTCAGGAATAGACGTCCAACGATTAATGGCATACGAGGGTCCATATCGTAGTCGACCACGACGAAATCGGCAGGAAAAGTGAATTTGTCGACTCCTACAAAGACGTCTTCGGCTATCCCCACTGGATAAGCAACCGTACGGTTAGCTAATTCCAAAGTTATTTTGGTGGGGACTAGCTCAGGGAGAGATAATTGCTTCCAAACGCTTAGAGGCATTAGATTAATACTGGCACCTAGATCGGCTAGGGCCATGTAATTCTCTACTCCCGGGAAGTTGCAAGGGATTAAGAAACAACCCGGATCACCAAGCTTGGTTGGCAATTTCCTTAAGAGCACTGTAGAGCAATTCTCATTAAGTTGGGTGTTAGCGATATCAAGAAGCTTCTCTTTGTCGCTAAGAAGATCTTTGAACATTTTCGCGTATTTGGGCATGTGAGCGAGAGCCTCAGCGAAGGAGATGTTAAAATTCAATTGTTTAAACATTTTAAGAAAGTTCGAAACCTGAATATTGTCCTTGCTTTTGAGCTTCTCTTTCCTCAACCTTGAGGGATAAGGTATATCGGAAGAAGAGGAAGGCTTTAGAATAGTAGGATCACTCACATCCTTGGGTGGAGGAGGGGTAGAAGTAAGAGGTGGAGAAATTGGGTAAGTAGAAGGATGAGGAATAGGAGCAGGTGACTAATTTTCCTTAGTCACAATCACTTGTGGAGGTATAGGAAGCTCGGGTTCCTTGGTACCTTTGCCACTGCGAGTGGTGATTGCTTTCATCTCCCCTCTTGGATTCGCAACGGTGTTACTCGGAAGAGTACCCGAAGAAGAGGATTGATTACCTTGGAAGAAACCAGCCATCATGTTCTTTAAGTCATTCGTTTGACTTGCCAAAGTGTTTCTCATATCAGCTCTCAGATCGTTTCCTTGTTTCACCATGTCTGCTTTCAAGTTGAGCACTTCCCGCTGGAGATTTTCCACAATCACATCATTGGTCCGCATGTAGGTTTCAACATCTTGATGCAATGCGGTGGGTTGGTTGGGAGGAGGAGCATGGTATGCGGGTGGTTGATAAGCAGGTTGTTGGTAAACTTGGTTGTTTCTTTGAGGTGGATATGGTTGTTTGTGAGGTGGTATGTATGGTGCACGAGTTTGTTGTTGTTGTTGAGGAGGGCGATTGAGGTTTTGTTGTTGGTTTGGGTTGTTAGGAGGAAAACCGGGTGGTGAGAGATAGTTGTTCGAGCGGTAGCTAAGCAAGTTGCGGTCACCTTGAGGACGAGCTTGATAAGCGGCCGGAGGATAGGTACCGTATGCTGCATTCACATTCTCAGAAGGATAGTCTTGGGTGGCGGTACAAGTGGTGTAAGAATGAGGACCCCCGCAGATTTCACATGGTTGGCTGACAGCATTGACTTGAGCATTTTTAGCGTTGATGCTGTTGGTGTTGCAAGCGGTTTGGGTAGCAAGCGATTCAAGAAGCGCAGTGATTTTGTCAAGTCGCTTGTCGCTGTCACTAGTACTAGCACTAGTGGCATTGGTCCGCACACTCTTGGTTTGCACACGAGACTTATTTTCAATAATATCCCAAGCGGCATTGGAAGTCTTAACCAAAATATTACCCCCCGAGGCACTGTTTAGTGAATCTTGGTCATTCATGTATGCTTAAACCATTATAAAAAGTGTTAATTTGGTGCACTTTGGTAAAACCATGTTGTGGGCATTTTCTTAAAAGATCTTTAAAACGGTCCCAAGATTCACTAAAAGACTCATCGTACTTTTATTCAAAATTGATAATTTCATTCCGCAAAGCGGTAGTACGAGAGGGTGGGAAAAAGTAGTTGATAAACTTGGTCTCCAAATCCCTCCACGTAAGAATACTTTGTGGCGGTTCCTTAGCAAGCCAATGCCGGGCTTGTCCCTCTAAAGAAAAGGGAAAAAGTTGTAAACGGATTACCTCTTGTGGAACACCATTGAATTTGACCGTATTCGTGAGTTGTAGGAATCTCTTGATGTGGTCATGTGGATCATCAATGGTACGCCCCAAGAATGGTTGAGTAGAGACCATCTGGATAAAGCCGGATTTGAGCTCAAAATTGTTGGCTGCAATCGCGGGTATGACAATTGGATCATTGTTGCCGTCTACATGTGCTTGCAGAAGTTCAATCATCGGGCGATTGTCTGGTAGAGGCTCATTGTTGAGAGGTGGATTGTTATTGTTGTTGTTATTATTGTTGTTGAGAGGTGGGTTATTGTTGTTGTTTTGTACACCGGCCATGTCTAAGTCTTCGAGAGGCTCGGGCTCTTGATAAGACGTTGATCGTGTACGCATGCACCTGCAAAAGAACTAACAAGGCAAAAACAAAGCAGAAATATTTTTGGTTTTTATTTTTTTTAATTTTTAGGTTTTTTTTTGAAAATTTTATATTTTTTAGGATTTTTGAAATTTTTTATGAAAAAGTAACGTTCACGGCGAACGGATCCCAAAATCCAAGTTCTCACAAAAACTGTTGATCTTAACGAGAAGAGCCGGCAGTGGCGCCATTTGATACAAGTGTTTTGCACGGGGTTCAGATTAATCTCGGAATCCTCTCGAATTGATCACAGCTCTAAGTGGCATGATTGTTCTTGGTTACTAAAAAGGGGGTTGGTTTTCTAATCTACTAAAAGGTTTAAATGCACTAAGATGTAAACTTAAACTAAAAGCAATTAATTTAATAGCAGTTAATAAAACTAGAATTAAAATTTAAGTATTAAAACAGAAACAGTAAATACCACTTAACTCTGATTCGAAATGCTCAAAAGAAAACTGATCCGGAATATTCATGACAAAAAATGCTCATTCGGAAGATGCTCATTCGAAAGATTTAATTATTTCAGAATAAATGATAAAAACCCTTGATTCGGAACAAATTGATTCGGAACTTTTGAAAAGACTTTCATTCGGAACTTTAAACAAATTCGGTTCGGAACTTTGAAAGGAAGTTGATTCGGAACTTTTCTGTTCGGAAGAAGTTTATTCGGAACTTTTTGTTTTGAACTGATTCGGAACTTCTGAAAAAGATTGATTCGGAATATTTGAAAAAGATTGATTCGGAAGATTTTGGATTGGTTCGGAAGTTTATTCGGAAGTTTATTCGGAACTTTTAAACAAAATTGATTCGGAACTCTTAAAGACTTTCATTCGGAACTTTTAAACTGATTCATTCGGAACAAATTGATTCAGAACTTATAAATGAACTGATTCAGAACTTTTCACTAAAATGCTTCATTCGGAACTTTTGTGCTCATCCGAAACCTGGAAAAACTCAAGAACAGTAGGAGACAGAGAAACAGGGGAACACGATTTCAAGCCAAAATCCACCAAGTGTTTAACCAAAACTTAAACAAAACTAATCCCTAATCATCTACTAACCATAAACATCAAATCCCATCAATAAAACATAAAACCCAAATACTTTTAAAAATCAAAATCAACCAAATAAGAATTTTAACTTTGAATAAAAAAGATGAAGATGAACAAGATGAAATGAAGGATTAAATTGATAGATTAATGTTTAAACAATCAAAAGACAAAGATTAAACTACAAGATTGGAAAAACAAGAATCAAAATCACCAAACACCCTAATGGTGTTGGTGATGCCTACGAACAGAAAAAGAGAGAAAAAAGGAATGAAAAAAACTGAATGAAAAGTGTGAAGGGAATTCTTTATATAGGTCTTCCATTTGGTTGGTGAGTGGGCTTTCTCCCTTTCTTCTTGTCTTCTCGTCTTTTCAGAAAAGTCGACGTTTTCGATTCTGATTCGGGATTTGTCGATGATTAAATACAACTCGTCTTTTAATTTCTTCGTTTAATAGACTTGAGTTTCTTCGACATATGTAAATCTTCAATCTTTGGTCCTTTTCTTCGATAAATCTTCAAATAGGCCCAGTGACTTCAAATCTTTTGCATCTCTTGGACAATAGACTTCGTCTTGAGTCTTTTTCTTCCATAAAACCCGTGCAATCCCATGTTTTCTTCAATATTCATCCGGTTGGCTCTGAAAACACAATAAACACAAAAACCACGCATAATTCCAAACAAATGATATTAAATACGTGTTTTGGTCTTGTTTTAGTAAGAAATAAGTGGTAAAAGGATGGGTGTTTACACACCTATCAATGACTAAGCAAGATTCTAAGCCAAGACTTCTTCGTTGGGTTTTGCTCCTTCAAGAATTCAATATTGAAATTCGTGACAAAAAGGGAGCTGAAAACCTAGCCGCGGATCATCTTAGTAGACTTGAGGATCCTTATCAAGGGGATCATCCGAACAAAGAGATCAATGACTCTTTTCCCCTTGAGGACTTAATGTCTATCAATTCCAATCTCGATGACATCCCGTGGTTTGCGGACATTGCAAACTACTTAGCGGGTGGGATTCTCAAGGAAGGGCTCACGTCCCAACAAAAGAAAAAGTTCTTTAAAGATATTGAACATTATTTCTGGGACGACCCTTACCTTTTCAAACAATGTGCGGATCTGATTATTCGTCGATGTGTTGACGGGCCGGCAGCGGTACAAATCCTTAATGCTTGCCATAAAGGACCCACCGGTGGTCACTTTGGTCCTAATTACACCGCGAAGAAAGTATTCGACTCTGGATTTTATTGGCCCACCATTTATCGTGATGCTCACGATATGGTTAAACATTGTGATGCTTGCCAAAGACAAGGCAAGATCACACATAAAGATGAGATACCTCAAAATTTCATATAAGAATGTGAAATCTTTGATGTATGGGGCATCGACTTTATGGGGACATTTCCATCATCCAAAGGGAACAAGTACATCCTCGTAGCCGTTGACTACGTTTCTAAATGGGTTGAAGCTAAGGCTCTCCCAACGAACGATGCAAGGGTGGTTCTGAACTTTTTGAAGCAGCTCTTTTCTCGATTCGGCGTTCCTCGTGCTATCATCAGTGACCGCGGGACTCATTTTTGCAACGATCAATTTGCAAGAGTCATGGCTAAGTATGGTGTCAATCACCGTCTTTCCACCGCCTATCATCCCCAAACCAATGGTCAAGACGAGATTTCCAACCGTGGATTGAAGCGAATTTTTGAGCGTACTGTGGGAGAGCATCGTGCCGCGTGGGCCGATAAGTTAGATGATGCTTTGTGGGCTTTCCGTACTGCTTCCAAGACCCCGATTGGTTGTACACCTTATCGTCTTGTGTACGGGAAAGCATGCCACCTCCCTATCGAGCTGGAACATAAGGCATACTAGGCCTTGAAGTGGGCTAACTTCGACATCAACAAAGCCGGTGATCTTCGCAAGATTCAACTCAACGAACTGAGGAATGAAGCTTATGAGAACTCGCTGATCTACAAGGAGAAGACCAAGATCATTCATGACGCAAGGATTAAGAACCGAGAGTTCCACGTCGGTGATCAAGTCTTACTTTTTAACTCTCGGTTAAAGATCTTCTCTGGCAAGTTGAAGAGCCGTTGGTCTGGTCCATTCATCGTCGCCAAAGTCTTTCCATATGGGACCATTGAGCTTTCTCAGCCAAATGGGCCCATTTTCAAGGTGAATGGCCAGCGTTTGAAGCTGTACTTTGGGGAGGACATCTCTCATGAGATGATTCCATCCCTTACCACGTTCCCCCTAAACTAAATTGGGTCGAGTCAGGCTCGTGACTCGGTGAACAAAAACAAGCGCTTCTCGGGAGGCAACCCGTAATCTATCCTTTACTGCTTTCATAATAAGTGTAGGGGGAACCCCGCATGTGCTTGTTGTCTTGTTTCTTGTGCTGTACAGGGATTAAAGCTTCAAAGATCAACCTTGATGACTTTTGACGAACCGTGATACCGTGTTCCCATCTTCCCGGTTCTATCCTAAACTCTTGTGATTCAATATTTCATATTTTATATGTTCACATTGAATTCACTTTAGTTGTCCTTTCCTTAGCAAGATTTAAACAAAGAGCGCAATGTCATAAGTGTAGGGGAGTTTACTCCCACATGCTTAAACATTGAGGACAATGTTTATCTCAAGTGTAGGGGGACTTCTATCGAAGTAAGTGGTATTTTCCATGAATTTTCCCTCATTTTAACCGGAAAATTGGATTTTTCGACATTTTTCAAAATTTTTAATCTATTTTGGCCTAGTTGTATAGTTGTATTTTCCTTTGTTATGATTATTTTCTTTCCTTGCTAGAGTAAATTTTCAATAAAGTATTTTAAATTTTTCTTAGTCGTGAATATTTTGACTCAACCCGAGTTTACTTATCTAAGTTTACTCTAGCTAGTATCCTTAACGTGTTTAAGTCAAGTTTTGCTAGGCTTTTATATAGGGAGCTATAAAACGTGAAAGTCTTAACTCTCACGGGTTAAGAACAAGAACTTTTCGCAAGTTCCTATAATTGATCCTATAGAGTTGTTTATCAAGGGAACTTTAAAATGCGATTTCTAAACTTGAAAAAGTCTAAGAATTTGCAAGATCCTATAGATGACTCGAAAACCCAAAACTTTGATTTAATAGGCTAAGCATCCACGAGTCTCATTCCTTGAGATTTTAAACTGTGGAGAACGAGAGATGATAGAGTCAATTATAAGTTTGGTATTCTTTCGTGAATTTATGTGAGTTAATTATAAGCCTATTCTCCCTTCGCTTGTTAATAAATTTATCTGCAATAAATAAGGTTGTACGATTTAAAAGGTTACTTAGCTTCTAGCCCAAGATCGTTTAAAAGTTGCTCGGTACGGATTAGAGTTCATAGCCAAGGCATTACTTATTAAAGCGGGATGCGAAGATTGGCGAGTCCGAAAAGGCCCTAACAAGGCATGAGGGCTACAGTTTGTTGCTAAAGATCCAAAAGTGATGTGAAGAATCATTTATCGAAAATCAATATGAAGGATCGAGACACACGACGAAAAGCAAATACTCCCCAAAAGATCATGGAGAAGTCTATCCAAAAAGGCCCTAACAAGGTATGAGGATAAATAGATCCAAGTCCTGAAAGGAGGCGGATCGTTGTATATCAAAGTCCAAAATAAAGATTGGAGAAAAATGAAGAAGTCGTGGTCTAAAGATGAAGAATCTCTCAAAACTTCAAGTGAAGAAATTCCTATTATGAAGAGAAGACCATAATTTCAAGAACGTCTCTCAAAGATTTGAAGTATGAAGTCGCTGCCAAATATCGGTCCGAGAAAGGTCTCAAATCGTGAAGCGAGTTATGCCAAGATATGAACTTTATGAGGTCCCGAGAAACAGTTTTAAAAGATTTTGTCCTTTAGCTAACTATTGATTAAATCGTTCACTTTATTTTCAGCCTAAATAACTATCGAAATAAGTCGAACAATGCATCCTCGTGATCATTCAAGACAAAAATAAAATATAAGAGATACACCTAGGAATAAGGGAGTCTAAGTGAATAATTGGCCCACATGAATTCGTGTTAGTTTACTAACTTATAATAACAATGATCTCGTTTTTAAGCTTGGTATGGGGAACGTGAAACTTGAGAATGATAAACGTTCATGGCAGCCAAAACCAAATGTAAGTTTTTGATTTCTTTACTTATTTTTATCTTTTTATCTTTCTATGTTTAGTATTTAATAAAGGCCAAGGTGGGTTATTTATGATGGAAAATGTAAACCGTGCTTTAAAATTAATGCATTGCATGAGGGCATTGCAATGGTCAAGTGTAAGGGATTTAATAAGTGTTAAAACACTTATCCTTTTACCACTTATTTCCAATAATAACTAGACCAAAACGTGTAATTTATGTCGTAAAAGTCGGAATTATGCGTGGTTTGTGTTTTTATTGTGTTTTAGGACCAAAAGATGAAAAAGGAAGAAAACACGGGCTTTTATCGAAGAAAACGGGAAAAGACGAAGTCAAAAGATCAAGAGTGCAAAAAGAACGGAAGTCCAAGGCCTATTCTGAAGATTTATCGAAGAAAAAGTCTAAAGACGGAAGTTTAATGAAGTCGAAGAACTCAAGTCTAAATTAAAGAAGAAAATTATCAAGACAAGTTCAAATCCCGAGACGACGTCGAGAAAAGACAAAGTATTAAATCGAGTCGAGAAGACGTAAAGAAAGAAAGAAGATGCAACACATGCACTCCTTCCATTTTCCCTATAAATACCCTCCTAATACACATTAGGAGGGGAGTTAGTTTTTAGTTTTAGTTTTCATTTTTCACTTTTCTTTCTAGTTTTTAGAGAGAGAAAGTTCTCCACTTTCTCTCACTAAGTTTTCATCTTTCTTCTCTTAATCTTTCAAGATTAAGCCTTTTGTATTGTTGATTTCATTAATCAAGTTCTAGTTAAGCTTTTAATCTTTAATCTCATTCTACCTTTCTTTGATTTTAGATTGATTTTGGTGCGAATTACTTATGATCCATGTTGTTCATCAATGTTTTCTTACTTAAAAAGTTAATCTTTTTTTGTTTCTACATAAGCTTTCATTCGATTGAGCTTTAAGTTTCTTTGTGCTTATTGGTTTATTTGTTTCTTTTAAGCTTATTTACACTAAAAGTTTCTTTAAAAGTTCATATTTTTATTGTTTGATTTAAAAAGTTTGTTTATTTTAAGTTTGGATAAGTTGTATTTAGTGCTTATTTGATCCGTTTCATAATTGATTCGTTCTAGTTTTGGTGATAAGCTTATCATAATAGCTTACTGCTTGGCTTATTTTGAATCCCCCATAAATCGGAAAGGGTCTAAACCCCTTTTCGATCGCAGCATTCCGACCAAGCACCCGCACCCTTTTTCCGATCACCAAATCGGAAAAGGGTTTACAATATTACGATTAGAGTCTTAGAATATTCCGATCTGGATCCTTTGTTTATTATTCCGATTGAGGTAATTTAGTGATATTCTGATTGAGGTAATTTTAGTTATTCCGATTGGGGGTGTTTTCAAACATTCCGATTGGGTCTTGCTTAGCATTCCGATTGCATCAATTTAACAGATTCCGATTGGGACTCCTTTCCCATATTCCGATCAGTCTGTTTGTTACGCATTCCGATCAGTCTCAATTTCCAACATTCCGATTGCAAGCATATTCCGACCAAGGGTATTTTTGTTATTCCGATTGCCTTATTCCGACCAAACATTCCAACGGGTGTACCTTGCATTTTCCAATGGTTTTAGTTTCTTGTTTTTACAAAGTTCTAAGTGTTAGTTTTATTTAGTGTTCAAGTATTTTTCTTATATTGCCTTTAAGTTTTCAAGCATTTATTTTTAACTCGTTATTTTAGTATAATCTTTAAAACTTCTACTTTACTCAACGACATTTAAATTACTTGCTATTAGTTTAAAATAGATAATCAACCAAACCATTTTATTTTCCACCAATAACAATTGAGTCGCACTCTAGACCAATAGTCAATTCGAAAAGATTCGGACGATAACGTTTTCTTACAAGGCAAACTCCTTGTATTAGTGTCCAACAATTCTGTTGGGACACCTTCTTCATCTGGGTTCACTGATGAACAATTGACCACTTTGCTCTCTCTTATTAAGGATAACAAGAGTTCTGCTAATGGTTCTCAAAAGGGGGTTCATGCCAATATGACAGGTATTTATTTCAACAATAGCAAAGTGTTTAATGATAACTTTGAAAAGTTTTTTTGTTCTAACACTAACATCAAATCAAAACTAGCTTATAATGGGAAGGTTGTTGATTCTGGGGCGAATCAACATATGACCAATAATGAAACTGAGTTGGATAATGTTTTTGATATTTCACACCTAAATATTAGAGTGTCTCATCCTAATGGGACTGAGACTATTATTTCCAAAATTGGTAACCTCAAACTTTCAAATGGTCTGGTTTTGGTTGATGTTCTTGTCATTCCTGATTATTGTGTTACTCTTATATATGTTCATAAACTTGCTAAGGATAATAAGGTCTTGGTTGTTTTGATGAGAATAAATGTTTTTTTGTGAATCAGGATTTGAATCCCCAAACTGTTTTAGAGACTGGTAGACAATGTGGTGGTCTTTACTATTTAGATATAGAAGGTACTAAGATGGTACACAATTTCAATGTGCCTACTTGCTCTCTTTCTAAACATGACTGGCATGTTATATTGGGTCACCCTGCTGACCCTGCTCTAAGTGTTCTCAAAAATCTTTTGAACATAACTAACTTTGATCAAACTGATTTATGTGAAATATGTCAAAGAGCTAAACAAAATAGAGAACCATTTCCTTTAAGTGATCATAAAACTAAAGTTCTTGGTGATCTTGTTCATTTAGATTTGTGGGGTCCTTATAGGGTGACTAGTCACACTGGTCATAAGTATTTTTTGACTGTTGTGGATGATTTCATAAGGGCTGTTTGGGTGTATTTGATTAAAAGTAAAGATGAAGTTGGCACTTACATTGAAATTTTTTTCAATCTGTTAAAAAATTAATTTAATAGAAATGTTAAAATTTTTAGAAGTGACAATGAGACTGAGTTTGTTAATCACAGTTTTCAAAACTTTTGTCATGAAAAAGGGATTATACACCAGACCTCTTGTCCTTACACTCTACAACAAAATAGGGTTGCTGAAAGGAAACATAGGCATCTGTTAAATGTTACTAGATGCCTTATGTTTCAGGGGGGAATACCTTTGAGATTTTAGATTGAATGCATTCTAACTGCTACTTATCTTATTAACAGATTGCCTTCTTCTGTGCTAAATGGTAGATCTCCTTATGAGATGATTTATAATTTATCCCCAAATCTCTCTCATATTAGAACTTTTGGATGTCTTTGTTTTGCTACTATTTTGAATAGTCATGATAAATTGTCCAGTAGGTCTAAGAAATGTGTGATGATGGGTTTCTCTAATTCTCAAAGGTTTACAAGCTTTATAGTCTTGACAGACATCAATTTTTTGTTTCTAGAGATGTCAAATTTTTTGAATCTATTTTTCCTTTTGAAGATGGTACTTTGAATAAAAAGAATAATAATAAAGAATTTGATGTTTTACAAAATGATAAAGCTTTAACATTTTTTGACTTACATAACCCTGAGCTTCCGTATGATGATGAGAGAGTAACAAATGCACATAATGATGACCATGGGTCACCAAGGGCTAGCAACCCACCCATGAGTCTTGGTGAGAGTGGAGACATTGCCACATGCAATGATACCACAAATGCCAGCTCAAATGGGATTGAGGCAGCCACACTTGATGACAATCATATTTCTGAGGGAACTTTGGAATTCAACCCAAGTCTTCCTTCTCATGTTCAAAGCATAGGAGAAAACTTGGGTGATACTTCTAATATTAATGCTCAAGGAAATCAAGGGTTGAGAAGGTCTTCCAGACCTTCTGTTTTTCCAAAAAACTATAATGATTTTGTTGTTAATTAAAAATTCAAATATGGGATTGAAAATTTTATGGGATATTCTAGGATCAAAGGTGATGCTTTGTGCTTTATGACCCAATTGAATAAGAATAGTGAACCTAGGAATTTCTTTGACGCCTCTCAAAACCCATAGTGAGTTGATGCTATGAATTTAGAATTTGTAGCCTTACTTGAAAATGATACTTGGGATTTAGTTGAATTACCTCATGGTAGAACTGCTTAGAATTCTAAATGGGTGTGGAAGCTTAAGTTTAAATCCAGTGGTAAAATAGAAAGGTATAAAGCTAGGCTTGTTGCTATGGGTTGTGGTCAAAAAGAAGGAATTGATTATGAGGAAACTTTTTCTCCTGTTGTTAAAATGGTTACTGTTAGATGCTTGATTAATTTAGCTGTTAACTAGTCTTGGCCTATATACCAACTTGATATTAACAATGCCTTCTTGTATGGTGAGTTAGATGAAACTGTCTACATGAAACCTCCACAAGGTTTTTATACTGGTAATAAAAATCTTGTCTGTAGATTGAAAAAATCTATTTATGGTCTTAAACAATCCCCAAGATAGTGGAACTCTAAGCTCACATCTGTGATTATTGAAAATGGGTTTGTTCAAAGCAAATATGATTACTCTCTTTACACTAAGAAAATTGATAAGTTGTTTGTTGCTGTTCTTGTGTATGTTGATGATATTGTTGTTACTGGTAATGATCAAAAGGAGATTGACAGTTTTAAAGATTTTTTGAAAGGAAAATTCAAAATCAAAGACTTGGGGGAAACTTTGATATTTTTTGGGAATTGAAGTTATTTATACAAATTCAGGGATTTGTTTAAATCAAAGAAAATATGTGTTGGACCTCTTGTCTGAATATGGTATGCTTGCTTGCAAACCAACTAAAACACCTTTAATGTCTAAACTGTCAATCACTAATGAGGCATCTAAAAATAACCCTTTCCTTGATAACATTGTTGATTATCAGAAACTCACGGGTAAGTTAATATACTTGACCAATACTAGACCTGACATATCTTATGTTGTGCATTGTTTAAGTCAATTTATGCAATCCCCTTTTGAGGTCTCATCTAAAAATTGCTTTTAGAATCTTGAGATACTAAAAGGGAAGTCATGGTCTTGGGATTAAAGTTGCCAAAGGCTCAGGTATGTTCCTCAATGCTTTTTGTGATGCTGACTGGGCTAAATGCATTGTTACAAGGAGGTCAGTTACTGGTTACTGTGTTTTTCTGAATAACAATCTGATATCTTAGAAGAGTAAGAAACAACTCACTCTCTCTAAATTTTCAACAGAAGCATAGTAGAGAGATCTTGCTTCTACAACTAGTGAAATCATCTAGATTCTTAAGATTATGAAAGATTTAAATTGCTATAATCTTTTTCTTGTGAATCTTTTTTGTGATAGTAACTCTGCTATTAAGATAGCAGTCGACCCAGTTTTTCATGAAAGGACTAAACACCTTGAAATAGACCTTCATTTTGTTAGAGAAAAAAATTCTTAATGGTGTGGTTAAAACTGTTAAAGTGGATTCTGCAAATCAAATTGCAGACATCCTAACTAAAGGGTTGGAAACAGATTTGCACCAAAAGCTTGTTAACAAGCTTGGTATGATTAATTTGTATGGGTTGTCAGATTAAGGGGGGATGTTAAATTTAAGGACCTAATCTGTTACCCATACTTAACCTAAGGGACTTATTGTGTCATGTTTTAAACTTTCAGTTATTGGTTGAGGACTTGGTATGAATGAAGTTATGGAATGCAAGGATTGAAGTTGCCAAGTTTGCTTTGTTGCTGTTGGACTTGGACTCAAGCCCATGAAGCCCACTTATGTAGTCCATAAGCCTAACGGTTCTCTTAGCCCTTTAGGGTTAGATATAGTGGGAGCGTCTATCACTTTGTGATCATCGCCTCATTCACTCTGTGTGTTCTGATAAAACACACAGCCACTCTCTCTCTCTAAAATCTTGATCTCAGAAAATTGTTTAATCTTTTCATTTGTTGTTTGATTGTAAAACTATTATCATGTAGATAATAGAGCTACACGTGAGTAGCACTGGTAGCTTATCTTTTTATTTGTTTTGTTTTGTCTTTAAATCTTTGGTAATAAAAGTTGAAAGTGTTTTGAGGTGATTTGATTCATGTTTTTCTACAAACACCTCCAAAATGACTAACAAAAACAATTTAAGCATAAGCAGACTACATATGTTGTGATGAAGATGTACATGTATTAATTTCAGAATATAGTGGCAGCAAAGGGTTGAGTTGTATGTTCGGAAGGTTTGAAACCAAAAACGACAACCAAAATCGTCTTATGCATGTTTTAAAAAGGTTGTTCAATGGGCTTTTATAAGTTTGGTTGATATGGGAGGACGATTACAACCATGGTTTTAAAGAAATTTAACTTTTAAGGGTTGTTATTGACCTAACATTAGAAAAAGCGTATACATTTACTGCATAATAAACACTTTTAAATTATAATATATGATATTTAATTTTCTTAACTGTTTATGCATAACTCTCAGGATTTTGAATGACTTTTAAACATTGTATGTATAAACTTTCCCAAAAAAGAAGTATTTTAACCTTAAAATTTTAAGACTCTTAAATTTAGAAAATGATCTAAAATGTTTTATAAGGTATTAAAATGATCTTTGCCATACGCGATCTCTGTTTGACTTATTTATCAAAAAAATTAATTCACTTTACATAAATTATGAAATAACAATAAATGATTAAATAACAAAATCATATTTAATAAACAAATAAATAAAATCAAAAAATATATCGATGAATGGCGACACTTATTCCAGCCATTTCGTACGTGTACAAATAGCGACTCTTGTATAGTCGTCACCCAATCATCTCTCTTTTTTCCTCGATCACCTTCATCCATATCGTGTTTTTTTTTCTTTCCCGAAACCAAACCCGCAAAGATACAGAAAAAAAGCTAGCTAGCAAGAAGCTAAAAATTATCACACATATATATGAAGACCGACTACGTTGCTGCTACAGTTGCAGCCACGCGTAAAATTGCTTCCACTTTCCATCGTCGTGGCTTCACCAAACCAACAGCTTACCTTTTGATCCTCGTTCTCTCGTATTACCTCGGCTACTTATCAGCTCTGTCTAAAAATACCACTCCTAACCATGATCAGCCACCACAAAGCGCGGATATAGACCACTACCAGTTCCAAACTCAATGTGCCAACCCTGTTCCATCACAACTAGCTCGCAAAACAATCCTTAACAGCGTATTTAATGGGACGTCCCCGTATACAAACTTTCCTCAACCACATATCGCGCCTCTATTGCGACACAAGAGAATAAAAGGGTGGGGATCAACTGGGGCCGTTTTTGAGAATTTAATACGTAAAGTACAACCTAAAGTTATTATAGAAATAGGTACGTTTCTTGGTGCCTCTGCTATTCATATGGCCGAGTTGACTAGACAACTCGGCCTCGACAGTCAGATTTTATGTGTTGATGATTTTCGTGGGTGGCCCGATTTGCCAAGTAAGTTTAAGGATATTAAAATGGTAAATGGTGATAGTATGCTGTTGTACCAATTTATGCAAAATGTGGTTTATGTCAATGCAACTGAAAAAGTTATATTCTTGCCCTATTCAACTCAGTCAGCTCTTGAGAAGCTATGTGAATGGGGTGTGTTTGGAGACTTGATTGAAGTTGACGCGGGCCATGATTTTCACTCGGCTTGGTCAGATATTAATCGAGCGTACAAGTTGTTAAAGCCCGGTGGGGTTATTTTCGGGCACGACTATTTTACAGTCGCAGATAATAGAGGTGTTAGAAGAGCAGTTAACATGTTTGCGCGCGTCAAGGGGTTGAGGGTCAAGGCCGATGGACAGCATTGGGTACTTGAGTCGCGCTAAGAGACATCACTTCTTCTATATACCTTTGCTGCAGATGTACTTAAAGGTTGAGTAGGATGCATCAACACTCTTCTGTAGTCAACTATTTGCAAATCTCCATACAAAGAAAATTCTACTTTTTAGGAGTAGTTAAATTTTAGCTTTTTCTTACTCAAAAGAGAGAATGACACAGGTAATATAAAAGTCTAATAATGGGACAGCCTTAAAAAGGAGAAATACTCGTCAACATATTATGTCATATTCATTATGTGATAAATTTTGATGTCATCCATATTCTAGTAATTTCGTTAGTTGTTGTACTATTTATTCGTGTTTGGTTTTATGCCTGATTGAAAGTCAAATAATTGAATCTTCTTGTTCCTGGATCAGCAATTTCACCATGTGTAGAAATGATGGCTGAGTGGCTAAATGTCTAATGAGATAGACATTCAACATGATACAATTATCAAAATGATCGATGATAACTTGTTTTTGCATATCTCATGTGTCCAAGTAAAGGGGCTTGTTTGTTTCTATCTATTATTATCAAGTTATGCATGAATAAAGTGTGTGTCTATCTATGTGATGTTTATTACGGAGAAGTAAATAAACAAGTGTAGAGTCGTGTAATTTGGCAACAAGACATGTTTTAGCATGTTAACATGTAACCAGTAACCCAAAGACTGATGACTAGATGTACGAATAAACCGGATTAAACTGGATTCAGATTTTCAAAATCTGAATTTTAAAAAATCCGGATTCGGATCGGATCGGATTTTTCTGAATCGGATTTTTTCGGATAAAAAAGTTCGTATCAGTTTTTTTCGGATTAAATTTTTCGTTATCGGATTTTTTTCGGATCGGATTTTTCGGTTAAAAATGTTCGGATCGGGTTTTTTTCGGTTAAAAATGTTCAGAGCGGGGTTTTCGGTTCAAAGTGTTTGTACCTCTTTTTTCAGAATTTATTTAAAAACATAAAAAAAAATACAACTAAAACATTAAAAAAAATATCACAATAATTTTTATTTCAACAATACAATCATACAACTTCATAATTTTTATTTAAACACTACAATAATCACTAATACATTTCGAGCTTCGGCATGGCCATCACCCGAAAAATATTAGTATACTTCGAGTATGTCGAGCTTCAGCATTGCCATCACCCGTTATACTCAAAGTATATCCTCATATTCTTCTTCTACATCTCCGATTTCAACTTCTATATCTTCAAACTCACATTCGTCTAATTCTGTAGTTGGAGGTGATATCCCTAATTCCACTTATTCGTTTTCTATAGTTTCTTCAACGCCGTTTAATATTGTACCTTCCAACGACGTTTTATGTTGTATCCTCTCTACTTCGTCCAAATAATCTTTCAAACATACACATACTTCCACGGCTTGAGGGGTAAGTCTTGACCTTTTTTCGGATATAATTCTACCGCTAACCGAAAAAGCCGATTCGGAAGCTACCGTCGAAGCTTGAATCATAAATAAGTATAACGGCTAATATTGGATAAGTTAACTCCATTTTTTCCAACCATCCCAAAATGTCAAAAGTTCCTAAATCCTCGGTTCTAATAGTTTGTACAAAATTTTGCGACTTATATTGACCCAACTCGCTTGATTTCGATGTTCGTTGACGCTTGCTAGCGCCACCAGTTATAAGATTCCAAAAGTTTATATCAATGTCACTTGACGCTCTTCCCCCCATTTGCGATGATCCGGCCCCCATTTTCTCAAAAAATGTGTTTTGTTGTCCACCATATTTTGTTGCATATATTGCAAATAATTTTTCAAAAGTATCGTTAAACTTAAAAATTTGGGAGTCTATATAGTTCATATCGGGATCATTCGGGTTTGGACCAAATTCTAATCCTAAATTCCCCAATATTCTTCTCATTATATTTTCGACCCCCCAAAATTTATCATTGGATTAAGTGCGGCGGAATAAGTAAAAACCAAAGGTATACTAGCAAAATATTTTACAAATTTCTTTTTTATAAATTTTAACCATTTTTCTAAACATTCTACAAGGTGACATATTTAATTCGTCTAATTTTTCCGTCATAGCAAAAAATTGCTTTAAAACTAATGGGCTACTTGGGTAATAAACACCGGATAATAAAGTTTTTGACACTTTAAAAACTTGTAAAATTTTTTTCAATTCATCTAATCGTTCCCAATCTTCGTCGCTTACCGAAGTGGAATTATTTTTACGAACAAGTTTTTCATTAAAAGCGTTTAAAGTATCACGTTGTCGTAATATATTTTCAAACATAATGCAAGTAGAATTCCACCTAGTATTATTATCATAGCAAGCTACTAGGGGTGTATGACCACACATTTGTCGAAAACGATGATAGTTCATTTGTCGTTCGTTACTCGAACTATATATAGTTACTAATAAACTCCTAAATTTTGTCTTTAAATCACCACATATTATTAACGCCGGTTGAACGGATAAATTTATAACATGAGCAACACAACGAGAATGAAAAAATGCACCATCTAATGCGGGTTTTATATGTAATTTTAATAAATCCATAGCTTTAGTATTATTAGATGCATTATCTAGTGAAATGGTTAAAACTTTATCATCTAAATTATATTCAATTAAAGTGTCATGTAAATTTTTTCTTAAATTTGATCCCGTATGTGGATAACCAAATAGTTTAAAAGCAATTTTTCGTTTCATTAATAAAAAAGAATCGAGATCAACCCAATGAGCCGTAATGGCTAAATAAGAATTTGTCGTACCATGTGGTGCGGTCCAAGCATCCGTAGTTATAGAAACACCATATTCATAATTACGAAAACCATCAATAATTTCTTTTTTAGCCATTTCCGTAATTTAAATGCATCACTTCTAAGAGTAGTACCACTTACATGATGATAACGCGGTTGTAGCTTTTTTTTATGATCTCCGTAAGCTTGACATTGTCAAAGTGGTTGAATGGAAGTCCTTGTTGAATGACAAACTTCGTAAAATCAAGTCGAACCGCATCATTATCAAATAAAAAAACGTGACCATCCGCACCAATAGTACCATGTTCCGAACCACCCGCTTGGCTATCAACCGCCCCGGTACAACCGTTCCAATGATTACGTAGTGTAGAATTACCCGACGTGCCATAAAATGTACTACACTTCTTGCAACGCGCCTTTTCCACCCCGTCTTTCATAAGACAATTGATACAAGGCTTTTGACACCCCATATAAAAATTAAAGTTCAAGTTCTCGATATCTTAACGAATTGATCTAGGTTCTATGTGTGACTCTATTGTTTTTGGTGAAACAAATATTTTTGGTTGTTTTTAAATTTAAATGTGCAAAGACTTAAAAGTGAATGTCGTTAAAGTAAAATGGCGTTAAAATTAAACTAAGTCTGATTAAACGAAAGGGTGCAATATTTAAAAACGTGACGGAAAGTAAAATAATTAAATGACTTAAAATTAAAGCGTGACGAGAATTAAAATTAGACAATAATTAAAATGATAACTTAAAAATTAAACAAGACAAAAACATAAAACAAACACCCAATCGGAATATATTCCGATCAGACTCACCATCGGAATGAACACACACCCCCTATCGGAATGTTGATTGAAAACACCAGATCGGAATATGTCACCTTTTCAGATCGGAATAACCAAACAACCCCAGATCGGAATAATGTTCAGATGCAAAGTTTCAGATCGAAATCCTGATCGGAATGAGCTATCGGAATACAAAGGTGCAACCTGTCGGAATGTAACCTATCGGAATGTAGCCCAGATCGGAATGTTGCGGGGGAAAATTGGGTAGCACTTCGTCTTAGTGAAGCCTTAAGAGCCGTCGCAATCCCGATCGCAATGTGCGATCGGAATCTTGATCGGAATAAGGGGGGTAATTCATGTCACACCCCACCATGGCGAAATATGGGGCGCGACGTATGGATATCATCACAACAACAGCGTGTCTATAGAGAGAACTAAATGAAATTGAAATATCATAGATGGCGAAACAAATGTCGTGACAATATCTCAACAATGCAGGCGTCTAGGTAAGTAGGTAACAGGCCTACCTCTTACCAAAGACATACAAATAAACAAACATCAAACATATAGGTACCACAAAGTTCACCTAATCAAAACACAAAATAAAATCTAAGAGGAAAGGGATTCCTCCGAATGCAATCCTAGCAGCCTCTATACTCTAGCCACTTCTAACATCATCTTGCACAACTACCTCACCTGAAAATGACACTAAAATCTGTCAACATAAAGTTGGTGAGAACATAGGTTTAAGTTATCAAAATATCTTAAGAAACCTTGTCAACCGCTGTAAATAAGTTGAAGAGAACAAGTTAAAGCAATGGACCATAATGTGATAATCATGTTACATACAACTACAATCTAAGCACAATATATCAATCAAGAACACACATTAAGAACAATGCACCACACTATTAACAATCAATAAGTATCCCGTCACACACACAAGAACACACCACACTATCTGGATCTTTCCCACACCACCTGTGGAAGATGAACTATATCCCCGTCGAGATATCTTGCCTCCGAAGAGACGATGCACAAGTACTCAGGACGGATCGTGCCCCACGCTCCACACACATCACAACTGGTCCCATAGACGCCCATACATCTATGTACCAAAGCCAATCACAACCCAAACAAGATTCACATAAAAGCACATATGAGAACACATATCAAAGCACATATGAGAATACATGAGCACGCATGTTACACAACAACACATCTATGTCCAAACATTTATAAAAATATAGTACCAAAAGATTTTAAGAACACCACAAGTGTCATCTCCATCCCATACTAGAAAAAAAACATTTAAAAACGTAGTAAAATGGGACTATGAACTCACCTGATTGCTTCTCCAAAGTCCTTGCTCTAGCCCCAAGCTAATAATCCAAAAACACATAAATCAATACATGAACCAACTAACCTCCTCTCATATAAATACCCCATTTATAACTCTAAACACCCCATTACCCTTCTTTAGCAAGTCCTTAACTTGGTTAGTTTAATAACTATCCCGTTCATATTTTACACAAAACAATCCCAGTTTTTAGGTCTCAAAACTTTAAGTCAAACGTCCACTTAAACATACCCATGGTTTCTGTAAAAGGAATATTCATACCCTTACATATGTTGGCTAACACCTCCCACTTGCCCTAACCTTAAAGCTACTGTTAAGGCCCTGATATATATATATATACTTTTGTCATTCCAGTTTTCCTGATTTTAAACGTATGAAAAGTTCATTACCATTAGAGGGTATTACCCTAAACCACAATCTTAGCCCAAGTTCAGATCCTTATTAAAATATATAAACCATCTCTCATGTTCGTGAGAAGATCCCAATGCAACCCTAAGTACCCCAAACAACCCAAAACTTAAAAAGAAAACAGGCTGAATTCAAAACTGTTTTGACCTCCGACTGTTGTAACCTGTTTTTGACCCACTTCCCGACCTCCAATTTAGTTCTAGTTTCTTGCATTGGAAAGCCACTTCAAATACCTTTTCAGGGGTATGTGTATCGTAAGATAAAAGTTTGTAGAGCTCCCTATATGATCAAAACAATGACCCAAAATTCTGCCCAGTTTTTAAAAACGGGTTTAACAAAATCAACCTCATTAATTAACCCTAATCCCTCTAATTACAAGCCCTAATTTATGTGATCATCATATTATGATTAATACAAAATTAATTTACTGTTTATATATAAACCCTAACCCTTAATCCATCATAAGAATGATTAATTAAACATAAAAACAATTAATATGAAAAGGGTTATGAAGATTTTACCTTTTATTTAATGGAAGATGAAGAAAACCTAATTTTATGAAGAACCCTAATTCTTCTCCTCTTTTGGTCGACTAAAACTCCAGGTAATAAAAGAAAATTCGTTTGGTTTAGTGTTTGGGGGTTCCTTATATATCCAAAACAATCCTTGTCCAACCCAATTACCACTTACCATAAATCTTTTCTTTTTTTTTCCTTTTTTTTCTCTTCTAAACCGACCTAAACCCCATAAAATTCGTTTTTTTCTCTTTTTATTATTAATATATGTATTAATAATATTACCTTAATTTACCTTAATTTATTTCAGCTCTTAAAGCCTCCAAAACCCAAAACCGTAAAACTAGTCAGTTTTTACGCGTTTTACCGTAAAAGACGTAAAATATACACTTTTATAAAAAATCTCAAATTTTGAAATAAACTTTATAACTAAGTCCTAAATGACTTAAAACCATCCCGAAAAATATTCATATGGATAATTACCTCACCCGAGACCTCTAAATGCTAAACCGTAAATCCTAAAAAAAATACTACTACTATAATACTTATACGTATACGTAAACACCACAATATCACCATTTTCATTTCATAGTCACCACTTGTGAGCTCATGAACATGAAATAACCGTTCCTCGATTTACTTATGAGTACTCTATACTCATAAACGATAACCACACCAACCTCGTTCACACAAAATAAACACGTAAACACACAATTCAAGTAAGCACACATAAAATAACCTAAAAGTAAGACCAAGTGACAAACCCAAAACCTAGGGTTGTCACATCACTCCCTCCTAATAGAAATCTCGTCCCGAGATTTACTCCCAAACTCAAACTTATTCTCAGCAAACAAACGAGGATACATATCCTTGATAAAACCTTCACGTTCAAACGTGAACTCAGTTTACACGAAAATAATCTCAACCAACAACACATGAGCCTTAACCGTCCGCGAGGAAACTTATCAAAACCATAAATCAAAACTCATCAAAATATAACCACGTATAATAAGGTCTAAAGAACTCTCAGATTCCTTCCCAACTCATTTCTATGTTAACCCTCCAAGTGTTCATTACCGAAATATACCCAAAACACGAGTTTAAACCATGTTGTCCGAAAATTAACCTTGAACCCAACACTTGTACAATTAATTCGACCAAGCTACTGACTTCCAATTACGAAACTTTCTGAATATTTGAAAAGTATGTTCCGAGTACATAATTTGAAAAGTATGTTCCGAGTACATAATTTTAGGCTTTTGAATCACCCAAAAACCTTTAAAAACGAATAAGTTATGACCAAAACGATTTTTCTCAAAATCTGCCTAGGCATTAGCGACAGTTTCTGACAGTTAGCGACATATTTTGACAGTTTAGCGACAGTTTCTGCCTACTCCGATTTATACCAAAAAAAAAAACGATTTTTAAACCCTAAAAAAAACCCGTTATTAATTACAAAATTCAAGGTCTAATTTATTTTAATTCTAGAAAATTTAAACTCTCACCCATCATATGATTAATACATGATTTAACATATTTAAGTTAATAAGAACAAGAATTCTAACTAAAGAACAATAACTTTAGGTGATCAAAACCAAAATATTTTAGAATAAAAAGGCCATGCTTATATGAAAAAAAAATTATATTCCACCTTATTTCAAACACGTTTTCGACACTTCCTTATTTCATCGACTACCAACAACTATTTTTTTTTTTTCAATTTGCAAGTTCTATATTTTTTTACCATGTATAACTCGAAACAAAAGACATCGTTACCCCAAAAATAAATCTCCACCATCTCAAAATCCTTCACGCAAAAAGTACCGTACAAACAAACATGTGAAATGAGGACCCGAGAAATGCGCTACTACAGAAGTTGAACATCTCAAAGAGAAACGAGCTAGCAACCATCCCAAGAATACAACCGGTAAGTAGAAAATAATTTTACATACATAGGCATAAGCGTACATACACTCAAATCCATCCAACATATACTATACAAGCATGTATTAACTCTCTTTCATGCAATCATACTTGAAAGTCCAGTGGTGTTGTGGCACATATATAATTATGTAGGCCTCCATAATTATACATGTTCCCTTTCACCAATGTACTCCCTCCTATGATGACACTTATAAGAAATTAATACTACACATAACACATAATCCAACAACTCACAAGCACATAACCACACAAGATAAGATCCAAAACCCCATGTATTAAAATAACATAGCCAATGCACGAAACACATAAACTCGTAGTCCAGCTGAACCAGCATAGACAAAATTCAAAATGTATAAAGAACATGAAAACAAAATTAAGCGAAATCCAACAATGACTAGCGTATACGACCATGGTTCCACCCGCACTAATCAAAACTCGTAAAGAAAATAACATGTAGTTAAGTATGAACCATAGTAGTTCATAACCAAACAAATTCTGCGAAAATAATATTCAAACACATCAACTACTATAAAATGCACACATACTCCTATGACGCCTATATGCAGGGACCCTTAAGCTATAGACTAGGCTACACGACTAGGAAACCTAATTCTCTATAACCATTGTCTCTGATACCATTCTGTCACACCCCACCATGGCGGAATATGGGGCGCGACGTATGGATATCATCACAACAACAGCGTGTCTATAGAGAGAACTAAATGAAATTGAAATATCATAGATGGCGACACAAATGTCGTGACAATATCTCAACAATGCAGGCGTCTAGGTAAGTAGGTAACAGGCCTACCTCTTACCAAAGACATACAAATAAACAAACATCAAACATATAGGTACCACAAAGTTCACCTAATCAAAACACAAAATAAAATCTAAGAGGAAAGGGATTCCTCCAAATGCAATCCTAGCAGCCTCTATACTCTAGCCACTTCTAACATCATCTTGCACAACTACCTCACCTGAAAATGACACTAAAATCTGTCAACATAAAGTTGGTGAGAACATAGGTTTAAGTTATCAAAATATCTTAAGAAACCTTGTCAACCGCTGTAAATAAGTTGAAGAGAACAAGTTAAAGCAATGGACCATAATGTGATAATCATGTTACATACAACTACAATCTAAGCACAATATATCAATCAAGAACACACATTAAGAACAATGCACCACACTATTAACAATCAAGAAGTATCCCGTCACACACACAAGAACACACCACACTATCCGGATCTTTCCCACACCACCTGTAGAAGATGAACTATATCCCCGTCGAGATATCTTGCCTCCGAAGAGACGATGCACAAGTACTCAGGACGGATCGTGCCCCACGCTCCACACACATCACAACTGGTCCCATAGACGCCCATACATCTATGTACCAAAGCCAATCACAACCCAAACAAGATTCACATAAAAGCACATATGAGAACACATATCAAAGCACATATGAGAACACATGAGCACGCATGTCACACAACAACACATCTATGTCCAAACATTTATAAAAATATAGTACCAAAAGATTTTAAGAACACCACAAGTGTCATCTCCATCCCATACTGGAAAAAAAACATTTAAAAACGTAGTAAAATGGGACTATGAACTCACCTGATTGCTTCTCCAAAGTCCTTGCTCTAGCCCCAAGCTAATAATCCAAAAACACATAAATCAATACATGAACCAACCTCTAAAATGGTTCATCAACCTATGATGGACATCTAACCTCCTCTCATATAAATACCCCATTTATAACTCTAAACACCCCATTACCCTTCTTTAGCAAGTCCTTAACTTGGTTAGTTTAATAACTATCCCGTTCATATTTTACACAAAACAGTCCCAGTTTTTAGATCTCAAAACTTTAAGTCAAACGTCCACTTAAACATACCCATGGTTTCTGTAAAAGGAATATTCATACCCTTACATATGTTGGCTAACACCTCCCACTTGCCCAACCTTAAAGCTACTTTTAAGGCCCTGATATATATATATATACTTTTGTCATTCCAGTTTTCCTGATTTTAAACGTATGAAAAGTTCATTACCATTAGAGGGTCTTACCCTAAACCACAATCTTAGCCCAAGTGCAGATCCTTATTAAAATATATAAACCATCTCTCATGTTCGTGAGAAGATCCCAATGCAACCCTAAGTACCCCAAACAACCCAAAACTTAAAAAGAAAACAGGCTGAATTCAAAACTGTTTTGACCTCCGACTGTTGTAACCTGTTTTTGACCCACTTCCCGACCTCCAATTTAGTTCTAGTTTCTTGCATTGGAAAGCCACTTCAAATACCTTTTCAGAGGTATGTGGATCGTAAGATAAAAGTTTGTAGAGCTCCCTATATGATCAAAACAATGACCCAAAATTCTGCCCAGTTTTTAAAAATGGGTTTAACAAAATCAACCTCATTAATTAACCCTAATCCCTCTAATTACAAGCCCTAATTTATGTGATCATCATATTATGATTAATACAACATTAATTTACTGTTTATATATAAACCCTAACCCTTAATCCATCATAAGAATGATTAATTAAACATAAAAACAATTAATATGAAAAGGGTTATGAAGATTTTACCTTTTATTTAATGGAAGATGAAGAAAACCTAATTTTATGAAGAACCCTAATTCTTCTCCTCTTTTGGTCGACTAAAACTCCAGGGAATAAAAGAAAATTCGTTTGGTTTAGTGTTTGGGGGTTCCTTATATATCCAAAACAATCCTTGTCCAACCCAATTACCACTTATCATAAATCTTTTCTTTTTTTTCCTTTTTTTTTCTCTTCTAAACCGACCTAAACCCCATAAAATTCGTTTTTTCTCTCTTTTTATTATTAATATATGTATTAATAATATTACCTTAATTTACCTTAATTTATTTCAGCTCTTAAAGCCTCCAAAACCCCAAAACCGTAAAACTAGTCAGTTTTTACGCGTTTTACCGTAAAAGACGTAAAATATACACTTTTATAAAAAATCTCAAATTTTGAAATAAACTTTATAACTAAGTCCTAAATGACTTAAAACCATCCCGAAAAATATTCATATGGATAATTACCTCACCCGAGACCTCTAAATGCTAAATCGTAAATCCTAAAAAAATACTACTACTATAATACTTATACGTATACGTAAACACCACAATATCACCATTTTCATTTCATAGTCACCACTTGTGAGCTCATGAACATGAAATAATCGTTCCTCGATTTACTTATGAGTACTCTATACTCATAAACGATAACCACACCAACCTCGTTCACACAAAATAAACACGTAAACACACAATTCAAGTAAGCACACATAAAATAACCTAAAAGTAAGACCAAGTGACAAACCCAAAACCTAGGGTTGTCACAATTCACTCTATCGCAATCCCGGATCGGAATGCAAAACCCTTGTCCAAAACTGTCACTATCGGAATGTGGTAAAGCAAGCCGTCGCAATGTGTGGAGAACCCTTACTTTCCGATGGATACAAATTCGTAAAAAGCACACGAACTAAATAAGCTATAACTAATAAGCAGTAACAAAATAAATTCGAATGAAATGAAAACAAGGCGAGACAAAAAGCTAAAAAGTTAAAACCTTTCAAAATTTAAAAGACGAAACTTAATGAAAATAACTTGATAAGTAAAACTTTTAAGAAAACTTTGAAAACACTTAAGCAAAATACCAAATAAGCACACAAGGTTTTCAAACTCGTGGCTTATTTCGTATGAGGACTTAAAAGGAAAAAGAAACGACAAGAATTTGAATCAAATAAGCAAATGACTAAGCAAAAACTTGCTTAATCCGAAATTGTAACCGAATCAAAAAGAAGAAGAGTAGAATGAGATTGGTAAAAATAAGCTTGATCAAATGATAAAGAAAGATTAAAGACACGAAATCAAAGAACGCAAACTAAAAACTTACTTGGAATTAAAAGGATAATTAAAGTGCAAAACATGTATTAAAAATGACAAGTAATTAAAGGTGCATAAAATAAAAGTGGAAGAGCTAATTTGTCAAGTTAGCCAACAACATGAAAATGAGATACTAATGGTCTATTTATAGGAATTAGGAGAGTGGTTAGAGGAAGCTTCATCATCTCCTTCCTTTCTTGTTAATTGAACCATTAAGTCCTTCCTTCTTAGTCTTTTGTTAATCTTGGACTTTAAGGACTTTTGGCTCGGGATTTCTTTAAACTCGTCTTTTAATTCTTCAATAAATAAGACTCGAGTTCTTCGGCTTTTGGTAAACTTCCGTCTTTTGACTTTTCCTTCGATAAATCTTCAGAATTGGTCTTGGACTTCCGTTCTTTTTGCACTCTCGACTTCTTGACTTCATCTTTCATCTTTTTCTTCAATAAAAGCCCGTAAATGCCGTGTTTTCTCCACTTTTCACAATTTCGTCCTAAATCACAACAAAAACACAAACCACGCATAATTCCGACATAAAAGACATAAAATACACGTTTTGGCTCGGTTATTAATGTAATTAAGTGGTAAAAAGGATGGATGTTTACACACCTATCAAATCCCCTACACTTGACCATTGCAATGTCCTCATGCAATGCATTAGTTACAAAGCACGTTTACATTTTTCATCATAATCAATCCACCTTGGCTTTTATTAAAGAGATAGAAAATTATAAAAATTCAAAGTAAAGAAATCAAAAGTATACCTTGGGTTTTGGAAATGTCATGAATAATCATCATCCTCAAGTTTTCACTTTCTCCAAACCAAGCTTAAAAACGAGATCATTGTTATTATAAGTTAGTAAACTAACACGAACTCATGTGGGCCAATTACTCACTTAGACTCCCTTATTCCTAGGTGTATCTCTTATATTTTATTTTTGTCTTGAATGATCACGAGGATGCATTGTTGACTTATTTCGATAGTTATTAGTCCGAAAATAAAGTGAACGATTTAATCAATAGTTAGCTAAAGGAAAAAATCTTTTAAAACTGCTTGTCGGGGCCTCATAAAGTTCATATCTTGGCATAACTCGCTTCGTGATTTGAGACCTTTCTCGGACCGATATTTGGCAGCGACTTCATACTTCAAACCTTGAGAGACGTTCATGAAATAATGGTCTTCTCTTCATAATAGAGTTTCTTCACTTGAAGTTTTGAGAGATTCATACTTGGACCACGACTTCTTCGTTTTTCTCCAATCTTTATTTTGGATTTTGATATACAACGATCCGCCTCCTTTTATGACTTGGATCTATTTATCCTCATACCTTGTTAGGGTCATTTCGGATACACTTCTCCATGACTTTTGGGGAGTTTTTGCTTTTCGTCGTGTGTCTCGATCCTTCATATTGATTTTCGATAAATAATTCTTCACATCACTTTGGATCTTTAGCAAGAAAATATAGCCCTCATGCCTTGTTAGGGCCTTTTCGGACTCGCCAATCTTCGCATCCCGCTTCAATAAGTTATGCCTTGGCTATGAACTCTAATCCATACCGAGCAACTTTTAAACGATATTGGGCTAGAAGCTAAGTAATTTTTCAAATCGTACAACCTTATTTATTGCAGATAAATTTATTAGCAAGCGATGGGAGAATAGGCTTATAATTAACTCACATAAATTCCAGAAAGAATACCGAACTTATAATTGGCTCTATCATCTCTCGTTCTCCACAGTTTAAAATCTCAAGGAATGAGACTCGTGGATGCTTAGCCTATTAAATCAAAGTTTTGGGTTTTCGAGTCGCCTATAGGATCTTGCAAACTCTTAGACTTTTTCAAGTTTAGAAATCGCGTTTTAAAGTTCCCTTGATAAACGACTCTCTAGGATCAATTATAGGAACTTGCGAAAAGATCTTATTCTTAACCCGTGAGAGTTAAGACTTTCGCGTTTTATAGCTCCTTGTATAAAAGCCTAGCAAAACTTGACTTAAACACGTTAAGGATACTAGCTAGCGTAACTTAGACAAGTAAACTCGGGTTGAGTCAAAAGATTCACAACGTTTGAAAATTAAAACCATTTTATTAAACATTTATTCTAGCAAAGAAAGAAAATAACTATACAAAAGGAAAAACTAATAGGCCAAAATAGATCAAAAATTTTGAAAAATGTCGAAAAATTGATTTTCCGGTTAAAATGAGGACAAATTCAAGGAAAAGGCCACTTAACTTCGATAGAAGTCCCCCCTACACTTAATATAAACATTGTCCTCAATGTTTAAGCATGTGGGAGTAAACTCCCCTACACATAAGACATTGTGCACTTTGTTTAAATCTTGCTAAGGGAAAAACAACTAACGAGATTCCTATTTTATTATTGAGAAAATATAAAATAGTGAATCGAAAAGAGTTTAGGATAGAACCGGGAAGAAGGGAACACGGAATCACGGGTCGTCAAGAATCATCAAGAATGGATCATTGAGCGCTCGAATCCCTGATTAGAAGAAGAGGGGAGAGGAAAGCAAACCAACGGGTCTCCCCCTACACTTATGATAAAGAAAGCGAAATGATAGATGCATGGGTTGCCTCCCAAGAAGCGCTTAATTTTTGATTACCGAGTCGTGAGCCTGATTCGACCTTGATCATCATAAGAAGAAGTATGAAACATATCCACCAGGATCAAAGACATAGTTTTCGTCCATCAAATAGCACAAGCTTAAGGCGAACAAGGCAAGCCAAAGAAGAATAGGCAAGGTTCCCTTAAGCAGCGATGGAGCACGGTGGAAGCAAGGGTGAAGTGGTGCAAGCAGATTTCCATAAGTTCCAAAGATATTTCCTTTTATTTCATCAGGTGGATACTGAGATGGCTGGAAAATATCGATACCGGGGTCGAACACCTTTTCCTTTAGGGGAAAATAGCACTCAGGCTCAGCAGAGTGTGAAGAAGATCCGCGAAAAAGCACAACCTCGTCCTCAGAAGGGGGACAAAGAGGTGTTAACTCATACGTGCTGCGGATATTGGTGTCGACCGGTTTCTTCTCCTTAAAAAGAATGTTCTTTAAATCCCAAATAGGATCAAGACGATAATCTTCAAAATCATAAGGAGGAGCATCACTCTCATGAGGGAAGTAAGTGTTGAGAAACGTAGAGAAGTCTTCCTCAAATGAGTAGTCGTCCAAAGTAGGATCGAGTGATGGCGGAGGATCTTCATCGTGAGAAGAATCGCTCGAAAGAGTATCAGCCTCATCAAAATCATCATATGTGGGCAGCTCGGGATACTCAGAAGTAAGGTCATCATAATCATCCGAATCTGAGATAGATTCATCATCATAAGTATCAAAGACCGGTGGAGAATCATAAATGGGAGAAGGTTCCAAAGTGGAGCGAGAATCATCCACCTCATCATGAAAGAGTGGATTATCGATGCAAGAGTCGAATAGAGGATTGTTGTAGACGACGAAGTCATCATGCACATTAATCATATTCTCTGATTCTCGTCCTCCAAAGGATTTACTTGTAAGCTTTCCCATTTTAAAAACTTGTGAATCATTCCCGACTCGTAAGATTAACTCACCTTCGGCTACATCCACTAAAGCTCGTCCGGTTCTCAAGAATGGCCGACCAAGTATTAAAGGAATACGAGGGTCCATTTCATAATCAACGACGACAAAATCGACCGGGAAAGTAAATGTGCCAACTTTGATGAACACATCTTCGGCAATACCAACGGGGTAAGCGAGAGTGCGATTTGCAAGTTCAAGAGTCATCTTCGTTGGAGTGAGGTCGGGTAATGAAAGTGTTTTCCAAACACTCAAAGGCATAAGATTAATATTGGCCCCGAGATCAGCAAGGGCAGTAAATTCTTCAGTTTTGTTGAAAACACAAGGCAACACAAAACGACCAGGATCTCCAAGCTTTTCCGGAAGTTCTTTAAGAATAACTACAGAGCAGTTTTCATTTAAGCGTGTGTTGGCGAGTTCAATCAACTTCTCCTTCTTGTTAAGCAATTCCTTGAATGCTTTGACAAATTTGGGCATGTGGACAAGTGCTTCAAGAAAGCTAATGTTGAAGTTCATTTGAGAAATCATCTTCACATAGCGTGCCACTTCAGAGTCATCCTTGGTTAGCATTTTGGTCTTGCCTAAGCGAGAAGGATAAGGGATATTGGGTTTAGGTGGTGAAGGTGCAGGTGTAGCAGGTGAAGGTTGAGATGTTGAAGGTTCCTTCCGAGGTACATCGTCATGACGAGGCGGAGATGGTAATGGTGCACTAATACTAGGTGTAGGAGGAGTAGGGATAAATGGTGTTGGAGGAGGTGTAGATGATGGGGGTGGGATTGGTGGATCGACAATGGTAATTCCACTACGCGTAGTAATAGCACTCATATTAGCTCGCAGATTGGTGACGGTGTTTGAAGGTAGAGAACTGGAAGAAGAAGGTTGAGCTGCGGGCAAGAAACTAGCAAGCATATTCTTCAAATCATTTGTTTGATTGCTGAAGGAGGATTGAATGTTATCTCGAAGCTCGGATCTAATCTCATTTCCTTGCTTTGTGATATCTCCTTTTAGATTGATAATTTGACTCTGTAGATTCTTGATTTGCTCACCGTGGGTTCTCATTATGGCTTCAACATCGGGATTAATGGGTGGGGTTTGTTGAGCGGGTGTGTTATAAGGATTAGAAGCTCTTGGTGGGATTTGGTTGCTTCTATTGTAGTTGTTGGCGTGGTTTTGGTTTTGAGGAGAAAAACCGGGTGAAAGGTAATTGTTGGACCGGTAACTCAGCAAATTTCTATCCCCTTGAGGTCGAGCTTGGTAATTTTCCGATGAATAATTACCATAAGCTGCATACACATTTTCCGGATTTCCTTGTGTCGAAGGACAATCGGTGTATGAGTGAGGACCGTCGCATGTTTCACAAGGATTAGCAACCGCTTTAACTTGTTGTAGTTGTTGGTTTGAAGCGAGAAGCGTGATACTTTTTCTCATTTCAGTCATCATGCGGGTGAGTTCGGCCATATCAGGGTTTGCTGAAGTAGAAGAAACATTGACTCTCGGGTTGTTCCTTGAAGAAGCGGAGGAATCCCAGTTTTTGTGGTGAGTAGTCATGTTCTCAATAAGCTATCTACACTCCTCGGGTCTCCTTTTCATAAATGTGCCACCGGCGGCTGCATTAATCGTATCACGATCACGAAAAGTCAAACCGTTGTAGAAAGTATCAATTAAAGTTACAGGGAGCATGTTGTGGTTTGGACAACGATCAATCAAGACATTATATCTTTCCCAAGCATCAAAAAGAGATTCATCAGGATCTTGCATAAAACCGCTGATTTGATTGCGAAGGCTCGTGACCATGGATGGTGGAAAGTAGCGCGACAAAAAGCGTTGAGTCATGTCATCCCAAGTGTGAATAGAATTCTTAGGAAGACGATCAAACCATTTCTCGGCATGATGTGATAAAGTATGTGGGAAGAGTTGTAGGCGTAGAACATCCATTGTGGCACCAGGCAACTTCATGCTTTGGGTGATTGTAATGAACTTGTCGAGGTGTTTGTTGGCATCATCATCAGGCATTCCGGCGAATGGATTAGTTTGCACTTGCTGAATCATGTGATGCTTCAACGAAAACTCCGGAGCCGTGATTTGCATCAGCGCAATCGGTCCTCCTCGTCCAAACATAGTAGGTTGACAAAGCTCCTCCATTGTCCGAAGATCGGGCTGTGAAAGAACATTGTTGTTATTATTGACGTGCGGTGGATTATTGTTGTTGACACCAGACATACTTAAATCTTCTTGAGTCTCGGGCTCTTGATAATTAGAAGATCTAGTACGCATACACCTGAAAATGAAAAAGAAAACAATACCAAACACAAAGACAATATATATACACAATAAAGATAAAATCTTTTTGTATTTTTGAATTTTTTAATTTTTATGGATTTTTATCAATTTTTAATTTTTATGGTTTTTGAATTTTTTATGCAAGAAAAATAACGCTCACAAGTGAACGGATCCCAAAAAGCAACGCGTCTCTCACAGAAAACCGTTAATCTTTACGAAAAGAGCCGGCAGCGGCGCCATTTGATACAAGGCTTTTGACACCCCGTATAAAAATTAAAGTTCAAGTTCTCGATATCTTAACGAATTGATCTAGGTTCTATGTGTGACTCTATTGTTTTTGGTGAAACAAATATTTTTGGTTGTTTTTAAATTTAAATGTGCAAAGACTTAAAAGTGAATGTCGTTGAAGTAAAATGGCGTTAAAATTAAACTAAGTCTGATTAAACGAAAGGGTGCAATATTTAAAAACGTGACAGAAAGTAAAATAATTAAATGACTTAAAATTAAAGCGTGACGAGAATTAAAATTAGACAAGAATTAAAATGATAACTTAAAAATTAAACAAGACAAAAACATAAAACAAACACCCAATCGGAATATATTCCGATCAGACTCACCATCGGAATGAACACACACCCCCTATCGGAATGTTGATTGAAAACACCAGATCGGAATATGTCACCTTTTCAGATCGGAATAACCAAACAACCCCAGATCGGAATAATGTTCAGATCGCAAAGTTTCAGATCGAAATCCTGATCGGAATGAGCTATCGGAATACAAAGGTGCAACCTGTCGGAATGTAACCTATCGAAATGTAGCCCAGATCGGAATGTTGCTGGGGAAAATTGGGCAGCACTTCGTCTTAGTGAAGCCTTAAGAGCCGTCGCAATCCCGATCGCAATGTGCGATCGGAATCTTGATCGAAATAAGGGGGTAATTCACTCTATCGCAATCCCGGATCGGAATGCAAAACCCTTGTCCAAAACTGTCACTATCGGAATGTGGTAAAGCAAGCCGTCGCAATGTGTGGAGAACCCTTACTTTCCGATGGATACAAATTCGTAAAAAGCACACGAACTAAATAAGCTATAACTAATAAGCAGTAACAAAATAAATTCGAATGAAATGAAAACAAGGCGAGACAAAAAGCTAAAAAGTTAAAACCTTTCAAAATTTAAAAGACGAAACTTAATGCAAATAACTTGATAAGTAAAACTTTTAAGAAAACTTTGAAAACACTTAAGCAAAATACCAAATAAGCACACAAGGTTTTCAAACTCGTGGCTTATTTCGTATGAGGACTTAAAAGGAAAAAGAAACGACAAGAATTTGAATCAAATAAGCAAATGACTAAGCAAAAACTTGCTTAATCCGAAATTGTAACCGAATCAAAAAGAAGAAGAGTAGAATGAGATTGGTAAAAATAAGCTTGATCAAATGATAAAGAAAGATTAAAGACACGAATTTAAAGAACGCAAATTAAAAACTTACATGGAATTAAAAGGATAATTAAAGTGCAAAACATGTATTAAAAATGACAAGTAATTAAAGGTACATAAAATAAAAGTGGAAGAGCTAATTTGTCAAGTTAGCCAACAACATGAAAATGAGATACTAATGGTCTATTTATAGGAGATTAGGAGAGTGGTTAGAGGAAGCTTCCTCCTCTCCTTCCTTTCTTGTTAATTGCACCATTAAGTCCTTCCTTCTTAGTCTTTTGTTAATCTTGGACTTTAAGGACTTTTGGCTCGGGATTTCTTTAAACTCGTCTTTTAATTCTTCAATAAATAAGACTCGAGTTCTTCGGCTTTTGGTAAACTTCCGTCTTTTGACTTTTCCTTTGATAAATCTTCAGAATTGGTCTTGGACTTCCGTTCTTTTTGCACTCTCGACTTCTTGACTTCATCTTTCATATTTTTCTTCAATAAAAGCCCGTAAATGCCGTGTTTACTCCACTTTTCACAATTTCGTCCTAAATCACAACAAAAACACAAACCACGCATCATTCCGACATAAAAGACATAAAATACACGTTTTGGCTCGGTTATTAATGTAATTAAGTGGTAAAAAGGATGGGTGTTTACACACCTATCAACAATAATTGTAATTTTCCCAAACATCAGCTTTTCTCGTCGTCTTAGTAACTCGCAAAAAAATCATCATTTGTGTATCTTTTTTTACTACTAGTGGCACCGGTGGCGGTACTAGCATTAGTAGTCGAAGTCCTTATCTGGTTTGAAACAAGCACCAAGAAAATGGAATGAAAAACTTGTTTCTATTCTACTAGAAAATGGTTTTATTCAAAGTCCAAATAAATTTTCATTGTTTATAAAGAATAAAAATGGTATTTTCTTGGTTCTGCTTGTATATGTTGATGACATTGTTATTACTGGAAATAACTTGGATGAGGTGAATAAGTTTAAACACTTATTGAGTTCTAAGTTTCTTATCAAAGATTTTGGAAAACTTAAGTACCTTCTAGGTATTGAGGTTATTGATACTAGTGATGGAATTTGTTTAACCCAAAGAAAATATTGTACTGAGTTGTTATCCGAATTTGGAATGTTAGGGTGCAAACTTTGTGGTGCACATATTGAGGTTAATCTAGATAGTAAAAAACTTAAAGATAAGTTTGGAGATGATGAAAAACTTGTTGAAATTACTCCATATTAGCAACTTGTTGGTAAATTAATTTACCTTACTATGACTAGACCAGACATTGCATATGATGTACATTGTCTTAGTTAAGTTATGCATAGTCCTATGAAGTCTCATCTGAGACTTGCATTCAGAATTTTAAGATATCTAAAAAATGAATCTGGTTTGGATATTACTTTTAAGAGAGGGGTCTGTAATACATTATCTATGTTTGTAGACTCTGATTGATCTAAATGTAAAGTAACCAGAAGGTCATTAACTGATTGTGGTTATCTTGGTGGTAATTTGGTTTCATGGAAGAGTAAGAAACAAAGTGTTGTTTCTAGGTCTTCTACTGAGGCTGAATACATGGCTATGTGCAATGTGTGTTGTGAGGTTATGTGAATTCATAAAATTCTTTGTGATCTGAAAGTGGATGTGGTGTTATCTGTTGAGATGAATTGTGATAATAATTCTGCCATCCAAATTTCTTTGAATCCTGTACTTCATGAAAGAAGTAAACATTTTGAAACTGACCTTTATTCTTTAAGAGAAAAAATATAGGTTTTATTAAACCTTTGAAAGTTAAATATGAAATAATACTATAGATATATTTACAAACGGGTTGTTAATTTCTGATCATAGAAGGTTCTATAGTATGCTTGGTTTTTTTAATGGCTTTGCAGGTTAAGGACCTAAGGGGAGTGTTAAGAGATATAAGTCCATACCCGAAGGACTGATTGTGGCAAGTGAGTAAAGATGGAGGTGCCAGTTTTCTACTAAAGTGTAAGGATTATAGTTAGAGGGACTAAAGTTGCATATTTGGAACCTTGGAGGGTTGAAGACTGAAGAAGGAGTATATATACTCCTACCTACCATCTCATTATCTCATTTTTCATTTTTTCTGTTATCATCTTTGTGAAAATAGTGTGTGTTTTTGTTTAAGATCAATACGTTTGATCTTGATAGTTTGTGAGTGATTTCCATTATTATTTTGTAATGAGTGTAAATTGATTGATTAATAAAAGTGAGCCAAAGGGAGGTTGGCTGACTTCACTAATATCTGGTGTTTTTGTTGATATAAAGGTTTGATTCATTAGTTTTTATAGTTTTTATCAAAAATAAAAGTTTGTGAAAAAAAATTTAAATCAATCAAAATACTTGATTTTGATATATAGACAAAATCATACGCTTTGATTTGGTAATAAAAAGTCAAAATTAAATTCAATTTGATTAAAATGAGAAAAATCGATGCAAAATGCAAATACATAAAAAATATAAGTGTAAAAATGTGTTAAAAACTTTTAAAAAGAGAAAGTAATTAGTTAAACTTTAGTGACTAGATTTTAAATGATTTACATGGACTTAAGTATAATTTATAAATTTCATATTTTTAAATAACTTTTAAAAATAAAAAATACCATCTTGAACTATATAATCTATATACTTTATATTTTAGAAAAAGTTAATATAATTTTATAAAAATATTAAAAGCTACAAAATCTTGAATTTATGAATTGCCACAATATTTGAATTTAATTCAAAATTCCGTTATAGATCCTTTTAAATTGCTTGTGTGCACGGGTTGATATTTTTTTACAATAATCAAGATCTAACTATTATAAATAAAAATACTTAGAGCAAAAAGAGTCTGCCAAACCGTTAGGGAGCATATGTTTCCAATAGCAAGAGTCAGTCCAAGCAGCGGGACACGTTACCCATTTCAACTAGGGAAGTTTCCGAACTAAAATTCGAAATGAGATCTTCCATCTTGATTAGCATGGTAGGTAGGCATGAAAGATGAGGCAAAGAATGTTCCGCATCTCCACGGCCAGAAGCTTTCAAGACAGGCAAAGGTTAGGGGAAAAACAGATAAGGAAAGGGAAAACAGTTCAGAATGACTTTGTGATTCAGAATTTTATAACTGAACTGTATTTATATTACTTGCAAGGGTAAAATGCAAAAAACGTCCATAAACTTTCTAAAATCCGCAAATATGCCCCTCAGTCCAAACTACCAGCATTTATGCCCCTGAACTTTCATTTCGCCTGCATTTTTGCTCATCATCTATTTTTTACTTTTTCTAACGTTCTACCGTTAACTCCCACACGTGCCTGACAAAGGAGGGTATAATCATCATTTCCCATTCTACCCCATCTCCCTACCTTTTATGATATGCAAAAAATGTCCCCGAATACTTTTCCAACTCGAAACTTCTATGATACCCCTCTAAACCCACCTTTCGGGCATGCAAAAAACACCCCCGAAACATTATTAAACCCCTTATTCCCAGTCATTATTACAATGTCATATTTTGATTCGGGGACGTTATTTTCACGAAGGTAAACTTTCCATATTCTTCATTACGATACTATATTAGCTTCAAACACACACATACATACAAACACACAGTCACACAGAAAGGCTCAAACACACAAACACCAATCAGAACATGGATAAGGTGAGAAAACCTACAAACAAGTATCACACTGGTCCAACCCCAAGAACATGTTATGGAGACCTAAAAAGGTGCAACCAACAGAAAACAATGAAAATGTTGGAATTGAGAAAGAAGGTTCTGGTAGTTCAAAAGAATATATAATTAATGAACATGTTATTAGGATGTTCAAGAAGTATGAAGCTATGAAAAGGCTAAAATATGATGAAACAAAACCACACTATACTTGGGATCATCAAACAAGCGGTAGAACCTATGAGTTCAGAGATCTGAATGGAGATCCTTATTACAAAGTATACAAGTTTCTTGGGCCAACAGAAGAGAATCCCAAGGTATATTGGGAGCTCATCGCAAACACTTATATCCGAAGGGAACTATAAAATGTGTTTGTGTAAATCAAATCGTTTGTAAAAGAATAAGATGTTTGGTTCTAATCTTTTTGTTATGGGTTATTCTGTGCACTTTTTGGCTTATTTGTTACTTGTTTGAGCTTATTATGTGGATCTTTTTTATAGGAATTGTAAAATGGGTTTTAGTGTGCTTTTTGAATCACTGAACTATGTTATTCTTGACTCCCCATAAGCAGAACGCATGTCGGGTGATTTTATCCAAAAAGAAAACCAAAAAAAATAATAAGTGAGAAAAGTATAGCCTGGCTTTTGAACACGCGACCCCTCGATTGGGGGAGTATGTGCCTTGCCAATGTGCTATACTTGTTATCTTGTTACCATTTCATTCCAACACCTATTTAAACCTTCTTTCATTTCCACCAGCTATAAAAAGCTGTGGCTTATTTCAACAGTTTCTGGCTTATTTTCTTTAGCTTTTTTATTCTTTTCATTTTTCCTAGATATTATTTCACTTTTAGGATTTTTCTGTGCTAGTTTTATATTTTTCTGTTTCATAAATTATTTTTAATTTAATTTCGTTTTCTATTTTTTAGAAAATCAATAAAAAAGAGTAATTTTGTTTTCAAAATTTTTGAAAACTACTTTTTAGCATTAGAATAATATAATTGAGGTTTACAAGTCATAAAATCTTTTTTGGGACTTTTTCTTTATTATTTATTATTTTATGTCTTGTATTAGACTTTAAAATTAAATAATAATTAAATAAAGAGTTTTTAAAAGGTTTTATTAGTTTTTTAATCTTATTTATATTATTTAGGATTTATTTATAATTTGCACAACAATGACTTATTTATGCAAAGTAATGAAAACTTTTTAATTATTTAATTTTAAAGTCTAATACAAGACATAAAATAAAAAATAATAAAGAAAAAGTCCCAACAAAGATTTTATAAATTGTAAACCTCAATTATATTATTCTAATGCTAAAATTTAGTTTTAAAAAATCTTAAAAACAAATTTACTATTTTTACTGACTTTCTAAAAACAGAAAAAGAAAATTGAATTAAAAATAACTTATGAAAGAGAAAAATATAAAACTAGCACAAAAAATCATAAAAGTTAAATAATATCTAAGAAAAATGAAAAGAATGAAAAATCTAAACAAAATAAGCCAGAAATAGTTGAAATAAGACACGAATTATTAAAGCTGGTAGAAATGAAAGAAGGTTTAAATAAGTGTTGGAATTAAATGGTAACAAGATAACAAGTATATCACATTGGCAAGGCACATACTCCCCCACAGGCGTTCTGCTTATGGAGAGGTAAGAATAAGCTCAAACAACTAACAAATAAGCAAAAATAACCCACAAAATAAGCCACAGTTCATCAATTTAAAGAAATTTGACTTAAAAAGTCAAAGTGTCAATACAACCCAATCATAACATAAACAAAAGATGCAAAACTACATTTTCATTAGTTTTAACATAGATTGTTTAAGAATTTCCATATTCCTTCTTAATAATTTTACCCTATGTCGTCACAGACGCAAGCCCTAAGATGCAATTCCTTAGCAGGTGGCATTTTCCCTGAAAAATAAGGTTGTTGATGTTTCTTTTTGGACCTAAATTTAGCCTTATAATTATTGTAAGTTGAACATGGCCTAACTGGATCATTTTCAGTGCCGGAGTCCGAGTCAGTTGTTATAACTTCTGCAATTAAGAAATCAGTTTAAGTTAAAAATGAATTGATAAAAAAAAATGTTTGGAACAACACATTTTTTTATCAAAATCCCATATTGATTAATGTGTTTACCTCTATTCACTAACAGTCGCTCCTTTGCTTCTTGAAAGATCTTTTCTAGTTTTTCTATCCTAATTTCAAGAGCATCAAATCCCTTTTTCAGATTCTCTCTAAAATCCGCCATTGATGAACAAAAATTAGGCTTTTTTGTTATTCGTTAAAGATGTTGTGACTTCCGGTTTTATTTATATGACCAATACCCTAAATCTAATGGACTGGACCCATTTGGATAGCTAATTGACTTTTCACTTATGACTTTTGTGGAAAATCAGATAATGAAATAAGATATCAAATTATGGAAAGCACATCCAAACACCCCTTTAGCAAGAGCGAAAACCATACTTACTTCAATATCATTTCATTTAGTGCAAACATAAGTATTAAATTAGATATTAAACTAATACTACAAAAAGATGTAATAACAACTAAACAAATACTCGTCTTTATTCACTAAGACGTGAAAGCATCTTAGTCATGAAGATGGTGTTTACTGTTGCAGCACATCGGGCTGCTATCACCAAATCGTTCAACTTCGCAACCATGTCTTAGTTGCGCTCACGAGCGTCCTTAAATTCCACCATCCCTTCTACCGCTGGTATACAGCCACTGAGAATGCTAAGCTCATTGATCAAGATATTACAATCGTTCATCCTCTCTTGAATCTCTTCGATGAGGACCTGCAGGTCCCTCGAATCAGCAAGATTCTGTTGTCTTTCTCTGGTAAATTGGACAAAAAGTTGCCTCTCCATGCGAGAGTAGTTTGCATCTCGTGCCAATCTGTCGCACAAAACCATCCTCCTTGAAGCCGCCTATTGGTTTGCTATTGATTAGGTTAGGATGATTGTAACTCTTAAAGGTAAAAAGTAGAAGTGTGTGATTCGAATGAGATTAGAGGATCACTTATTTATAGCCTATAATCAACTATTGTTCACGAACAGTCAAGGAGAGTTTAATTCCTTGAAAGTGTGACTGACATTGGATACCAAGAGTTTATGTTTATTCACGAAAATTAAATAATGGGGGCAAAGTTTCGAGGAAGTTTTTTGCATGCTTGAAAGGTGGGTTTAGAGGGGGTATCATAGAAGTTTCGAGTTGGAAAAGTATTAAGGGACGTTTTTTGCATCTCATGAAAGGCGGGGAGATGGGGTGGAAGGGGAAATGACGATTACACCCTCACGTGTAGAAGTTAACAGCAAAACATTAGGAAAATTCAAAAATTGACGACTCAAGGACAAAAATGCAGGCGGAATGAATGTTCAGGGGCAAAAAATCTTTTAGTTTGGACTCAGGGGCATATTTGCGGACGTCGCAAAGTTTAGGGACGTTTTTTGCATTTTACCCTACTTTCAAAGTAAAAAAAACATAGTCAGATATAAAAAAAATAAATTTAAAAAATATATATTTCTACTTAAAATCATACGAGTATTAACGTTGTTATTACCTAAATCATTATTTATTTTTATGTTTTGTGCGTGCACAGGTATTAAAACTAGTTTAGTAAAACTAAAAATAAAATATTACATTAATTATGACACAAGCAAAAGTTCAATACAAACTCATTGTTTAACATAGACCAATGAACTAATCTCATTCATCCATTTTTCATCTAACAAAAAAAATCCACTTTAATCTTTTTTTTAAATATCTCACAAACTGTTAATCGTCATGCAAAACAGAACATATCATCGCGACGAGAATTAAAACATCTTTCTATAGATGAGGACATGTATATACTTTCGACGAAATTTTTTTCCACTTTTTCTTAAGTCACGCTTGAGAAAATCACATATGATTCGTATCACGAATCATATATGATTTTTTGAAATCATATATGATTCTATGAAATCATATATAATTCGTGATACGAATCATTGTCGAGTCTAATATTGACTCGAGATCGTGTACATCTCATATCTAGGACGGACAAATAATCATGCACATGAATAATATGTATATCGAAATTAACATATAAACACGATTACTTCAACAAGGTTTATATTCATTCCAAACCTTAACCACAAGCCCCAATCCTACATTGATCAATGGTAAAACATGGTATCAAAGTACTAACAAAGAATTGTAAGATCTTTGTGGCAAATCTACCTATTCTAGATGTGAACTAACCTACGTCTAGAATCCTTTACAAACCTTATGTAGACATCTTAGTAGATCATATAATCTGTGCACATTGAAACCTACGGCTTATGTCTCTTTATATATTAGAGACATATCTTAAAAAGAAAGCTAACATAATAATAGAAAGACTCAACTCATAATTCCCAACAATCATATATGATTTTCTTGTACAATTTAGTCACTGTCTTCGTATTTTGTTTATTTTGTCACCTCAACTCATGATTCCCAACAATCATATATGTTTTCTCAAACGTGATTAAAATAGAAAATGAAAATAATATAAAAATTGTCGAAATTTTATACATGTAACTCTCTATACACAGATGCTTTAACTCTCGTCGCGATGGTGTGTTTTTTGCCGCTTGACAATTTACTGTTTATAATAAAAAAGTGAAAATATAAACTTTTATATTTTTAATAAAAAGATAAGTGAGTGTCAATGTTGTTTGAATTTATGCTAAATTATGAATTACATTAATCTCAACTTTTACGAGATAATATCAATAATACACATGTTAGTTGTCACATAAAACTTTTTGGTACGAGAATAATGTCTAAAGTTCTTATTTATCAAACTTTTTGTCCGACTTCATTAATACATTTGATAAATAATTACAACATGCAACAATATAAATCTATAAAATATAGACCTTTTATTCAAATATTGATCAATAACAAATATGTATAAATGTAATTATTTTTATTGACCCTAATAAAATAATAAAAACTGATCAAGAATTATACACGGTGTAACAATTTGGGAAATCCAAGCAATAATTAAAATTTTCATTTCATTAAAAAATTATATTTTTAACTTGAACTATTTCTAATTATAATTGAACATAGTTTAAGCACAACCGAGAAGTTATTATCGCGTACTTTGAATAATGTTTTATCAGCATTCGAACTTTGGACAATTAATTTCTACTTATTTTAGTAGTATCTCAAAATAATTATTCTTGGATTTTTATAATTTCAATAGTTTTTATAAATTATTTTACGTAATCGCTCAATAATACGTGTAACTATTTTTAAAACATACGTGACATATCCGGTATCTAAGATAATTAAACTAGCACAATTATACATTTAATAAATATATAAAACACCCTTTGTTTGAATGGCAACTAGGTAAATAATTAAACATGTGCTAGTTTGCATTGTTTGACGTTGCATATGTAAATAAAGTTTACAAAAAAACTTTCACGTAATTATGTGACAAAGCATTTAGACCAATTATTGCTTTCTTTCTTCACTAACTATTTGTTTCATGACAAATCATATTGCTACACCTCATTTTATGAAAGTTCTTTGTAAATATTAAGTGATTGTAGCATTCCTCATAAAATATATTACACAAATACTGCTATTAGCCATTGGCAATGAGTACCTACGTATTTCACTTCCATGATTTCTCCTCATGCATATACAAATAAATGATATGGGTGTATTAGTAGGGTTTCGCTATCAACCACTCTTGAGGTGTTTTTTTAACCATACTTTAATTATGCATGTTTCTAAAATTAAACACATATTTCTAAATATACATGATTTTAATACATATAATTAAGGTAAATGAATATATTTAAAGTATGTATTAATATAAGTGATTTAATATTAAAAAATGTTTTTAAATTATGCTAAACTTATACAACATCTATTGGATGGTTATTAGCAAAACTCAAATAGTATACGTAGTAGTATCTATTATATATAAAGATTCAATTCACAGCATTGAATGACTCGCCTGATCTTATATTTCAATAGTATATTGAATCAAAGCAAACTAATAGTTATTGGAGTTACAAGATTGATGGTGTTTTAAAGATTTAAAGATGTGAATTAATGGATGCAAACCATATGAAGAGTTTCTTGGAATATAACCGATTCTAGAGTTACAAGCCTGTTTCTCTACCAAAGTGGTTTATGTCATGTATAAATCTTGCTGCATTTGTTTTTATTTTGCTAATAAGAAACCATCTCGGATTTACATTACAAGGAGGTTAGTATGTTTTCTCCAAATTTAAATTTTAATTAACCTTATTTAATTTATATTTTTAAGTTTTTAGTTTGATGATTTGCAGCCCCATGTTTATCATGATTATCTGTTAAGCTATTTGCTACACTTCCGAATATTTATTTTACATTTGGAATGATTTTATGATTATTATTGTAATATTTTATGTTTTGATTTATGTGGATCATTTTTTTCCACTGTATACATCAATAGGATGTGAGAAACTAGCTAGAGTTAAAGGTAATTTTATCATTGGTTTTTATACCATGATATTTTTATTGACTTAATTGCATTTATGTTCGATTTATGGTGAAACTATAACTTGGATTCAATTATCAGAATTTATGCTCACCAAGTGTTTGATGAAATGACTAAAGTTATGTTTGTAACAAACTGATTTTGAGGTTCCTCGACACAAATATGAAGTGATGTATCTATGAGAGAATGATACAAAAAAGAGATGTAGATCATACTAAATCTTTATGGGTATGTTGTGCAGAATCTTACCATTAAGGAAAAGTATGCAGGGTTGTTTCGATAGACTAACCCGTTGATCTCAAAGGTAGAAGTTACACCTTTTTTTGATGATAATACAAAGAAAAAAAGATTATAAAGTTGGGTTCCTGATATCTTTTTGGCCAATATTGCACAGGATTATGACAGAGCTTTTTTTACTGCTGATTGAGCACCTAGAAAGGCAATTACTCAAACTAAGTCACTCTTGATCAAATATCCAATAATATTGAAGTCTACTACATCTTTCATGTTTGTAGGTTTTGTTAACTACGATTCCTCAGCTGCTACAAAATCTACATAATCATCGAGTTACTTTATCTATAGCAAACTAATAGAAAAGTGGTTTCTGCATTTTTATGTATTTTTCCTTTTCTGATTCTACTATTTCACCTTTAATAATAAATATCATTAATGTATTTTCTAAACTTTTTGCGCCTTTTAAAGCATCCTTAGTGTTTCATTCTTAAGATGAAAACCCAAAGTATGTTTTTTAAAATGAAGTTAGGTGATCGTGATGTGATTAGTATTCGTGCGTATTAAGATTTTATGTGTTACGAAGTTTGTAATTAATGATAGGTTTATTTTTATCTTTGATGAATTTAGTTATAATCTTTGCCACATTATTTACTGTTGAAATAGGTTTGAGAAGCAATTGTCTGAATATGAGATGGATAAAAGTAACTAGAGGTCGGCTCACGGTGCGGTCCTGTTGGTGACCCACCTATGGAATATGGTGATTGGAGGTCGTTGGTACAAGGTGATTCTCGGCAAAGGACCGTCAACAAGATGTATGTATTTATATTGTTCTCTTAAATTTTTGATATGATATGTGATCTAAGATATTGATTATGGTGAGCGATTTTAGAACGTTTACTATTGCCATTATCATCGTTGGGTTACAGGAAGAGGGCTTGGCAAAGTATGAGAGGTACATCGTGATTTCGGTTCCTTGCTGACATAAGCAAGTTTTCAATTGTTCCCGCTCTTTCTGTTGGGTCCTTGTTATCGTATATGATGAACACGATTACACTGATTAACTACTAATAACACAACTTGTACTTTTCAACGTCTAATTCACTATTAGTATAGCTATACCAAAGAATTATACCCCGTTGTTTGCGGAATAACAACCCGGATTGAATGACAAGTTCTCTCTTGATGAACAAGAGAGGAAGAATCCCTAACTATACATTCTATGTGTATTTTGTAAAGGAATACGTATCTAACTCTACCTAGAACCTATCTATTTATAAGAAAAGAAAGTAAAGCTTCCAAAGGAAGCTTTAATAAAGTAAAGCCCCATGTTCCCCCATGTGCTCCCATGTGTTCTTTCACATCATAGTAAAAAGTAAATAATAATTTTGACTTTCTTATTGGCTGTACAAGTAACCACTCTTGTACTCTTGTTTTCTAGCAAGTTCCCGCCAATATCTTCAGGTGGTAATTCGAGAGTCAGATTAACATCGTTCAACTTGGTTTGTCACTCCAAGCTGAACTGAAGGAAACTTCATTCAGGCCTTGTCCTTCAGGTGCTGATTCACATCAGTTACTGAAGGTGAAGACTTTGTCTTCAAAGTACTCTGGAAGTGCTGGTGCTGAACTATCTTCTGCTGGACTGGTGCTAGACCTAGTGCTGAAGTATCTTCAACAATTCTTAAAGTCTTCATCTGCTATTTTATATTCAAATACTTGTGAGGAATAATTGGGTCAAAACTTGACCCACCAATCTCTCCCTATTTGGATATAAAAATAGCCCGAGTTGTCGTCTTCTTTGTTCAAGTCTTCTTTTCCACTGACCATCTTTAGTCACTGAAGCTTGAAATCTTGAAGATGACTAACTGAGTGTTTTTCACTCAGTATATACACTAAGTCTATTTGTTGTTCAAATCCTAGTCCAACAATCTCCCCCTATTTGGACATAAGTCAGATTTGAGTGAGCAAATATAACTTTTTCTCACATTCTGATGTTACAAAGAGAAAAATAATAAACAAATTAGTACATACTCTTTGTTGTAGTTGCCTAAAAATAAACTCATAAGCGTGAAAAATTAAGATCAGTGACTATTTTGAAGTCACATTCTGGTGTAAGGTTTAGAGTTTCCATAAGTACAACAACTTGGGTTAGTGAAGGTTTGACGGTTCAGTGGTTCAACATTTAGGTACCTGGAAGTCTTCAATCGATGTTGTTTCTGGTCAAAAAGTTAATATTATTTTATAAAAATATTAAAAGCTACAAAATCTTGAATTTATGAATTGCCACAATATTTGAATTTAATTCAAAATTCTGTTATAGTATCCTTTTAAATTGCTTGTGTGCACGGGTTGATATTTTTTTCTCAATAATCAAGATCTAACTATTATAAATAAAAATACTTAGAGCAAAAAGAGTCTGAGATTCAGAATTTTATAAATGAACTGAATTTATATTACTTGCAAGCGTAAAATGCAAGAAACGTCCATAAACTTTCCAAAATCCGCAAATATGCCCCTCAGTCCAAACTACAAGCATTAATGCCCCTGAACTTTCATTTCGCCTGCATTTTTGCCAATGAGTCATCTATTTTTTACTTTTCCTAACGTTCTGCTGTTAACTCCCACACGTGCCTGACAAGTGAGGGCATAATCATCATTTCCCATTCTATCCTATCTCCCCACCTTTTATGATATGCAAAAAATGTCCCCGAATACTTTTTCAACTCGAAACTTCTACGACACCCCTCTAAACCCTCCTTTCGGGCATGTAAAAAACGTCCCCGAAACATTATTAAACCCACTTATTCCCCGTCATTATTACAATGTCATATTTTGATTCGGGGAAGTTATTTTAACGAAGGTTAACTTTCCATCTTCTTCATTATGACACTATATTAGCTTCAAACACACACATACACACAAACACATAGTCACACAAAAAGGCTCAAACACACAAACACCAATCAGAAGATGGATAAGGTGAGAAAACCAACAAACAAGTATCGCACTGGTCCAACACCCAAGAACATGGTTTGGAGACCTAAAAAGGTGCAGCCAACAGAAAACAATAAAAATATTGGAATTGAGAAATAAGGTTCTGGTAGTTCAAAAATATATGTAATTACTGAACATGTTATTAGGATGTTCAAGAAGTATGAAGCTATGAAAAATCTAAAATATGATAAAACAAAACCAGACTATACTTGGGATCATCAAACAAGCAGTATAACCTATGAGTTCAGAGATCTGAATGGAGATCCTTATTACAAAGTATACAAGTTTCTTGGGCCAACAAAAGAGAATCCTAAGGTATATTGGGAGCTCATCGCAAACACTTATATCCAAAGGGAACTATAAAATGTGTTTGTGTAAATCAAACTGTTTGTAAAAGAATAAGATGTTTTGTTCTAATCTTTTTGTTATGGGTTATTCTGTGCATTTTTTTGGCTTATTTGTTACTTGTTTGAGCTTATTATGTGGATCTTTTTTTTTATCCAAAAAGAAAAATAAATAATAAGTGAAAAAAGTATAGCCTAGTTTCGAACAAGCGACCCCTCGATTGGGAGAGTATGCGCCTTGCCAATGTGCTATACTTGTTATCTTGTTACCATTTTATTCCAAAATCTATTTAAACCTTCTTTCATTTCCACCAGCTATAAAAAGCCGTGGCTTATTTCAACAGTTTCTGGCTTATTTTCTTTAGCTTTTTCATTCTTTTCATTTTCCTAGATATTATTTAACTTTTAGGATTTTTCTGTGCTAGTTTTATATTTTTCTGTTTCATAAATTATTTTTATTTCAATTTTCGTTTTCTGTTTTTTAGAAAGTTAATAAAAAATAGTAATTTTGTTTTTAAAATTTTTGAAAACTACTTTTTAGCATTAGAATAATATAATTGAGGTTTATAAGTCATAAAATCTTTGTTGGGACTTTTTCTTTATTATTTATTATTTTATATCTTGTATTAGACTTTAAAATTAAATAATAATTAAATAAAAAGTTTAAAAAAGGTTTTATTAGTTTTTTAATCTTATTTATATTATTTAGGATTTACTTATAATTTGCACAACAATGACTTATTTATGCAAATTAATGAAAACTTTTTAATTATTTAATTTTAAAGTCTAATACAAGACATAAAATAAAAAATAATAAAGAAAAAGTCCCAACAAAGATTTTATGAATTGTAAACCTCAATTATATTATTCTAATGCTAAAAAGTAGTTTTAAAAAATCTTAAAAACAAAATTGCTATTTTTTTCTGACTTTCTAAAAACAGAAAAAGAAAATTGAATTAAAAAGAATTTATGAAAGAGAAAAATATAAAACTAGCACAAAAATCATAAAAGTTAAATAATATCTAAGAAAAATGGAAAGAATGAAAAATCTAAACAAAATAAGCCAGAAATAGTTGAAATAAGACACGAATTATTAAAGCTGGTGGAAATGAAAGAAGGTTCAAATAAGTGTTGAAATTAAATGGTAACAAGATAACAAGTATAACACACTGGCAAGGTACATACTCCCCTAATCGAGGGGTCGCGTGTTTGAAACCCGGACTATACTTTTTTCACTTTTTTTTTGGTTTTCTTTTTGGACAAAGGCACCCCACAAGCGTTCTGCTTATGGAGAGTCAAGCTTATGAGATCACAATTAACTGACTACGGTTTGGGATTCAACAAAATCCCGATGTATTGTGACAACAAGAGCGCCATTGCCCTTTGCTGCAACTATGTTCAACACTCCCGGGCCAAGCACATAGACATTCGCTACCATTTCATTAAGGAGCAGGTGGAGAACGGAGTGATCGAGCTGTATTTTGTCACTACTGAGTACCAGCTGGCGGATATGTTCACCAAAGCCTTAGATCGAGGACGAATCGAGTTTTTGATCGACAAGCTTGGCATGAAATCATTCACTCCAGCGACTCTCAAAGAGTTGGCAGAAGAATCAGCTGAATAGTCGTGGTAAACTATTCAGAGTATCCTTGTTCGTGATCATGTATATTATCGTACATATATAAACCACAAAAAGAAAATACAAAAATATAAAACCAACAAAAACCATAAAAAATATAAAACCTAGAAAAACCATAAAAATTATAAAATCCAGAAAAACCAAAAGTATTTTTCGTTTTTAAAACGGGCATGTCTTTTAGTACGGTAATATTTACGGCCTTAGAAATGTCGATTAATATTGACACGGTGCCATAAATAGAGTCCGTATAAAAGTTGTACATTTTTAAAACATGCCCATTATGGCTTGTAGTTATTTCTGACTGCAACCCGGTTTTCATATTAAAGTCACGTATTTCCTTGGAAAACGTTGGCTCAGAACGGGAATTAATTTTCTCGGGCGTGATTTACAAGCCAAATCATGCAAAGGGATCAAGTTTACTTTCCAACTTGGTCTAACACGAATTTGTGTACGTCTCAGTGCATTAATTTGTTAAAATAAGAGAAATCTTATTGACACCACGAATCAAACTTTTTCAAGATACAAATTGGAAATGCTTTCATCAATATTGGACTCTTTAAACAATGACTACAGCTCTTTAAATAGAAAACGGGTCATCGTTTAAGGGGGAGAAAATATTAAATCATCTTCGTCATTAAATTGATTTTCAAAAGTGATTGTGAAAAATTAATGGCTAAATGGTAAATGAGTGGTATTGCTTTAGAAAACGACTTGAGTTCGTTCAATGTGATAGGAATGGCTTTAAGATCTTGGAGTTTTGCTAATAGATCGATACTTAAGTTGTGTGAGATTGTCGAGTTTAGTTTAACTAAGAAAAATTAAGTCGACTAAAATTATCAATGGAAAGGTAAAATGAATTGAAAAAGTTAGAAACAAAAAGGAAAAGGAGTGAAATTGTAGGGTCAAAAGTGACAAGTTAAGGAAGTTGCAAAACTTGACCTAAGTCAAAGCAAACCCCCCGCCCCTTTTATTTTCTTTTCACTGTATTACTTATCACTTTGCCGCCATTGTTAAAATACACACACAAGCTCTCAAATCTTTCGTTTATTCATCAATCCGTTCCATTCATTCCATTAATAAGGTAATTACATCAATATTTAAACTTATAATTCGTTAAATTCATCTAAATCTTGTTAAATTGATTCGGGTAGTAAACTTTACCAGATCTAGGGTTTATTTGCCAATTTAGGATTAATTGTTTCAGATTTGTGGTGGGTTTTGTGTGGATTAGCATGAGATGATGTATAAATGCCTTAGATTGCCTTAGAAACTCACAAACGCGCTTAGGATTAATCCTCATAGATTGTGTTTTGATGTTCCGGATGAACATGGATCATAACTTCCGAATGAAGGACATTTTGAACAAAACTTCCGAATGAAGGATTTTTATGAAAAACTTCCGAATGAGTAAGTTCCGAATGAAGGACTTCCGAATGAAGGAAGTTCCGAATGAAGAACTTCCGAATGAAGAAGTTCCGAATGAAGAACTTCCGAATGAAGGAAGTTCCGAATGAAGAAGTTCCGAATGAAGAACTTCCAAATGAAGGAAGTTCCGAATGAAGGAAGTTCCGAATGAAGAACTTCCGAATGAAGAAGTTCCGAATGAAGGACTTCCGAATGAAGAAGTTCCGAATGAAGAACTTCCGAATGAAGGAAGTTCCGAATGAAGAACTTCCGAATGAAGAAGTTCCGAATGAAGAACTTCCGAATGAAGAAGTTCCGAATGAAGAACTTCCGGATGAAGGAAGTTCCGAATGAAGGAATGTTCCGAATGAAGAAGTTCCGAATGAAGAACTTCCGAATGAAGGAAGTTCCGAATGAAGAACTTCCGAATGAAGAAGTTCCGAATGAAGAACTTCCGGATGAAGGAAGTTCCGAATGAAGGAATGTTCCGAATGAAGAAGTTCCGAATGAAGGAAAGTTCCGGATGAAGAGTTGTTTGATTATTATTGTTTGCATGTTATATGTACTTGTTGTATTATGTTATGAAATGTGTTATGCTTAGAAGTAAGAATGATATATATCTATATGTTTTTGTGCATCAACCTTTCATGTCTTATCTTAAGCAGATACAATGACTAATCCAACAGTACAAGCAATCCAAGACTCTAGAGAAGCCGCTATTGCTAAAGCACGAACCCTTAAGTTCATACCAAACAACTACCGGCTGAAGCAAGTCTCAAAATCCACTCACCATGTATTTAAAGTAGCCATCGCGATCCTTGATCAATCCCATTTTACGAATGCTTTAAGAAGTAGTGCCTCGGTGCCTTATGATTATATGTATGAATTTTGGGCTACCAAGGAAATCACTTCAAACAAGATCACCTTCACCATCGACAACAAGCAGCAGACGCTCACAGTTTCAGACTTCCGTAAGATTTTTGGTATACGGGATACACCCAAAGGCATGTCATTCTCGAGGGATCCTACTAAAGATGAACTCATGGAGTTATTTGACGCTCTTGGATGTCCCGAAATACGAGTTGCGTCTGAGTTTACCACTGCTAAAGTAGGACAACCTTGGAGAGCATTGTTGGGTATTCTCAGTAGATGTCTTACACCAAAAACAAGTGGCCATGATGCTTTGCGCAGTCCTATAATAAACCTCTTCTATGGCATGTACAAAGCTGCAAATGCAGATTATGCATTGTTGATATGGGAAGAATTCACCTTTCAACTCTTCCATAACAAGAAGCTGAAGACAAACTTCTTTCCTTATCCTCGGTTTATCAAGCTTATCATTAATTATTTTATGAAGAATGATGCTACTATTGATAGGTGTGCAGCAAGTCGTTATCACACTGAAGAAGCTGATGATACTGTGGATCTAAGGCATGAAGGACCGTCTGGTGGTGTGATTCCTGGTCCTATTCCCGATTATCTTCTGACAGAGAAAATCAAAGGTTCTGCTGATTACAAGCTACTGCAGCTAGAAATCAAGAAGCTGAAAGCAAACCTTCAGACTGGAGAAGACTCGTCTACTACAGTGAAGAGTAAAGGTAAACGCAAGCAACCAGCTGCTTTACCTGAACCCGAAACCAAGAAGAAAAAGACTGAGGTTAAGAAGGGAAAGGTTAAGGCTGATGAGTTACGTCTACATGACGAAGAAGATGTTGTTGATCCTGCTCTTGATAAGACAGAGAGAAAAATGATGAAGATAGCAATTCAAAGGAGTAGGAAAGATACTAGCGGTAGTGGTTCAGGTGCAGGGGTAAACGTTGAAGAAGAGTACGTGGAACCAGATGATATTGATGAGTTTGGGTCACCTGAACGGTATTCCACTTCGAAGGAGCCATCAATCCCTATTTCAGCAAGTGTGGAAAAGGAGTCTGTTGCTCCTACGATCATGGTGTCAACTCAACCTTTAGCAACTCAACCTCCACCAATAAAAACCTTACCAACCAGACCGGCTTCAACACCATTTCTTCCACCACCTATAACTCCCATCCTTAGTACCGCATTAACAACTGAGCCTCTTCAATCAACCCAGAGCAGCTCTGCAACATCTACAATGGCTGCATTGGTGATGGCCGAAATGTTGGATAAACATGTGGATAATCACAAACGAGAAATGGATGAACTTCGCCAAGAGTTACAAAGACGAGCTCAAAGTGAAGAAGCATCTAGGAAAGCCCAAGAGGAGATGATTGCTAAGTTCGCTGCAGATATGGAGTTGACTCGAAAAGCACATGCAGAAGAACTAGCTCGGGTTAAGCAGGTTGAGGCTGATAAGCATGCTGCACGTATCACCAGACTTCAAGCGATGAGGGATAAATATAAGGAGCAGAAAGAAGCACTTGAAGCTTCTGTTGAAGAGAGAGTGCAAGAATCTGTTGAATCCATTATGCCTAAACTGCGTGATGAATTGAAGACACTAGCAGCTGATAACTTGATGATCAAGTCATCCAATCCTTCAGAATCCGCCTACAAAATTGCTTATGAGTTAACGGATTTTGAATTAAAGAAGATCCTTAAGGCTCGTATGGTGGAACTTGGATCGTTTGATAAGTCTAGGATTCAACGGGCTCTATACAAATCCCTGAATGATGCTATCATGGAGGATGATAGGTTATTCAAAACGTTTGGAAGTGTGGTACCATATCACATTCTACCTGAGGAAGAAAGGGAAGACAGTGAAGAAGAAGAGGGTACAGGTGAAGAAGAGGAAGAAGAAGAAGAAGGAGAAAAGGATGAAGATGATGACGAGGGTGGTGATGATGATGATGAGGATGATGATGATGATGATGGCGATGATGGTGGTGATGGGAATGAGGAGAGTGCTAGGGGGAGCAACGGGGATAACAATGAGGATGATGATGGGGGTGAACAGCCTAAAGAGGGAGACAAGGTTACCAGCTCCAAGAAACCTGCTAAGTCTGGAACCAAGTCCAAGAAAGATGCAGCGCAGAAGGACAAATCAACATCATCGGAATCAAGACGATCTAAGTGGCGCCACGATGTGAATGCTACTACAGCGTCATCGGTTCCCGGTACCTCTATCGCTGTATCTTTACCTATTACCACTAACCCCATTAGTTCTGTTGTTGTTGCTCCTGTGATTGCAGAATCGGTAACTGAACCTGAAGCTGCACAACACTCACCAGTTCACGACACTGCCGAAATGCCTGAATCAGAACCAACAGATGTTCGAGCTTCTACTCCTCTACAACAAGTACAACAATCTACGGTTCCTGAACCAAGCACACGAGACTGGGCAGACACGTTGGAGATTGACGAGACTGTACCACCACAGGCTTGGATCACGGCAGCAGCGCAATATGATCCGATCACAGACGCTGACAAAGATGTGTTGTATCTCCGTATCCGCAGTCCGATTGACTTATGTGCATTTCTTGCTCATGAGTATAAGACTTCGGTTACTCCATCCTTGGTGAAGAAAGCGCTGAAGGATAAGAGACTTCGCGCCAAAACCCGGTTAACCCGAATGGAGTTCGAATATTATGCCGATGAGATCCTGAAGGCTCTGAATACCGTTCAACGGCCAGGCCTTCATGAATCAGAAAGAGCTCCACCTCCAATGGATCCTTCTCAAGATAATCAGATTGCTCTTGACTTCTTCGTCACCAATGATCTTGTGTATCTTCTGAAGGGGTCATCAAAGTACGCAACCTCCCTGACCTTGCTGAAAGCTGCCAACTGGGGGACAATACCCTTTATCGAGGAAAAGGTAAACCGACTCTGGGTCCCAAAGGTAAATCGTAATTATGATATGTATGCTGTCATAGGTGCATCTCATTGGGACGAACGAGTCCGAAGGGCGTACAGGGGTTGCTGCCTAGTCAATTCTAGAAGCAACGTTAGATCCGACATCCGCATCTCCAGCATCTTAGGGTTGAAAACTAAAGCCAAGAATGGCTATTATCATGTGACGGAGATTCGTTTGAAAAGGGAGGATGACAGGGAATACAAAATCCAGCAGGGAGATTTTTCCATCATTCGCCTTGAGGATATCGAAGATATGCTGCTGCTGATGACCCGAGATCAACTCACACATATTCCTCGTGAAGACCTCATTGCTTTGAATACAGCACTTCGTATGTTCACACGAAGCGTTGTCATCAAGACACGAGTTGAAGATCTTCAGTTGGGAGTCGAAAGCTATCAAAGGAAGCTTAACCTAACCCGTCCAGTGAATCAAGTGCTACCTCAACATGTAGATAGATGTCCCTATATCGGCATTTCTGTCCCGAATTACGGAATTTTCTACTTGAACAGTCGAGGTTTGATGAAGTTTATGAGGGTGGGTGAGCTCCATAAGTACAGTGATGGGACTCTTCTACAAGTCAGAGGAAAATTGGAGCATCTTAACTCGGGTGGGACTCTGCCAGAGATGACGGAGGATTGGCATCCAGGTTACCGGCAGATAGCGAAGTATGTGATCAAGAAGATTGATCAAAAGCTCCGTGAACGTAGATTGATGAGGAGCTTGGAAAGATTCGTTGGTGGAAGACCATATCTAGTGCACCACAAGCTACTGCAACGATCCATCTAATGGGTCGTACATTTCAGGTCCACTTTATATTGGTTTTCAATTGTGAATATGTATATTTGTGAATATTGTGCTTTAATGGCTTGATGTAGTGTTAAGGTATGATAATTTTTCAAGAATTTCTCACGAGATTCTAAATCTTTCAAAATATATCATACTAAAGCACTACAACTATCCCTTATTAACTTAAGGGGGAGCAATAACTTGTTCTATGGCCAAACATCGATTTCATTTTTACCCAAAGACTGGTTAATCCATTCAATATCCCAAATATTAATGGTTAACATTTTGGATAAGGGGAGAAAATGGGATTAAGGAGACGTAAGTGATACTTGGCTAAAAGATGAAAAAGACTTAACGACAATCCAACTTAATATGTGTAAAGCACGTGTTAAGGGGGAGCGTTTTTGATGTTCAAAAACACCTAAGGTACGAAACTTTCGATTTCAATATCACAAGTACTTTAGGTGATTTTCAATGATTTTTCATGGTGGCAATTCCTTCCCAAAACACGCTTAATTCACGACGAATGTGGTGAGAAAAGGGTGGTAGGAATAGGTTTAGTCCAATGATTCATCAGAGCCGATGGAATCTTCCCAAGGACAATTCCCTAGATAGAATTAGAAGTCCTAGGAAAGATGGAGAAAGAATGTGAACGTAGCTGAATGCCGACCAAGTACTTAAGCTAGCACTGGAACAATCACAACAAGGTGCTAGTGATGACGTATTGGTAAGCATTGAAGGGGTTGAAGAATGAAAAAGAAATGTAAAGATAAAGGGTGTAAAGAAAGAATCCCTCCTTACAACTTTAGGCAGAAACCGGGTCAATACATATGCTATTGAGATCATTTTTGTTAATGATTCTCGGTATTGAAGAAAGACATCATGGACCCAGTGATGCAATGCACAACCCTTCCCAGCTAACTCAAATATCTCTCAAAAGGTATTTGTTTTAATCACACGGAGATCAACACGTTATCTATTGGTTTATTCACTCTGAATAGACTGGTATTGAAAAGGTGGCACTCCTCTCCAGCCATCGCTCACTAAATCAAAACGCACAATCGAGTCTAGAGCCAAGAGATCATCAAAAGTCTCATTAGGACACTTTCCATTTATTCCTTGCTTTCTCACACACTGTGAAAAGTAAGAGATTTTCATGAGTCCTACGCAGTATTCCTGTAATATTGCCAGAACATCCGAGTAATACGCAAGTATTACAATGAAGATAGAAATCCTGCTTGAGCCAACATCAAACAAGCTCATGGTAGGTTACACGTGCGGTTCTTTTAGAACCAATCTTGTGAAAAACTAGAAAGAAATAGTGGTTTAATTCTTAATTGAACTTAAACTCGTTCCAGGCCTCTTCGCATTATCATATGATCTTGCCAGAACACTCAGAGTGACTCTTTATTGATCACAGTGACGAGTGGAAATCCTTCTAGTGTTAACATCAAACAACACTTGGTAGGTGACGTGCAAGATTCTTTATGAATTGAGCTCGTGACAACTGGAAAGCAACGATGGTGAAAATCTTAATTGAAATTCACTTGTTCCAGGTTTCATGAATTGACGGCTTCAAATCACAAGGATAATTTATCCAAGTGATTCACTCTTTATGTTCGCAGTCAGCTTTGGACGGTCGAATAAAGAGAACGGTTTTACCCGCGAAATCCTGTCAGGAAGTTACTTAATTGAAACTATCCGTCACGGGTACGATATCTAATATCGTCCAACGGTCTTCACCGACCGGAGGTAAAATGCTACCGAATTAGAATAAAATGTTCAAAGCCATTTTATTCGTGTCGTTGTTGTGTACCTGTTAAAGACGGTGGCGTTGCTGTGTACCTGTTGAAGACGGTGGCGTTGCTGTGTACCAGTGAAGACGGTGGTGTTGCGGTGTACCTGTAGAAGTCGTTCCCACATGCTTATGTTTTTCTGCATCAAAGTTTAGCAAATTCAAGAAAGTACAAGATAAAGTCTTCCGCTGTACCAAACTCTGAAACTTTCGAGAATCCAACAAAAAGACATAAGTGTGTGGAACATGGAGTCACAAGGAGGTAAAATTCACAAGAAGGCAAAAGATCGCACGTGAAAGGCCAAAAGAACAATGCTCTCAAGCCAAAGCCTAAAAGATCAAACCAACATATTCACAACAAAAGAAAGAAAAGAAGAAAAGACTACGAGCTAAAGAATGAAGACTTAGTATAGTATGCTAGATTTAGAACTTTGTAACGTGGAGTGACCTCCCTTAGGGGGAGATTGTTAGAAATACGTTTTTACGTATATTAGAAGTATCGGTCACTCCACAATATTATTCATGTTGTAATAGCTCGTAGTTAACAAATAGTTATTAGTTGCTTATTAAGTTAAGTAAGAACCGGTCCATGAGCTTGTCATGGACCGGCCCAAGCCCAATGTTTGCTTGGAAGTATAAATACCCCTTTCCACCATGGAAAGGGGTTGGTTGTTGTCATTTGTTCTAGTTCCACTTAATAAAATACACATAGTTTTCTCTCACTTTCTCTCTCTTTTTTCTCTCTCTAGAAATCAACAAACCCCTTCATAGATTCATAGGTTATCAAGATTCTACAAATAAGCTCAAACAAGTAACAAATAAGCAAAAAAAACACAGAATAAGCAACAGTTCATCAATTTAAAGAAGTTTGACTTAAAAAAGTCAAAATGTCAATACAACCCAATTATAACATAAAAAAAGATGCACAACTACAATTTCATTAGTTTTAACATAGATTGTTTAAGAATTCCCAAATTCCTTCTTAATAATTTTATCTCATGTCGTCACAGACGCAAGCCCTAAGATGCAATTCCATAGCAGGTGGCTATTTCCCTGAAACAGCAGGTTGTTGATGTTTCTTGTTGGACCTAAATTTAGCCTTATAATTATTGTAAGTTGAACACGGCCTAACTGGATCATTTTCAGTGTCGGAGTCCGAGTCAATTATTATTATTTTCTACAATTAAGACATCGGTCTAAGTTAAAAATGAATTGATAAAAAGGATGTTTTGAACAACACATTTTTAATCAAAACCCCATATTGATTAATGTTTTTACCTCTATTCACTAACAGTCACTCCTTTGCTTCTTGAATGATCTTTTCTAGTTTTTCTATCCTAATTTCAAGAGCATCAAATCCCTTTTTCAGATTCTCTCTAAAATCCGCCATTGATGAACAAAAAGTAGTTTTTTTGTTATTCGTTAAAGATGTTGTGACTACCGGTTTTATTTATATGACCAATACCCTAAATCTAATGGACTGGACCCATTTGTATACCTAATTGACTTTTGACTTTTGACATTTGTGGAAAATCAGATAATGAAATAAGATATCAAATTATGGAAAGCACATCCAAACACCCCTTTAGCAAGAATAAAAACCATACTAACTTCAATATCATTTCATTTAGTGCAAATGATAGGTGTGAAAACACCCATCCTTTTTACCACTTAATTGCAATAATAACCGGGCCGAAACGTGTATTTTATGTCATTTATGTCGGAATTATGCGTGGTTTGTGTTTTTGTTGTGATTTAGGATGAAAAGGTGAAAAGTGGAGAAAACACGGCATTCACGGGCTTTTATTGAAGAAAAATACGAAAGATGAAGTCGAAAGATCAAGAGTGGAAAAAAAAGAACGGAAGTCCAAGAACAATTCTGAAAATTTATCGAAGAAAAAGTCAAAAGACGGAAGTTCACCAAAAGCCAAAGAACTCAAGTCTAAATTATTGAAGAATTATAAGACGAGTTCAAATTAATCCCGAGACAATGTCGAAAAAGTCGAAGAACTTAAAAGACGAGAAGACGTGAAGAAAGAAAGAAAAAGAAAAGAGGAAGCCTCCCACCACCCTCCTTTCCTATATATACTCTTCATATCACCACATGAAAGGAGTTAGTCATTTTTTTAGTTTAGTTTTAGTTTTAGGAGTAGGAGTAGTTTAGTTTAGAGAGAGAAAGTGACAGTTTCTCTCTCTAGAACTTTAATCTTTCATCTTTTTATCTTTCTTGTTTTCAATCAAACTTTTACTTTTTAAGCTTAATCTTGTCTTAATCTTCATGTTATTAATCTTTCTTGTTAATCTTCATCTTGTTTTCTTTCATCTTTTTCATCAAGTTCTTATTTAAAGTTTTGATCTTTAAAGTTCATCTTTTTATATTTTGATTCTAAAAGTTTGTTGATTTTAAGTTTTGTTAAGTTGTTATTTGTGCTTATTGATTCCGCTTCAGTTTTGATTCGTTCTATTTTGAGTTTTAGCTTATCACCATAGCTTATTCCCTTTTGCTTTTATTTCGGATCAAGAACCAAATCGGAAAGGGTGGTAAACCCCTTTCCGATCGTATCATTCCGACCGGCATTACCCTTTTTCCGATTGTCCAATCGGAAAAGGGTTTTGCTTATTCCGATTGCTTTCATTTTCACATTCCGATCAGCAGCATTTTATTATATTCCGATTGATATGTGTTTGTATATTCCGATTGGTCATTTTCTTATTATTCCGATTGGTTCTCGTTTTCATGTATTCCGATTGATCATCTTTTGCCCACATTCCGATCACACGATCGGAATAATATTCCGATTGGGGCACATCGTGGGTGTATTCCGATTGGGGGGTCTTGGTTTGTTTTGATATTTTTACTTAGTTTAAATGTCAATTTTCTCGTTTTATTCTTAGTATATTTTAATTTCGTTCCGCATTTTTATTTTATTGTCAATTTATTTTTCGTCAAGCTTTAATCTTACGTTATTTAATTTCATGTCACTTACTTTTAAAGTTTTAATTATGCACCGTTTACGTCTCACTTAGTTGTAGCTTTAATTACTTGTCATTTAATTTTAAGTCTTGCACATTTATTTTACCAAAACCAAAAATATTTGTTTCACCAAGAACAACTAATCTCACACAATTAACCGGAAATCAATTCGAGAAGATACCGAGAAAACGAACTTTCAACTAGCAAAATCTTTAGTATTAAATGGCGCCGCTGCCGGCTCTTTTCGTGAAGATCGAAGGTTTTTTGTGAGAGACGCGTTGGCTTTTGGGACCCGTTCACTTGTGAACGTTATTTTTCGTGTCCAAAAATTTTCAAAAATTCAAAAACATTTGAAAAATTATAAAAAGCATTTCTTTTTCTAAGTTTTGCACCAAAAATATTCTTCTTGCTCATCTATCTTTCTTTATGGATTTTTATGTCCATTGCGTCCGGTGTGGGAAACAATTATCTGGGAACAACTCTTGTCAATGGTGTACATGTGAGCGGTGCAGAAACGATATCGACAACACACAATTTGGATTTTGTCCTTTGTGCAATTCGACTAATTCGTCCTTTTTGAACCCACCTCCTATTCCCACGTGCACCTATTGTGGAAGCGATTCTCATTGGCATATTTCGTGCCCGGTTCCATACCCGTATGATCACGGGCAAGAACCGAGGTACAATTATGACTATGATAATAGCTATCCACAAGGCGCACCCAGTCTTTCTCCTCAACCGTTCTGCAACAATTGTGGGGGTCCTCACGATACTTCCTATTGTCAACCTATGAATTACTATGAGCAAAATCCGTGTCCTCAGTTTTCTTCACCTATGGATTATTATGAACCAAACCCGGTTTCTAATTCTTCCCAACCGATGAACTACTATGAGCTACAACCATGCTATAATTCAGGTTTTCAACATTTTGAACCCCCACATCACACCCTCAATCATCAATCCTCTCAGCAACCTAGTTTTGATCAACAACTCACTTTGTTGAATGGTATTCTAGAAAGTCTAGCTCAACTCCGAGCTGACTTACATCAGGAAAGGCAACCGTTGCTTGATGTGGACGAAACCTTGAAAACCACCGACACCTTTTTGAGCCAATTTAGTCGTTTTCCCTTCCTTTCTACACCAAAATGTTTAATTACAGCGTGGGATAGAATCGGTGAAATTGAACATACTCGGGGCGATGAACAACAAAAGTTGCTGCATGAGCTTCTTAAAGATGTGGAGGTTATCAAGGAAGAGTTAGCCGACTACGTCACTCCTAACTGGACTCGTCCCATTTATTATGATGATGATGACGACGATTATGTCTACACTTTCAACCAATCTTCTGAAGTTGCTGCTCCTACTGTCGATGTTCCTACTGCATCTAAGGATCTAGATTCGTTGAATGAGCTTAGTGATGTTGGTCTCGACAAAGTATTGGATGATGAGGTTTGTGACTTACCTGCTATGGAGCCTGAGGACGACGTTGCTCTTACGGAAGAGGTCGATCCTAATGATGACGATTTTTCTCCAAGCTATGGGAATTTCACCTTTGAAATTTCTCAATCTCCACCGGGAGATGCGAGCAATGACGATTTATTCTCTCCGGTTTACGAAAAGTTCACCGATCATCATGATCTTGTGGATGAGGTGGAAGACGTGCTTCTTCGCGATAGATTACGGAAAGTGCACCTTCTTATCGCTCAAATCGAAGAGTTGACTTCTCCTATTACCAAGCCTTTACCTCCATCTCCTCCTACCGTTGAAGATAATGACCCATTGCTGGAAGAAATTGACATCCACTCCATCCCTCCAGGTATTGATGATTATGACACGGAGGGGGACATTATTTTTGATAATTTGCTACTTGAAGGTATTGTCCCAAGTCCCCCTCCCGAGCACCTTTCATCCTCCCCTTTAGAGACTATCTCGGAGGATGAGTGCTTTGACCCGGGAGGTGACATTGATTATGCTATGATTGATAACAATACGGCTTTGCCGCTTGCTCAGCATCCATTGTCTTTGGGGGAGGACAATGTGCTTACTTTACCCACCCCACCTCCCGTGGATCCTGATTTCACATACTATACGTATGTTGAAAGGACCTTTCTCCCTTTCAGGACTTATCCCCCCGCCTCTCCTTTGTTGATCTCAACCGGGAACAAGGACAAGGTCTTTGATCCCGGTATCACATTCGAGGCTTCCCCATGGACTATCTAATTCGGGGACGAGTCAGGCTCGTGACTCGGTTAACAAAAACAAGCGCTTTTTGGGAGGCAACCCAATTCTCTATCTATCTTTACCATAAGTGTAGGGGGAGCCCCGTGGTGTTTCTTGCTTTCTTTCTTATCATGTGCAGGGATTGGAGCTTTAAAGACACACTCTTGATGACTTTTGACGAACCGTGACTCCGTGTTCCCTTCTTCCCGGTTCTATCCTAAACTCTTTTCGATTCACTATTTTATATTTTCCAATATTGAAATAGGAATCCCTTTAGTTGTCTTTTCCTTCGCAAGATTTAAACAAAGTACACAATGTCCTAAGTGTAGGGGAGTTGACTCCCACATGCTTAAACATTGAGGACAATGTTTATATTAAGTGTAGGGGGGGACTTCTATCGAAGTTAAGTGGTCTTTGCCTTGTATTTGTCCTCATTTTAACCGGAAAATCCATTTTTCGACATTTTTCAAAATTTTTAATCTATTTTGGCCTATTTGTTTTTCCCTTTGTATAGTTATTTTCTTTCTTTATTAGAATAAATGTTTAATAAGTGGTTTTAATTTTCAAACGTTGTGAATCTTTTGACTCAACCCGAGTTTACTCTAGCTAGTATCCTTAACGTGTTTAAGTCAAGTTTTGCTAGGCTTTTATATAGGGAGCTATAAAACGCGAAAGTCTTAACTCTCAAGGGTTAAGAACAAGAACTTTTCGCAAGTTCCTATAATTGATCCTAGAGAGTTGTTTATCAAGGGAACTTTAAAATGCGATTTCTAAAACTTGAAAAAGTCTAAGAATTGGCAAGATCCTATGGGCGACTCGAAAACCCAAAACTTTGATTTAATAGGCTAAGCATCCACGAGTCTCATTCCTTGAGATTTTAAACTGTGGAGAACGAGAGATGATAGAGTCAATTATAAGTTCGGTATTCTTTCGTGAATTTATATGAGTTAATTATAAGCCTATTCTCCCTTCGCTTGTTAATAAATTTATCTGCAATAAATAAGGTTGTACGATTTAAAAGGTTACTTAGCTTCTAGCCCCAGATCGTTTAAAAGTTGCTCGGTATGGATTAGAGTTCATAGCCAAGGCATAACTTATTGAAGCGGGACGCGAAGATTGGCGAGTCCGAAAAGGCCCTAACAAGGCATGAGGGCTACATTCTGTTGCTAAAGATCCAAAAGTGATGTGAAGAATCATTTATCGAAAATCAATATGAAGGATCAAGACACACGACGAAAAGCAATAACTCCCCAAAAGTCATGGAGAAGTCTATCCGAAAAGACCCTAACAAGGTATGAGGATAAATAGATCCAAGTCCTAAAAGGAGGCGGATCGTTGTATATCAAAGTCCAAAATAAAGATTAGAGAAAAATGAAGAAGTCGTGGTCCAAAGATGAAGAATCTCTCAAAACTTCAAGTGAAGAAATTCCTATTATGAAGAGAAGACCATTATTTCAAGAACGTCTCTCAAGATTCGAAGTATGAAGTCGCTGCCAAATATCGGTCCGAGAAAGGTCTCAAATCGTGAAGCGAGTTATGCCAAGATATGAACTTTATGAGGTCCCGAGAAGCAGTTTTAAAAGATTTGGTCCTTTAGCTAACTATTGATTAAATCGTTCACTTTGTTTTCGGACTAAATAACTATCGAAATAAGTCAACAATGCATCCTCGTGATCATTCAAGACAACAATAAAATATAAGAGATACCCTAGGAATAAGGGAGTCTAAGTGAATAGTTGGCCCACATGAGTTCGTGTTAGTCTACTAACTTATAATAACAATGATCTCGTTTTTAAGCTTGGTTTGGAGAAAGTGAAAACTTGAGAATGATGATCATTCACGACATTTCCAAAACCCAAGGTAAGTTTTTAGTTTCTTTACTTTGAATGTTTATAATTTTCTATCTCTTTAATAAAGGCCAACGTGGATTGATTATGATGAAAAGTGTAAACTTGCTTTGTAACTAATGCATTGCATGAGGACATTGCAATGGTTAAGTGTAGGGGATTTGATAGGTGTGAAAACACCCATCCTTTTTACCACTTAATTGCAATAATAACCGGGCCGAAACGTGTATTTTATGTCATTTATGTCGGAATTATGCGTGGTTTGTGTTTTTGTTGTGATTTAGGATGAAAAGGTGAAAAGTGGAGAAAACACGGCATTCACGGGCTTTTATTGAAGAAAAAGACGAAAGATGAAGTCGAAAGATCAAGAGTGGAAAAAAAAGAACGGAAGTCCAAGACCAATTCTGAAAATTTATCGAAGAAAAAGTCAAAAGACGGAAGTTCACCAAAAGCCAAAGAACTCAAGTCTAAATTATTGAAGAATTATAAGACGAGTTCAAATTAATCCCGAGACAATGTCGAAAAAGTCGAAGAACTTAAAAGACGAGAAGACGTGAAGAAAGAAAGAAAAAGAAAAGAGGAAGCCTCCCACCACCCTCCTTTCCTATATATACTCTTCATATCACCACATGAAAGGAGTTAGTCATTTTTTTTAGTTTAGTTTTAGTTTTAGGAGTAGGAGTAGTTTAGTTTAGAGAGAGAAAGTGACAGTTTCTCTCTCTAGAACTTTAATCTTTCATCTTTTTATCTTTCTTGTTTTCAATCAAACTTTTACTTTTTAAGCTTAATCTTGTCTTAATCTTCATGTTATTAATCTTTCTTGTTAATCTTCATCTTGTTTTCTTTCATCTTTTTCATCAAGTTCTTATTTAAAGTTTTGATCTTTAAAGTTCATCTTTTTATATTTTGATTCTAAAAGTTTGTTGATTTTAAGTTTTGTTAAGTTGTTATTTGTGCTTATTGATTCCGCTTCAGTTTTGATTCGTTCTATTTTGAGTTTTAGCTTATCACCATAGCTTATTCCCTTTTGCTTTTATTTCGGATCAAGAACCAAATCGGAAAGGGTGGTAAACCCCTTTCCGATCGTATCATTCCGACCGGCATTACCCTTTTTCCGATTGTCCAATCGGAAAAGGGTTTTGCTTATTCCGATTGCTTTCATTTTCACATTCCGATCAGCAGCATTTTATTATATTCCGATTGATATGTGTTTGTATATTCCGATTGGTCATTTTCTTATTATTCCGATTGGTTCTCGTTTTCATGTATTCCGATTGATCATCTTTTGCCCACATTCCGATCACACGATCGGAATAATATTCCGATTGGGGCACATCGTGGGTGTATTCCGATTGGGGGGTCTTGGTTTGTTTTGATATTTTTACTTAGTTTAAATGTCAATTTTCTCGTTTTATTCTTAGTATATTTTAATTTCGTTCCGCATTTTTATTTTATTGTCAATTTATTTTTCGTCAAGCTTTAATCTTACGTTATTTAATTTCATGTCACTTACTTTTAAAGTTTTAATTATGCACCGTTTACGTCTCACTTAGTTGTAGCTTTAATTACTTGTCATTTAATTTTAAGTCTTGCACATTTATTTTACCAAAACCAAAAATATTTGTTTCACCAAGAACAACTAATCTCACACAATTAACCGGAAATCAATTCGAGAAGATACCGAGAAAACGAACTTTCAACTAGCAAAATCTTTATATTAGCAAACATAAGTATTAAATTAGATATTAAACTAATAATACAAAAAGATGTGATAACAGCCAAACAAACACTCGTCTTTATTCACTAAGACGTGAAAGCATCTTAGTCATGAAGACGGTGTTTACTGTTGCAGCACGTTGGGTTGCTATCACCAGATCGTTCAACTTCGCAACCATGTCTTAGTTGCACTCACGAGCGTCCTTCAGTTCCACCATCCATTCTACCGCTGGTATACAACTATTGAGAATGCTAAGCTCATTGATCAAGAGATTACAATCGTTCATCCTCTCTTGAATCTCTTCTTTGAGGACCTGCAGGTCCCTCGAATCAGCAATATTCTGTTATCTTTCTTTGGTAAATTGGACAAAAAGCTGCCTCTCCATGCGAGAGGAGTTTGCATCTTGTGCCAATCTGTCGCAAAAAACCATCCTCCTTAAAGCCGCCTATTGGTTTGTTATTGATTAGGTTAAGATGATTGTAAATCTTAAAGGTAAAAAGTAGAAGTGTGTGTTTCAAATGAGATTAGAGGATCACTTATTTATAGCCTATAATCAACTGTTGTTCACAAACATTCAATGAGTGTTTAATTCCTTGAATGTGTGACTAACAATGGATACCAAGAGTTTATGTTTATTCACGTAAATTAAATAATGGGGGCAAAGTTTCGAGGAAGTTTTTTGCATGCCTGAAAGGTGGGTTTAGAGGGGGTATCGTAGAAGTTTCGAGTTAGAAAAGTATTAAGGGACATTTTTTGCATCTCATGAAAGGTGGGGAGATGGGGTGTAATGGGAAATGACGATTACACCCTCACGTGCCAGGCACGTGTGGGAGTTAACATCAGAACGTTAGGAAAATTCAAAAAATGACGACTCAGGGACAAAAATGCCGGCGAAATGAAAGTTCAGGGGCAAAAATGCTTTTAGTTTGGACTAAGGGGCATATTTGCGGATTTCCAAAGTTGAGTGACGTTTTTTACATTTTACCCTACTTTCAAAGTAAAAAAAACATAATCAGATATACAAAAATAAATTTAAAAAAATTATATATTTCTACTTAAAATCATACGAGTGATGACGTATAGTCCCCAAACCGGGTCATGGACCCGGCCCATGGGTACTACCCACATCCGGCCCATCACGAATGGGTTGGATTGATGAGTTAAGCTTACGGGCTTGAATGAACAGTGGCCGCATAAAGTGTGTGCGGCCCACGGCCCGGTACAGCCGGGACAAGGTTAGACAGAATCACAATCTTATTAGGATTGGGATTTACCTTCAAGTATAGGATATACACTAACTATAATTAGAAGATAACAATCAAGCTAATTATGGTGATTATCTTATGCTTGGGGCCGAAGTAACAGTAAGCCCATTAGGGTTTCACTGCCTATATAAGGAACCCCCAAGGGTTCCACAAAGGTATTACATTCTCCATACTCTCACCTCACATCCGATTCTTAACCCTAACCGATTACTTACTCTCACGCCGAAGTCTAATCGTAGGATACGTTCCCACGGTAAGTCTAACGCGTGTTGCTTTAGTGTGCAGGATCTCAGCAAGTTATTCACTTGGTGCAAGAGCCGGAGCCCAACCTACCCGAATTAAGCCTAATTCGGGTCTAGCAAGGATCATCCAACTTTTATATCAACAAGTTGGTGCCATCCGTGGGACTCGAACCTACGACCACGTGGTACTTTCTTTGGGAAGCTCTTCTTTCAGCATCTCCTCACTTTGGACCAATGCCTGCACGTCTTCAAGTTCCTTCAAGAGGGTGGATGCTTGGTCAGTGGAGGTCTTCGCCAAAGCTTCTACATATGATACTTTATGATTATAATAATGCATGATGTAGGCGTGGGTGTGATATTATACAGATACGTACCTTAGCTGTTGCAGTCTCAAGTTGGGCTTCAAGCTCGGTAACACGTTTGTCATGGGCATTTGCATGTGCGGATTGTTCTTTGATGGTGGCTTCAGCGGTGGCGAGTTGGGACTGGAGGGCTGCAAAAGGAACTAACACCCGTCACATCCCCATGGCCATTCTATAAGTGGGGGATCGATATCGCAGGGACTTTTCCTGTGGTGGCAGGAGGTGTTAAGTTCTTGATCGTCGCAATGGACTATTTTACACGCTGGATAGAAGCTAAGGCGGTGAAATCGATTACGGGCAAGCAGGTAAAAAAGTTTGTTTGGGAAAATATTGTGTGCCGTTTTGGTTTGCCAGGCGAGATTATTTCGGATAACGGAAAACAGTTCGCGGATAATCTATTCAAGGATTGGTGTGCGGCGTTGAAGATCACACGGCGTTTCGCATCAGTTAAGCATCCACAGACTAATGGTCTTGTAGAACGGGCAAACAGAAGCCTGGGTGAAGGTATTAAAGCACGCCTGGATGAACGAAGCGCGAAATGGGTAGATGAACTGCCGCATGTCCAATGGGCACATAGGACAATGATCAAAACAACCAATGGGGACACTTCATTCGCGCTGGCCTACGGAACCGAGGCTGTTATTCCAGCAGAGATTAGGATGCCAACAATCCGCACTGCGGAGGTTAACGTCGTCATGAACGATGAGCAACTCCGGGTCAATCTAGACTTGTTAGAGGAGAAACGAGAGATAGCAGCCATCAATGAGGCCAAGTCTAAGGCACATATGAAGGCCTATTACTATTCCAAAGTCAAGGGCGTTTGTTTCCGACCAGGGGATTTTGTTTATCGTGCTAACAAGGCAAGTCACGCGGAGAACACAAGGAAGCTGGGTCCAAAGTGGGAAGGGCCGTATGAGGCCACAGAAGCTTTGGGGCTAGGCGCGTACAAGTTACGTGACATGGATGGCCGTGACTTAGATCGTACATGGAATATTTGCAACCTTAAAAGATGCTACCTCTGAAAGGGCTACGGTCTCCGCATGGACACTTTGTTGTGGTCAACTTCAATGAAGATCCATGTATTTTTTGTTTTCATGCTTTCTAGGTTCTATTTGTCTTAGGATTTTCATTTTTGTCAAAAAATCGTAAACGTTCTAATAAAATGTCGTGGTGCCTAGCTAGCTCCACAGCCCGTTCTTGTGCAAATTATTGTCTTATGTCCTTTAGATTTCTTTATTATTATTATAATATGCCATTTTTTATTCATATGCATTCACTCAAACTGTACATGTACAATTCGCTCCCAGGCGGGGTAAGAGGATTAAGTGAACCTAATAATTCAACTTGTCGCATAAGAGGGATGCAACCATAGTGACGCGGATCATGTATCCTTACTAGAAACCTTATTTACAAGACGTTGTAATAAGTTTCCGCATGCCGCACTTAAATAGTGCCGGACATGGTAAAGACACACGCTGCACGTCTAGTAAAATATAGACTTAGTTTTATTCTAGGTAAGACGTGACATGTCATGCAAAACAGATATATAATATCTAAAGAATATAAGAAAGTTTCCAACAATCAAAAATGCCGTGACTACCAAGGACTCATGAACATAATAATCTAAGTGTTCAGATAATGTTACAAAAGATAAAAGTGCCGTGGACATCCACAGACGAATATTTGTTACAAACCAAATTGTTCAAAAATTACATCAATAAAGGAACGCCCTACATTGGGGGGAGAAACTTTCCTATATCCCACTGCGCTTCACCATGGTCTCTCTTGTTCAGAGCCCGAGCCGCGTTCACTTCCAACACTTCACTTAAGATTTCTCACCAACTACGATCCTGGTGACGTCCTCGTAAATAGGAAGAGTAAGTTGGCTGGGAGAGGGTGTGAAGTGAGTCCGGGAGTGTCCCTCGCCTTGCGAGAATGCACCGACGCTTAGCTTCTCCATAATCTCCTTGTTGGACGCATCCTTCGTAGACTCGAGCTCAGCCAAGAATGGGTACTCCAAATCCCGCATAGCAGCCATGGACGCAGTCATCTTCCCTGCGACCCCAGGGTTAAAGTAGGCATGCTTAGTAAAATTTCGCTTCTTACTTATCAACTCTACGGCCATAACCATACCCTCATGACGACCGTGGTCAATACCATCTGATACAAGATCTGTAAATTGCTGCACGAATTGAGGGGCCTCCAACACTTGCATAACGGCTAGACGCGCCCATGACCCACCATCCACTTGCGGCCAGCAATGGCTGCTAGTAATTGGGGGTACATCACCTCATCACGGTCTGTGTTAAGGGCGTTCAACTCTACATCCTTTTGCATAGAAGCCTCCATCAACTGTTCCAGCGCGGTCCTTTCTTTGGCAAGATCTTCTTTCAGCATCTCCTCGCCTTGGACCAATGCCTGCGCGTCTTCAAGCTCCTTCAAGAGGGTGGATACTTGGTCAGTGGAGGTCTTCGCCAAAGCTTCTGTATATGATTTAAGGTTAGAATAATGCATGATGTGGGCGTGGGGTGTGATACTATACGGATACATACCTTAGCTGTTGTAGTCTCAAGTTGGGCTTCAAGCTCGGTAACACGTTTGTCATGGGCATTTGCATGTGCGGCTTGTTCTTTGATGGTGGCTTCAGCGGTGGCGATTTGGGACTGGAGGGATGCAATCTGGGATTCATTATCTTCAATCATTTTCTCCCTCTAGTCGTTATTCCTCTTTATAGATTCAACGTGATCTAGGGCGGCCTCAAATCTTACCCGCATGGAAGTGCCCATAGCCACCTGATGCACCAAGGCCCAGTTGTATTCATCTACTAAGTCTGGATGACTTAATGAGTTTATGTCCTTTACTAGGTCGGGTGGAATACAGTGGTTCAGGTAGTCCTAGCATTCTTCCGCGTCCTTCATCCTAGAAGTAGTGGCTGTCTTCCACTCGGGGTTGAAGTGTGTGGGGGAGCCGGACACCAGAATATCTTGTGAAGCCGTAGGAGTACCTTCCTTGAAGGCCGGGCCAGATTTGGTTGCTGTGGCGTGTAGGACATGCTCTTTCCCTTTCCTCGTCCCTTGGACAGGTACGACACCAGCCTGGTCATCCATGCAACAAACATTGACATGCACATTAATATTATTACGGAAGGACATACCTTTTACTTGGAAAAGAGAAATAATGACAAGAATGCGCGAAGGACTTACATGTTGGTTTTCTCCAGCTCTGACGTAGTGGGGGGCACCTGAGTGACCGGCTATACAACTGGTAGCGGCACGTCCTGAACTATGGGAGCACTTTGCGCAATTTCTGAAGCTTGATTTGTGCTTTCCCCAGATTGATAAAGGGGGTGGCCTTCGCGTAGTCTCTTTGCGGGGGCGTTATGTTCTACTATCACGACCTCGATAGTCTTCTTTACCAGCTTATTCTTTCTACGAGTACGCTTGGGGACGGGTTGAGCTTCTTCCTCCTCCTCTTCTACTTGCTGCACTTCCTCCTCGTCATCGCCCAGCATTTGGCGGAGGATGTAGGTAGTTCTCTCCATATTATAGCCCTGCTCCTCCTCATGGGCATCGGTGGCAGTCTTTGGCGGGGAGGGCCTAGCTTCATGTTCTAGCATCAGATTGTCCCCGTCTTCGTTGTCAAAGTCTTCGGGGGACTTCACAATTGTTGTATCCTCCTCATCAGATTGGGGGTCAGGTACGGCCGCCAGGGCGATTGTCACGTTTTGGGTATGCTCAAGAAGGGGTAGCTCGTTTCTCGTTTAGGGCGTGCTCCTTCTAGTATGGTTTTAGGATCTCCCTGGCGTAGGACTCCAAAGAAATTCATTTCTGTAAAGCAAAGGGGTACGTTAGTTACGGACAACAGATTTATATATATTTAAGGGTGCAAATACTATACCTACCTTCGCCACGGCCTCTCCAAAATAAAGGGTATCTGTTTGATGGGCCAAAGTAGTTGCGGCTAATCCCTAGCAGGCAAAGGAATGACTCGGGTAGATTTCTATGAAACCCTGTCCTATTCCTATCTATTTCTTGAGCGTGTTGGGCGTTGTATGTACCGGCCCGGGGAGGAAATTCAAGGAGTAATCTATGCTTAAATACAAACTCGGTCGGTCAAACTACTGCGTCAATAAAAAAGTAGTTGTCGTACCAGTTTTTCAGCGAGTCCATGGCTTTATTGTGAGTTGTGGGGCTGGTTGGGGATCGTTTCTTAAAGGAAAGCCAACCATTCACTAAGTTGGGGGTATCAAACAGCCTAAATAACTCTACGGTTGGGGGAATGCTTCGTGCACGACATAGGATTTCGAACTGGCTAATCTTACATGCGCCTATACAGTGTAACTGGGTGATATGTATGTCATAGTAACCTAGTAAATCTACAAGGAATCTAGTAAAAGGGATGCGGTAATTGGCCGCATAAAAAAGACGAGTGTATAGGCCAATCTTTCCTTGGGGGGCCTCAGTTATAAGGTCCACGGCACCAGGGAGGGAGGGATGAAGGTTGCTAGGAATGAAGAAGTCAAAGCAAAACTCCCTTAGTTTTTCTTCCGTCATTACATTTAGCACGGATATGATGGTAGGGTTGTTCCTATGAGACATAATTATTAAAGAAAGATGAAGGCGTGGTATTCTAACCTATGTGAGGGAGGATCCGTGCGAAAGAAGGTGGTGGTAAGGAAGAAAGCGTTAATGGCAGAAATTAGCAAAAGACTGTGTGTCACACACAGTCGTAGGGGAAACCTATTTATAGGGTTTCCTCGTTGGTAATGGTTCGTTGGATTCATGACACGTGTCTTCCACTAACCTAATTCGTGGGGTTGGGAAGTGAGTGGCAAGTGAACAGTCGGGCGGGGCCCACGAGTCACTTCTGACTCAGGAGATTGCGTCGCTCGAGGTACTGACTGTTTGCACTTTGTCAGCCAAAATGACAGTTGAGCAGTCAATTATGTCGGGATATGCGGTCATACGTAAGACCATATTCAATGTTTCATTTAATTTGTCTCGGTCGTCACGTGCGGCTGGGGTACTATCAGAATAAATTCCTAGTAAGGTTGCCACGTACGGCCGAAACATGGTTTTCAAATTCAACATTTCAAGATGTTTTTTCTTGGTACATCTAGGGGCATCTTGTTAGTCTAGATATTCCGCCTACGGCTGTAACAACTAGACTGGGGGGACATGATGACGTATAGTCCCCAAACCGGGTCATGGACCCGGCCCATGGGTACTACCCGCATCCGGCCCATCACGAATGGGTTGGATTGATGAGTTAAGCTTACGGGCTTGAATGAACAGTGGCCGCATAAAGTGTGTGCGGCCCACGGCCCGGTACAGCCGGGACATGGTTAGACAGAATCACAATCTTATTAGGATTGGGATTTACCTTCAAGTATAGGATATACACTAACCAAAATTAAAAGATAACAATCAAGCTAATTATGGTGATTAACTTATGCTTGGGGCCTAAGTAACAGTAAGCCCATTAGGGTTTCACTGCCTATATAAGAAACCCCCAAGGGTTCCACAAAGGTATTACATTCTCCATACTCTCACCTCACATCCGATTCTTAACCCTAACCGATTACTTACTCTCACGCCAGAGTCTAATCGTGGGATACGTTCCCACGGTAAGTCTAACGCGTGTTGCTTTAGTGTACAGGATCTCAGCAAGTTATTCACTTGGTGCAAGAGCCGGAGCCCAGCCTACCCGAATTAAGCCTAATTCGGGTCTAGCAAGGATCATCCAACTTTTGTATTAATAACGAGTATTAACATTGTTATTACCTAAATCATTATTTATTTTTATGTTTTGTGCGTGCACATGTATTAAAACTAAAAATAAAACATTGCATTAATTATGACACAAGCGAAAGTTCTATACAAACTCATTGTTTAGCATAGACCAATGAACTTATCTCATTCATCCATTTTTTCATCAAACAAAAAAATCCACTTTAATCTTTTTTTTAAATATCTCACAAACCGTTAATCGTCACGCAAAACGAATCATATCATCGCGACGAGAATTAAAACATCTTTCTATAGATGAGCACATGTATATACTTTCGACGAACATTTTTTTTCAACTTTTTCTTAAGTCACGCTTGAGAAAATCACATATGATTCGTATCACGAATCATATATGATTTTTTGAAATCATATATGATTCTGTGAAATCATATATGATTCGTGATACGAATCATTGTCGAGTCTAAGATTGACTCGAGATTGTGTACATCTCATATCTAGGACAGACAAATAATCATGAACATGAACAATATGTATAGCGAAATTAACATATAAACACGATTACTTCAACAAGGTTTACATTCATTCCAAACCTTAACCACAAGCCCCAATCCTACATTGATCAATGGTAGAACATGGTATCAAATTTCTAACAAGGAATTGTAAGATCTTTGGGGCTAATCTACCTATTCTAGATGTGAACTAACCTACGTCTAGAATCATTTACAAACCTTATGTCTACATCTTAGTAGATCATATAATCTGTGCACACTGAAACCTACGGCTTATGTCTCTTTATATATTAGAGAAATATCTTACAAAGAAAGCTAACATAATAATAAAAAGACTCAACTCATAATTCCCAACAATCATATATGATTTTCTTGTACAATTTAGTCATTGTCTTCGTATTTTGTTTATTTTGTCACCTCAACTCATGATTCCTAACAATCTTATATGATTTTCTCAAACGTGATTAAAATAAAAAATGAAAATAATATATAAATTGTCGAAATTTTATACATGTAACTCTCTATACACAGATGCTTTAACTCTTGTCGCGATAGTGTGTTTTTTGCCGCTTGACGATTTACTGTTTATAATAAAAAAGTGAAAAATATAAACTTTTATATTTTTAATAAAAAGATAAGTGAGTGTCAATGTTGTTTGAATTTATGCTAAATTATGAATTACATTAATCTCAACTTTTACGAGATAATAACAATAATACACATGTTAGTTGTCACATAAAACTTTTTGGTACGAGAATAATGTCTAAAGTTCTTATTTATCAAACTTTTTTACTGACTTCATTAATACATTTGATAAATAATTATAAATGCAACGATTTAAATCTATAAAAAATGAGACCTTTTATTCAAATATTGGTCAATAACAAATACGTATAAATGTAATTATTTTTATTGACCCTAATAAAATAATAAAAACTGATCAAGAATTATACACGGTGTAACAATTTGCGAAATCCAAGCAATAATTAAATTTTCATTTCATTAAAAAATTATATTTTTAACTTGAACTATTTCTAATTATAATTGAACATAGTTTAAGCACAACCGAGAAGTTATTTTTGCTTACTTTGAATAATGTTTTATCAGCATTCGAACTTTTGACAATTAATTTCTACTTATTTTAGTAGTATCACAAAATAATTATTCTAGGATTTTTATAATTTCAGTAGTTTTTATAAATTATTTTACGTAATCGCTCAATAATACGCGTAGCTATTTTAAAACATACGTGACATATCCGGTACCTAAGATAATTAAACTAGCACAATTATACATTTAATAAATATATAAAACACCCTTTGTTTGAATGACAATTAGGTAAATAATTAAACATGTGCTAGTTTGCATTGTTTGATGTTGCATATGTAAATAAAGTTTACAAAAAAACTTTCACGTAATTATGTGACAAAACATTTAGACTAATTATTGCTTTCTTTCTTCACTAACTATTTGTTTCATGACAAATCATATTGCTACACCTCATTTTATGAAAATTCTTTGTAAATATTAAGTGATTGTAGCATTCCTTATAAAATATATTACACAAATACTGCTATTAGCCATTGGCAATGAGTACTTACGCATTTCACTTCCATGATTCCTCCTCATGCATATACAAATAAATGATATGGGTGTATTAGTAGGGTTTTGCTATCAACTACTCTTGATGTATTTTTTAACCATACTTTAATTATGCATGTTTCTAAACTTAAACTCATATTTCTAAATATACATATTTTAATACATATAATTAAGGTAAATGAATTTATTTAAAGTATGTATTAATATAAGTGATTTAATATTAGAAAATGTTTTTAAATTATGCTAAACATATACAACACCTATTGGATGGTTATTAGCAAAACGCAAATAGTATACGTAGTAGTATCTGTTATATATAAAGATTCAATTCACAGCATTGAATGACTCGCCTGATCTTATATTTCAATAGTATATTGAATCAAAGCAAACCAATAGTTATTGGAGTTACAAGATTGATGGTGTTTTAAAGATTTAAAGATGTGAATTAATGGATGCAAACCATATGAAGAGTTTCTTGGAATATAAACGATTCTAGAGTTACAAGCCTGTTTCTCTACCAAAGTGGTTTATGTCATGTATTAATCTTGCTGCATTTGTTTTTATTTTGCTAATAAGAAACCATCTCGGATTTGCATAACAAGGAGGTTAGTATGTTTTCTCCAAAATTAATTTTAATTAACCTTATTTAATTTATACTTTTAGATTTTTAGTTTGATGATTTGCAGCCCCATGTTTATCATGATTATCTGTTAAGCTGCTTGCTACACTTCTGAATATTTATTTTACATTTGGAATGATTTTATGATTATTATTGTAAGACTTTATGTTTTGATTTATGTGGATCGGCTTTTTTCCACAGTATACATCAATAGGATGTGAGAAACTAGCTAGAGTTATAGGTAATTTTATCATTGGTTTTTATATCATGATATTTTTATTGACTTAATTGCATTTATATTCAATTTATGGTGAAACTAACTTGAATTCAATTATCAGAATTTATGCTCACCAAGTGTTTGATGAAATGACTAAAGTTATGTTCATAACAAACTGATTTTGAGGTTCATCGACACAAATATGAAGTGATGTATCGATGAGAGAATGATACAAAAAAGAGATGTAGATCATACTAAATCTTTATGGGTATGTTGTGCAAAATCTTACCATTAAGGAAAAGTATGTAGGGTTGTTTTGATAGACTAACCCGTTGATCTCAAAGATAGAAGTTACACCTTTTTTTGATGATAATATAAAGAAAAAAGGATTATAAAGTTGGGTTCTTGATATCTTTTTGGCCAATATTGCACATGATTATGACAGAGCTTTTTTTTACTACTGATTGAGCACCTTGAAAGGCAATTACTCAAACTAAGTCACTCTTGATCAAATATCCAATAATATTGAAGTCAACTACATCTTTCATGTTTGTAGGTTTTGTTAACTACGATTCCTCAACTGCTACAAAATCTGGGTTCTTAATATAAAGAAAAAAGGATTATAAAGTTGGGTTCTTGATATCTTTTTGGCCAATATTGCACAGGATTATGACAGAGCTTTTTTTTTACTGTTGATTGAGCACCTTGAAAGGCAATTACTCAAACTAAGTCACTCTTGATCAAATATCCAATAATATTGAAGTCAACTACATCTTTCATGTTTGTAGGTTTTGTTAACTACGATTCCTCAACTGCTACAAAATCTGCAGAATCATCGAGTTACATTATCTATAGCAAACCAATAGAAAAGTGGTTTCTGTATTTTTATGTATTTTTCCTTTTTTGATTCTACTATTTCCCCTTTAATAATAAATATCATTAATGCATTTTCTAAACTTTTTGCACCTTTTAAAGCATCCTTAGTGTTTCATTCTTCAGATGAAAACCCAAAGTATGTTTTTTAAAATGAAGTTAGGTGATCGTGATGTGATTAGTATTTGTGCGTATTAAGATTTTACGTGTTACGAAGTTTGTAATTAATGATAGGTTTATTTTTATCTTTGATGAATTTAGTTATAATCTGTGCCACATTATTTACTGTTGAAATAGGTTTTAGAAGCAATTGTTTGAACATAAGATGGATAAAAGTAACTAGAGGTCGGCTCATGGTGCGGTCCTCTTGGTGACCCACCTATGGAATATGGTGATTGGAGGTCGTTGCTACAGGATGATTCTCGGTAAAGGACCGTCAACAAGATGTATGTATTTATATTGTTCTCTTAAATTTTTGATCTGATATGTGATCTAAGATATTGATTATGGTGAGCTATTTTAGAACGTTTACTATTGCCATTATCATTGTTGGGTTACAGGAAGAGGGCTTGGCAGAGTATGAGAGGTACATCGTGCTTTCAGTTCTTTTCCGACATAAGCAAGTTTTCAAGTGTTCCTGCTCTTTCTGTTGGGTCCTTGTAATCGTGTATGATGAACACGATTAGACCGATTAACTACTAATAAAACAACTTGTACTTTTCGACGTCTAATTCATTATTAGTATAGCTATACCAAAGAATTGTACCTGGTTGTTTGCGAAATAACAACCGGGATTGAATGACAAGTTCTCTCTTCATGAACAAGAGAGGAAGAATCCCTAACTATACATTCTATGTGTATTTTGTAAAGGAATACTTATCTAACTCTACATAGAACCTATCTATTTATATGAAAAGAAACTAAAGCTTCCAAAGGAAGCTTTCAATAAAGTAAAGCCCCATGTGCTCCCATGTGCTCTTTTGCATCATAGTACAAAAGTAAAAAATACTTTTGACTTTCTTATTGGCTGTACAAGTAACCACTCTTGTACTCTTGTTTTCTAGCAAGTTCCCGCCAATATCTTCAGGTTGTAATTCGAGAGTCAAATGAACATCGTTCAGCTTAGTTTGTCACTCCAAGCTGAACTGAAGGAAACTTCATGCAGGCCTTGTCCTTCAGGTGCTGATCCACATCAGTTACTGAAGGTGAAGACTTTGTCTTCAAAGTACTCTGGAAGTGCTGGTGCTGAATTGTCTTCAGCTGGACTGGTGCTGGACCTAGTGCTGAAGTATCTTCAAAAATTCTTCAAGTCTTCATCTGCTATTTTATATTCAAATACTTGTGAGGAACAATTGGGTCAAAACTTGACCCACCAATCTTTCCCTATTTGGATATAAAAATAGCCCGAGTTGTCGTCTTCTTTGTTCAAGTCTTCTTTTCCACTGACCATCTTTAGTCACTGAAGCTTGAAATCTTGAAGATGACAAACCGAGTGTTTTTCACTCAGTATATACACTTAGTCTATTTGTTGTTCAAATCCTAGTCCAACAATCTCCCCCTATTTGGACATAAGAATAGCTAAGTGAAATAAATCAGATATGAGTGAGCAAATATAACTTTTTCTCACATTCTGATGCTACAAAGAGAAAAATGATAAACAAATTAGTACATACTCTTTGTTGTAGTTGCCTAAAAATAAACTCATAAACCTAAAACAATAAGATCCGTGACTATTTTGAAGTCACATTCTAGTGTAAGGTTTAGAGTTTCCATAAGTACAGCAACTTGGGTTTGTGAAGGTTTGATGGTTCAGTGGTTCAACATTTAGGTACCTGGAAGTCTTCAATCGATGTTGTTTCTGAGGATAGCAGTAGTGATCAATCACTGTGTATACACTAAACAACAACTATGAAAAATTCCACAATCTGATTAAACATAACCATTTTCCAAACCCGTTCAACAACTCTATTCAAGGCTGATCAAACACTACCCCTATGTTTCAACCGGCTTCATTTTCTTGACAAGAAGATCATCATACACTGCATCTAATACATCACTTCCTCAACACACCGAATAACATTTGCGTTTTACAAACACACCCGCTCCATCTTCAGGTTGCTTATTTTTAAGGTTTGGAAAGTGTTTTGTTGTGAGACTTGTTTTAGATTATGAATTGTTTTTGTAGTATTTGTTGAATGAAACATGGTTCTTACGCCCCTGATGCATTATATTAGTGTATTTATCTCCCTCAAAAATTGCATAACACTTAGCAATTTTTGAACTTTTACACTAATAATAAAACAATAGCATCAGGATGTGATTGAAGTTTTTACCTACTAAAGGTTCAGTCAGGACATGCTGAAGGTTCGTCCAGAATGCTGGAGGTTCACCTTCAGGTTCAAAATTCTGGTTTGAGCTTCAGATCTTGCTGAATGTTCAGTCACTGCTGGTGGTTCAGGTTCAGTACTGAAGGGGGTTCCCTATTTCTGATGGAGGTCCAATTTGTTGAGGATTCGTCCAGTCATGCTGATGGGGGTCCAGACTTGCTGGAGGGGGTCCAGTCCTGCTGGAGGGTCCAGTTATGCTGGAAAGAGTTCAGTCTTTGCTAAAGGTCTAGTCTTGCTAGAAGGGGTTCAGTCTGCTGAAGGGGTTAGAACTGCTGAAGGTCCAGTACAAAGGACCCTGGGGGTTCAGAATTTATCTGAAGGGGTTCGAATAATACTTGGGCTTCAGCAGTGGGCTTGGGCTTTAGTAAATATAATGCACTTCAGCGTTAGTTGGGCTTTTCATACTGAAGTAGTCCAGTAAACTTTCTCGCTAAGACAACTCATTTTTCTTTTTTTGTTAGTTTCTTAGTGACCAAAATATACTTCAACATTTTTTAAAGCCGAGCTCTCACATAACCATCAGTTCCTTTTAAAACTGAGACCACATTACCATTTTTCTTCAACAATATTTGAAGCTGATGAAATCATTTAACCACCAGCAATATTTTAAGTTTAATAACCATCAGCCATATCATCTCATTCGATGTTCTTTAAGCATCACAGCCGCCTCCACCACTCATTTCCTAATCTATCATTTCTAGCCTCTTAATCCCCACCAATTCTTTATAATCAGATCATCATACACATTCTATAACAAATAAATCGAATCTTTAATTAAAACAATTCATTTCTGGCCACAAGAAATGAACTCATTATTTCTTCTATTCGATTATGGATTTCGATGATGTTAATTTTGTGTAGTATAAATGAATATCGTGTGGGTATAGATATGAGTTCCTGGGGTTTCGTCGTTTGACGATGATGATATTTTAGATCTGGGTTTTACTAATTTGATGATCGAATATTTTGACATTGATGAATTAGGGTCTGATTTTTTGTATGAATGGATCTGGATTTTGTTTTTTTATGTGATGTTGCTCTTGTCGGTTGTGTGATTGTTTAAAGAATGGATCTGTGATTTTGTTTTTTTTTGTTTTTTGATGTAATAAGATATGGTTAAGTGATGGTGATTTGTTGTCGGTAATGGTTTTTTTATAATACACATTTGGTTTTTTGTGTTAAAACAGTGTGCATTCTCCCCCTCAAGACCTACGTTTTTCACCAGCAGTTCTTGAAACACATGTTTGAACAATGTTATCATAAAATTGTTCTTAAACTAGAAGATCATGAAAGTAAATTAATTGAGCTAAAAGAGGCTAAACTTGATTTACTTACCTTTCAACAACTAAACACTAAAATCATTGATGAAAACAAATCCTTAAGAGTTGAACTAAAAGAAGCAAAAGATATTGTCAAATCATGGCTTAGAAACTCTGATAGGGTTAATCAATGCATCAATGAATAAATTCATACTTAGAAAACGAAAATTCTTGGTGCTGAAGGATCCTCCAGCACCAACTCTCGTTATATTGTCTTTAACAAAGCCTCAAATGAAGATGGTAGCTCGATCCTTGACATTGTAAGGCCAGGTGAAGAGAATTTACTAAATCATGACACTAGACGTATCCTTCTTCCTGAGTTTCAGGAAAATGCTGATTCATCAGCACCTGTTGGGTCTTCAGTTACTAAAGATGACTCAGATAATGAAGTAAGCACCCCACTTCCTCCTCTGGAGAAATTAGCTGGTGCTGAACCCTCTACCGGACAAAAATCAATCTAGTCAATCATCAAGTCTCACACCACATACAAAAGTAGTGCTCCAAAACATGTCAAAATTGACATATCAAAAAACTCTTTAGCTCCTGCTGAAGGTGCACATAAGGGAACTACTTCTTTAGTTTCATCAAATAAACTGAAGAATGCTAGAACTGAGGAAGATGAGAGAATGTCTTTTGTCATGCAAGAGATCAATGATTTTAAATTACAACTCAGGCAGCAGCAAACACTAACTCGATTCAAGGATGAACCTTCAAACTCTCCACATTATATATGCAAGACACAATTTAAAAAGGATTGTGATTTATGTGGTTTAAACAACCATCTAATTGGAACTTGTTTAAAAGTGATTTATTGTACCAAATGTGAGAGAACTGACCATCGCACTTGTGAACATACTGAATATATGCTTGCTAAAACAAGTGCTGATGCTCATAACACTAAAGCATCCTATTCCTGGCGAAACATGCCCTCCCAACCATGCATTCATTGTGGTATGGGAAATCATTACTCAGATGACTGTCACTATTACCCTGTTTGTAACATTTGTGGACGTTATGACCATGACACTCATGGACATAATCGAGTAATATCTCTCAGAAGAGGCATCAAATCTAGGAACCCAAACTTTATTAGCAAATGTTGTGAAACATGTGTAAGAAATGTCCACACTATATCTGATCACAATCACATAGAGTGGTTCAGAAGAGGTGAAGCCCTTCAGGCTAAGAAAGTAAATGCTGTTCAAACCTTTCCTTCTTCTTCTGAGCAATCATATTCATCCTCATCAAAAGGACCCTTTAGATCTAGAACACCTTCCAGATCTAAAACACCCACCCATCAAAGGTGGGTTTTAAAACAAAACTGACCATTTCCTTAACTTGTGCAGTGTGATCTTAGGAAGCCTATTTGGTACCTGGATAGTGGTTGCTCAAGGCATATGACTGGAACTAAAAGTTATCTGCACAAGTATAAGGAGGAACCATGCCTTAAAGAAGTTTTTGGTGATAACTCATCAGCTTCTACTGAAAGTTTTGGTTCAGTAAAATGCAATGGTATAGTTTTCTCAAGGGTAGCATATGTCAATGGATTGAAGCATAACCTCACCAACATCAGTCAACTTTGTGATGCAAAATACCTAGTCCTGTTTGATGACAAAAAGGTACAATCTTCAACTCCAATCATGGAATTATGATGATTGCTCCTAGAGTCAAAGATGTTTATGTCATGAACATGTTTCTTTGCTAAAGCTTTAAATATCACAAACTGGCTTTGGTATAAGAGGCCCTCACATCTAAATTTCAAAACAATCACTCTACTGGCAAAACAAAATCTTGTTATTGGACTTCCTTCACTTGTCTACTCCAAGGACAAACCATGCTCAACACGTGAGAAATGAAAGCATCATAGGTCCAGTTTCAAAACAAAACAAACTTTCTGAATCAAAGAAAGTCTTCATCTACTTCACATGGACTTGTTTGGCCTAGTATCACCCAGGGCCATTTTTCATGAAAAACATAAACCTGTCATTGTTGATGATTACTCCAAGTACCCGTGGGTATATTTTCTGACAAAGAAAAGCCATGCACTAGATGCCATCATGTACTTCATCAGAAGAGTTGAAAATCAAAATGAAACTCATGTCAAGCAACTCAGAACTGACTATGGCACTGAATTCAGAAATCACACGCTGATCAAATTCTGTGATGACAAAGGAATTTCCCAAAATTTCTCATCTTCTTACACACCTGAACAAAATGGTGTGGCTGAAAGAAGCAACATATCTTTGATTGAAGCAGCAAGAACTATGCTTGCTGGATTAGCTCTCTCTAAACATTTTTGGATTGATGCTGTAGCCACTTCTTGCTACACTCAAAATAGATCCATCATTTTAAAGAGACACATGAAGACTCCCTATGAAGTCTTCAGGGGGAGAATTTTAAACATCTCATTCTTACATGTGTTTGGGTGTCCGGTATTCATTCACAATCACAAGGATCACCTTGGTAAGTTTGATGAAAAATCTGATGATGGTTACTTCCCTGGATACTCACTAGTATCTAAAGCATATAGAGTCTTTAACACAAGAAGACAATGTATTGAAAAAACTTACCACATCACTTTCAATGAAAGTTCTGAGGCTCTTAAATTTGAAAATCTATCTGATGATGAACTTCATGTTCATGAATCTCACAATTATCCATCTGATGAATTTCAACATTATGAACCTTCTGAAAGATATCAAACAAACAACCAGTTCCTCATATCGATCCATTTGAAGATATGACAACTCCTACAAAAGGAAATCCTTCAGTATCAAATACGGATGGCTGTCAATCAAATGATCAAAATGACCAGTCTCATAATGACCAAAATGGTCAGCAAGGATACACAACTGATCAATATGATCAGCAAGCTCACACAAATGACCAAAATGGTCAGTCTCAAAATGATCAGCATGCTCACACACATGATCAAAATTATCAGTCAAATGAAGCTGCTGATGAAAAACCTGAGTAATAACAGGGTTTTTGCCTAGTATAAAAATATCGTTGAACCAGACTTTTCGAATTGAGAAAGGGAAAAATGTGCGACTCAGTCGTCTTTTGGTGGAAAACAATAGATTTGGTCGTTGTAGTAAAGTAAATGTGCAAAACGTTAAAGTAAATGACGATAATTAAAACTAAACTAATTAAAAACTTAAATGGTGCAATATTAAAACTTTTAAAAGTAATTAATTAAATGACAAAAATTAAAACTCGACGAAAACTAAATTTGACAATGTAATACAAATGTAAACTTGAAATTTAAAATAAAGAAAAGCAATTAAAATGACTTAAAGAAAAATGCGGGAAAATAAATGCTTGAAAATAAAAAGGAAGTAAACAGAACCTGAGACGGGATCCAAAATAATGTCACTATTCAGAATCCAATCTTACTCTTATCCTGAATAACAAACCTGCTGCTTATCCGGAATAAAACTGTCACTCTTATCCGGAATCACCAACCTGTTGCTTATCCGGAATACTTGATTCTTCTACTTATCCGGAATAAATGAAACGAAGCCTTAACCGGAATGTGACTTTGGGTCACTATCCGGAATACCAGTCGTGTCCCTTATCCGGAATAACTAACTTCTAGTTATCCGAAATCCCTAGTTCTTCACTTTATCCGGAATAATGTAATTCGGAACCTTATCCGGAATCTGGATCGGGAGACTTATCCGGAATAAATCCCAAGTCCCTTATCCAGAATGTTGGTCGAGATGCTTATCCGGAATTTGTTTTGGATCACTATCTGGAATCCACTTGCTTATCCGGAATAACCAATTCGAAGCTCTATCCGGAATAAATCTTTGAGACACTATCCGGAATGTTGAGATCCTGAGGCTTTAACCGGAATTCTTGCAATATTCCTTTATCCGGAATCCACAAAGTCTGACTATCCGGAATATCAAAAAGTCACCATATTCGGAATACCCACTTACCTTGCTTATCCGGAATGTTGTTTAAGCTTATATCCGGAATATCAAAAAGTCACCACTATTCGGAATATAAGGGTTTTAGGGAACCCGGATAACAATAAAATGCTATTAAGCTAAGAATCAAAATTAAGCTAAAAACAATTAAGCACTTAACTAAAACTTTTACCAAATCAAATTTAAGAAAAAGCTAATAAGCCAAAATTTAAAAACTTTTAAAAACACTAAATAATAAAATATTTAAAAATTTTTTTTATAAAAATTAACTAATAAGCACTTAATTAAATTTAAGAAAAACACAATAAGCTATAAAAGCAATAAGCTAACACAATCATAAACATAAAAACAATACCAATAATCAAACAAGCATAACAATAAGCAAATAAGCATAAAGATTAAATCAAGAACAAGAAAGGAAGAATGAGAGATTAAATAAAAACTTGATTAAAATTAAGATTCAACAATTAAAGTAAAAACGAGAATTAAAAACTTACAAATTTAAGGTACAAAACAAGAAATTAAAGGTGCAATAAAGTAAAGGACATTAAGAAAAGTGGAAGTAATTAAAATGGAAGAACTATTTTGTCAAGATAGTCAACACCTCCTAATGTGATATTAGGAGGGTATTTATAGTGATTAGGGAGGCTAAGCATGTGTTGCTTCCTTCTTTCTTTCTTTCTCGTCTTTTCGTCTTCTAAATTCTTCGACTTTTTCGACTTTGTCTCGGGATTATTTGAACTCGTCTTATAATTTCTTCATTAATTTAGACTTTGGTTCTTCGGCTTTATTAAACTTATGTCTTTAGACTTTTTCTTCGATAAATCTTCAGAATAGGCCTTGGACTTCCGTTCTTTTTGCACTATTGATCTTTCGACTTCGTCTTTTGTCTTTTTCTTCGATAAAAGCCCGTGAAAGCCTGTGTTTTCTTCCCTTTTCACATTTTGATCCTAAATCACAACAAAAACACAACCCACGCATAATTATGACATTTACGACATAAAATACATGTTTTGGCTTGGTTATTATTATAATTAAGTGGTCAAAGGATGTGTGTTTTCACACCTATCAAATCCCCTACACTTGACCATTGCAATGTCCTCATGCAATGCATTAATTACAAAGCAAGATTATATTTTCCATCATAATCAATCCACATTGGCCTTTATTAAACACAAGACATAGAAAATTGTAAAATATTCAAAGGAAGAAAACAAGTAAAAAGATCAAAAACTTACCTTAGGGTTTTGGAATGTCATGAATGATTATCATCCTCAAGTTTCACGTTCCCCATACCAAGCTTTAAAACGAGATCATTGTTATTATAAGTTAGCAGACTAACACAAATTCATGTGGGCCAATTATTCACTTAGACTCCTTTATTCCTAGGTGTATCTCTTATATTTTATTGTTGTCTTGAATGATCACGAAGATGCATTGTTGACTTATTACGATAGTTGTTTAGGCTGAAAATAAAGTGGGACGATTTAATCAATAGTTAGCTAAAGGACAAAATGTTTTAAAACTGCTTCTCGGGACCTCATAAAGTTCATATCTTGGCATAACTCGCTTCGCGATTTGAGACCTTTCTCGGACCGATATTTGGCAGCGATTTCATACTTCAAATCTTGAGAGACGTTCATGAAATAATGGTCTTCTCTTCATAATAGGAATTTCTTCACTTGAACTTTTTGAGAGATTCTTCATACTTGGACCATGACTTCTTCATTTTTCTCCATTCTTTATTTGGGATTTTGATATACAACGATCCGCCTCCTTTTAGGACTTGGATCTATTTATCCTCATACCTTGTTAGGGCCTTTTTGGATAGACTTCTCCATGATCTTTTGGGGAGTATTTGTTTTTCCTCGTGTGTCTGGATCCTTCATACTGATTTTTGATAAATGATTTTTCACATCACTTTGGATCTTTAGCAACAAAATGTAGCCCTCATGTCTTGTTAGGACCTTTTCGGACTCGCCAATCTTCGCATCCCGCTTCAATAAGTTATGCCTTGGCTATGAACTCTAATTAATACCGAACAACTTTTAAACGATCTTGAGCTAGAAGCTAAGTAACTTTTCAAATCGTACAACCTTACTTATTGCAATTAAATTTATTAACAAGCGATGGGAGAAAAAGCTCTAATCAACTCACATAAATTTATGAAAGGATACTAAACTTATAATTGACTCTATCATCTCTCGTTCTCCACAATTTAAAATCTCAAGGAATGAGACTCGTGGATGCTTAGCCAATTAAATCAAAGTTTTGGGTTTTCAAGTCATCTATAGGATCTTGCAACTTCTTAGACTCTTTCAAGTTTAGAATTCGCATTTTAAAGTCCCTTGATAAACGACTTTCTAGGATCAATTATAGGAACTTGCGAAAGTTCTTGTTCTTAACCAGTAAGAGTTAAGACTTTCGCGTTTTAAAGCTCCCTATATAAAATCCTAGAAAAACTTGACTTAAACACGTTAAGGATACTAGCTAGAGTAAACTTGGATAAGTAAACTCGGGTTGAGTCAAAAGATTCACAACGTTTAAAAATTAAAACCACTTTATTAAAAATTTATTCTAGCAAAGAAATAAAATAACTATACAAAGGTAAATACAACTAGGCCAAAATAGATCAAAATTTTTGGAAAATGTCAAAAACATAAATTTCTCGGTTAAAATGAGGACAAATACAAGGAAAAGCCCACTTAACTTCGTTAGAAGTCCCCCTACACTTAATATAAACATTGTCATCAATGTTTAAGCATGTGGAAGTAAACTCCCCCACACTTAGGACATTGTGCACTTTGTTTAAATCTTGCTAAGGAAGAGACAACTAAAGTGATTCCTATTTTAATATTGAAGACATATAAAATAGAGAATCAAAAGAGTTTAGGATAGAACCGGGAATACGGGTACATGGAATCACGGGTCTTCAAAAGTCATCAAGAATGTATCTTTGATAGCTCGAATCCCTGCACATGATAAGAAAGAAAACAACAAACACATACTAGGGTCTCCCCTACACTTATTATAAAAACAAAGAAAAAGGATACATACTGCGGGTTGCCTCCCGAGAAGCGCTTGTTTTTGTTAACCGAGTCGTGAGCCTGACTCGACCTTGATTAGCATGGAAAGAAGCTTGAAGAACATCCACCGGGATCAAATACATGGTTTTCGTCCATCAAATAGCACAAGCTTAACGCGAACAAGGCAAGCCAAAGAAGAGTAGGCAAGGTTCCCTTAAGCAAAGATGGAGCACGGTGGTAGCAAGTGTGCTGAGGTACAAGCATATCTCCATAACTTCTAAAAATATTTCCTTTTATTTCATCAGATGGATACTGAGATGAATTAAAAATTGTGATACCGGGATCGAACACCTTTTTCTTTAGGGGAAAATAACACTCGGGTTCAGTAGACCTTGAAGAGGACCCACACATAAATCTCTCAATTTCATCCTCAGAAGGTGGATGAAGAGGTGTCAAGACATAAGTGTTACGGATATCGGTGTCGTCCGGCTTCTTCTCCTTTGAAGCGGGTTTCTTCATATCCAAAGGATGATAAAGACCATAATCTTCAAAGTCCAAAGGAGGAGCATCACTCTCATTTGGGAAGTAAGTATTGAGAAAAGTAGCAAAATCATCCTCAAATGAGTAGTCATCCAAAGTAGGATCAAGCATTGTTGGTGGAGGATCTTCATCAAAAGTAGGTGCAAGGTCATCATGTGAAGAATCACTCGAAAGAGTATCAACATCATCAAAATCATCATATGTTGGCATGTCTGGATACTCTAAAACAAAATTATCATAATCATCTCCATCGGAACTAGAATCATCATCATAGTCATCATAAATTGGAGGAGACTCATGAATTGGTGGTGGATCTAAATTGGAGAGAGAATCATCCACATCATCTTGAAACAGTGGATTATCATAGCAAGAATCGAAAAGAGGATTGTTGTAGACGACAAAATCATCAAGCACATTAATCATATTCACTGATGGTCAGTCCCGAAATCTTCTTCAAATAGTTCGACACTTTAATGTCATCATTGGTTTGCAATTTGGCCTTTTCTAAGCGAGAAGGATAAGGGATATTGGGTTTATAGGTGGAAGGTGTAGCAGGTAAAGGTTGAGATGTTGAAGGTTTAAAGGTGGAAGGTGGGGTAGGTGAAGGGTTCTTCTTGGGTACTTTAGTAAGAGGTGGAGACGGTAATGGAGAACTAATACTAGGCGTGGGAGTAGGAGGGATAAATGGTGGTGGAGGAGGTGTAGATGGATTAACTGGGGGAGGGGTAGATGGTCCTACTAAGGTTGCTCCACTGCGTGTAGTAATAGCACCCACATTCGCTCTCGGGTTGGTGCTGGTATTTGAAGGAAGAGAGCCCGAAGTAGAGGGTTGAGTAGTTGGTAAGAAACTCGCCAGCATATTTTTCAAATCATTTGTTTGAGTGCTAAAAGAGGTTTGAATATCATGTCGAAGCTCGGATCTAATATCATTACCTTGCTTAGTGATATCTCCTTTCAAGTTGATAATTTGGCTTTGCAGATTCTTGATTTGCTCTCCTTGGGTTCTCATTAAAGCTTCAACATCATGATTAATGGGTGGTAGTTGTTGAACTGGTGGGTGATAAGGATTAGAAGCTCAAGGTGGGTTTGGGTTTCTTCTATTGTAGTTGTTGGGGTTGTGGTTTTGAGGAGAAAAACCAGGTGAAAGAAAGTTGTTAGAATGCTAACTTAGCAAGTTACGATCACCTTGAGGTCGGGCTTGATAGCTTTCCGTTGAATAGTTACCATAAGCCGCATACACGTTTTCCGGACTGTCATGCGTAGAAGGACAATCAGTTTATGAATGAGGACTGCCGCAAGTCTCACAAGAAGTTGCAATAGCTTTAACTTGTTGTTGTTGATTTGTATCCAAAAGTTGCATATTCTTGCTCATTTCGACCATTGCGCGGGTTAATTCGGTGATATCAGGGTTTGAAGAAGTAGAAGAAACATAGACTCTCGGGTTATTCCTTGAAGATGCGGATGAATCCCAATTTTTGTGATGAGTAGTCATGTTCTCGATAAGCTCTCTACACTCCTCGGGTCTTCTTTTCATAAATGTGCCACGGGCGGCTGCATTAATCATATCACGATTACGAAAAGTTAAACCGTTGTAGAAAGTATCAATTAAGGTAACGGGAAGCATGTTGTGGTTTGGACATCGATCGATCAAAACGTTATATCGTTCCCAAGCATCAAAAAGTGATTCATCGGGTTCTTGAGTAAATCCACTAATTTGATTCCGAAGGCTCGTGACCATGGATGGTGGAAAGTAGCGTGACAAAAAGCGTTGAGTCATCTCATCCAAGTATGAATTGAATTCTTTGGAAGGCGATCAAACCATTTTTCAGCGTGATGGGATAAGGTGTGTGGAAATAGGTGAAGGCGAAGAAAATCTATAGTAACACCGGGCAACTTCATGCTTTGAGTAATGGTAATGAACTTGTCGAGGTGTTTGTTGGCATCATCATCCGGTAATCCGCGAAATGGACAAGTGTTTTGAACTTGTTGGATCACGTAATGCTTCAACGAAAACTCTGGAGCCGTGATTTGCATCGGCGTAATCGGTCCTCCTCGTCCATTCATCGTTGGTTGACAAAGCTCCTCCATCGTTCGAAGGACGGGTGGTGGAAGAACATTGTTGTTATTATTATTGTTAAGGTGCGGTGGGTTATTGTTGTTGTGCACACCAGCCATATCTAAATCTTCACGAGTCACGGACTCTGAATAAGTTGAAGATCTAGTACGCATACCCCTGTAAAAGCAAAAGAAAAAGATACCAAAGAAATAGAGAATATATATGTACGTGTAAATAAAAATAAAAATCTTTTTGGATTTTTGAAATTTTTTTATTTTTATGGATTTTTAACAATTTTTAATTTTTATGGATTTTTGAAAATTTTTGAGTAAGAAAAATAACGTTCACGAGTGAACGGATCCCAAAATTCAACGCGTCTCTAACAGAAAACCGTTAATCTTTACGAAAAGAGCGGGCAGTGGCGCCATTTAATAACAGGGCTTTTGCCTAGTATAAAAAAATCGTTGAACCAGACTTTTCGAATTGAGAAAGGGAAAAATGTGCGACTCATTCGTCTTTTGGTGGAAAACAATAGATTTGGTCGTTGTAGTAAAGTAAATGTGCAAAACGTTAAAGTAAATGACGGTAATTAAAACTAAAACTAATTAAAACTTAAATGGTGCAATATTAAAACTTTTAAAAGTAAATAATTAAATGAAAAAAATTAAAACTCGACGAAAACTAAATTTGGAAATGTAATAAAAATGTAATCTTATAAATAAAAGCAATTAAAATGGCTTAAAGAAAAATGCGGGAAAATAAATGCTTGAAAATAAAAAGGAAGTAAATAGAACCTGAGCCGGGATCCAAAATACTGTCACTATTCGGAATCCAATCTTACTCTTATCCTGAATAACAAACCTGCTGCTTATGAGGAATAAAACTGTCACTCTTATCCAGAATCACCAACCTGTTGCTTATTCGGAATACTTGATTCTTCTACTTATCCGGAATAAATGAAATGAAGCCTTATCCGGAATGTGAATTCAGGTCATTATCCGGAATACCAGTCGTGTCCCTTATCCAGAATAACTAACTTCTAGTTATCCGGAATCCCTAGTTCTTCACCTTATCCGGAATAAGGTAATTCGGAACCTTATCCGGAATCTGGATCGGGAGACTTATCCGGAATAAATCCCAAGTCCCTTATCCGGAATTTTGGTCGAGATGCTTATCCGGAATTTGTTTCGGATCACTATCCGGAATCCACTTGCTTATCCAGAATAACCAATTCGAAGCTGTATCCGGAATAAATCTTCGGGGAAACTATCCGGAATGTTGAGATCCTGAGGCTTTATCCGGAATTCTTGCAATATTCCTTTATCCGGAATCCATAAAGTCTGTCTATCCGGAATATCAAAAAGTCACCATATTCGGAATACCTACTTACCTTGCTTATCAAGAATATTGTTTAAGCTTATATCCGGAATATCAAAAAGCCACCACTATTCGGAATATAAGGGTTTTAGGGAACCCGGATAACAATAAAATGCTATTAAGCTAAGAATCAAAATTAAGCTAAAAACAATTAAGCACTTAACTAAAACTTTTACCAAATCAAATTTAAGAAAAAGCTAATAAGCCAAAATTTAAAAACTTTTAAAAACACTAAATAATAAAAATATTTAAAAACAACTTTTTATAAAAATTAACTACTAAGCACTTAATTAAATTTAAGAAAAACACAATAAGCTATAAAAGCAATAAGCTAACACAATCATAAACATAAAAACAATACCAATAATCAAACAAGCATAACAATAAGCAAATAAGCATAAAGATTAAATCAAGAACAAGAAAGGAAGAATGAGAGATTAAATAAAAACTTGATTAAAATTAAGATTCAACAATTAAAGTAAAAACAAGAATTAAAAGCTTACAAATTTAAGGTGCAAGACAAGAAATTAAAGGTGAAATAAAGTAAAGGACATTAAGAAAAGTGCAAGTAATTAAAATGGAAGAACTATTTTGTCAAGATAGTCAACACCTCTTAATGTGATATTAGGAGGGTATTTATAGTGATTAGGGAGGCTAAGCATGTGTTGCTTCCTTCTTTCTTTCTTTCTCGTCTTCTAAATTCTTCGACTTTTTCGACTTTGTCTCGGGATTATTTGAACTCCTCTTATAATTTCTTCATTAATTTAGACTTTGGTTCTTCGGCTTTATTAAACTTCCGTCTTTAGACTTTTTCTTCGATAAATCTTTAGAATATGCCTTGGACTTCCGTTCTTTTTGCACTCTTGATCTTTCGACTTCGTCTTTTGTCTTTTTCTTCGATAAAAGCCCATGAAAGCCTGTGTTTTCTTCCTTTTTCACATTTTGATCCTAAATCACAACAAAAACACAAACCACGCATAATTCTGACATTTACAACATAAAATATACGTTTTGGCTTGGTTATTATTATAATTAAGTGGTCAAAGGATGGGTGTTTTCACACCTATCACTAAGCCTTATGTGCAAACCTCTCCTGTTGTCTCTAGAGAACTAGGTCTTAGAAATGTTTCGTCTAACCAAGAAGAAAGTCCTCCAATGATTGAACCTTTGTCTATGGAATATCCTTAAGTAGACACTAGAGACAACCCAACTTTAGTTCCATATCATGGACTTCCATGCTCTAGCTCTAATCATGACACCGATGCTTATTCACCAGCTCGACAAAAATCTTGGACCAATAATAGTCTCTAGCAGGTAAACATAATAGGCAATCCTAGAGAAGGTAGAGTCACTAGATCTATGGCAAAGAAACTTAGTGCTGCTTCACCGGGAGAATGTCTCTATGCAGATTTTCTCTCATAAATTGAACCAACAAAGATCTCTAAAGCACTCATTCACCCTGTATGGGTGGATGCTATGCAAGACGAACTAAATCAATTTGAAAGAAATAAAGTCTGGAAATTGGGTTTTCTTCCATATGGTAAATCAACCACTAGCACCAGATGGGTTTACAAACTCAAAAGAGATGAATCCAATGTGGTGACCAAAAAAAAGCTAGGCTGGTGGCTCAAGGATTCAATCAAGAGCCTGGTGTTGATTTTGATCAGACCTTTGCTCCAGTTGCACGTATATAATCCATAAGACATTTCCTTGCTTATGTCACTTACATGAACTTCACCATCTACCAAATGGATGTCAAAAGTGCATTCCTAAATGGTGACCTAAAAGAAGAAGTTTATGTCAAACGATCTCCTGGCTTTGAGAGTAGTAAATACCCAAATCATGCCTACAAGCTTTACAAAGCTTTGTATGGATTGAAGCAAGCCCCAAGGGCATGGTATGAAACTCTCTCATCATTTCTCATTGAACATAAATTTGTCAGAGGAAAAATAGATAACACCTTGTTTATCTATAAATCTAAAAATGACACCATTCTGGTACAAATTTATGTGGATGACATTATCTTTGGTTCAACAAGCTTGAAACTATGCGAACAATTTTCCAAGCTTATGACAAGCAAGTTTGAGATGAGTATGATGGGAGAACTGACATACTTCCTTGGTCTTTATATAAAACAATCTGACCAAGGCATCTCCATCAATCAAGAAAAATATGTCAATTGTGCTTCAGTAAAAACACCAATGGTACCCCCTAACAATTTAGGACCTGATCTCAATGGACAATCGTTCAATGAGACTCAGTATAGAGGTATGATTGGTTCACTCATGTAATTAATAGCAAGCATACCTGACATTCAATTCTCTACATGCCTTTGTGCAAGATACCAAGCAGACCCAAAGGAATCACACCTTACTGCTGTAAAGAGAATCTTTAGATACCTAAAAGGTACACCAAGTCTAGGTCTCTGGTACCCCAAGAACTCAGGATTTAATCTTAAAGGATATTCAGACTCAGACTATGCTAGATGCAATATGGACAGGAAAATCACTTCTGGTGCTTGCCAATTGCTGGGTGGCAAACTTGTGTGTTGGAGTGCTATAAAGCAACAACAGTTGCCATGTCTTCAGCAGAAGCTGAATATGTGGCTGTTGCTGGATGTTGTGCCAATGTTTTATGGATGAAAAGCCAACTAGCTGATTATGACATAAAATATGAAAAGGTATCAATCTTTTATGATAACACTAGTGCTATTGCAATATCAAATAATCTAGTCCTTCACTCAAGAACAAAACACATTGATATCAGATATCACTTTATCATAGATCACATTATGAAAGGGGACATTGAATTACATTTCATCCCCACTCAATACCAATTGGCTGATATCTTCACCAAACCACTGGATGAACCAACTTTCAAAAGATTGATAATGGATCTTGGTATGTTGAACATTGATGATACAAAACCTGAACCTTCAGCATTCACCGAAGAAGCTTAAAGGTTCAGCATTTCCTAACTATTTTGATTAATTGATACATGGCTTTGGCCCGTATAAAAATTATCGTTCAAGTTCGTGTTCTCGGTATCTTAACGAATTGATCTAGGCTCTCTATATGACTCTATTGTTTTTGGTGAAAAAGAATATTTTTGGTTGTTTTTAATTAAATTTGCAAAGACTTAAAAGTAAAGGTGCTCTTAAAGTAAATCTAAGTCTAATTAAAATAAAGGTGCAAGTAATTAAAGAGAGACTGAAATTTAAGGGCACTAAAGTAAATGACACAAACTTAAATCTAACTAAGCAAACTTAAAATGCGACTAAAACTTAAACTAAGGCAAAACTAAAATAAAGCTAAGGCAAATAATATTAAAGTGCAATTAAATAAAAGGCAGGAAAAATAAAGCTTAAAAATAAAAATCAAAGACAAAAGCTAATAAGAACCTGAATACAGCTCATTCGGAATAAACCTTCGTTTGGAACAATCACTCGTCCGGAATGTCACCTTCGGTTGAAATGATTCTTCTTCGCTCGGAATATTACCAAAATCCTTGATCCGGAACAAATTGATCTGAATATGTCACTTATCCAAAACAATCCTTCGTTCGGAACTTTACTGATTCGGAACTCTTAAATTTTGCCTTGATTCGGAAGTTTTTGGTCACCCTTGATTCGGAAGATTCCGAATGAAGCACCCTTGATTCGGAAGTTTAAAACTTCCGAATGAACACTCCCTGATCCGGAACTTGTCCCTGATTCGGAAGTATGTTCGGAACTTTTAAGTTCCGAATGAACAGCCTTGGTTCGGAACTTTGGGAACTTCCGAATGAATACCCACTGATCCGGAACTTTTGGAGTTCCGAATGAACTGCTTGATCCAAAACTTTTGAGTTCCGAATGAAGCTCTTCTGGTTCGGAACTTTGGAAGTTCCGAATGAATTGTTCTTGAGTCGGAAGTTTTCCTTTGTCCGGAACTTTGAATGTTCCGGATGAACAAGCTTGACTCGGAACTTTTTGCTGATCCAAAATCTTCCGGATGAAACACTTGACTCGGAACTTTGAAGTTCCGAATGAAAGCTTTCCCTCCTTCTTGGTTCGGAAGTTTACCTAGAAAGATCAGAAACACAACAAACAATCCCGAAGAACAAGGGATCAAAGAAAACAACAGATCTAAACAGATTAATCAAAATAAACACAAACGACTTAATGAAACTAACAACGGATCAACAGTAAACATAAACAAACAATTTAAAATCAAGAAATCAAACAACTTTAACCACAATAATCAATAACCACTTGGATCAAAATAAAAGCATGAACATGAACATAAACATAAACACATAAATCAAAGATTAAGAAAGGTAGATAAGAGATTGACAAGATAAAGTAAAGATTGACAAAAATTAAAGGAAAACTTACTTGAAATTAAATGAATTTAAGGTGCAAGACAAGGTATTTAAATTTGACAAGATAAGTAAATGACAAGATAATTAAATGGTGGAAGGTCTAATTGTCACCATTAGCCAACAACAATGAAGAGTAAACAATCCTAATCTATTTATAGGGGAGGATTAAGGAAGCTTCCTACCCTCTTTCATTTTCTCTTAATTGCGTAATTAAGTCCCTCCTTCTTTTAATCTTCATTAATTGCATACTTAGTCCTTTTCTTCTAATCTTCTTTAAACTTGGACTTAAGGGACTTTTGGCTTCGGAATTTCTTTGAACTGTCTTTAAATTCTTCAATAAAATAGACTTGAATTCTTCGGCTTTTGATAAACTTCCGTCTTTTGACTTTTTCTTCGATAAATCTTCAGAATTGGTCGTGGACTTCCGTTCTTTTTGCACTCTTGACTTCTCGACTTCGTCTTTCATCTTTTTCTTCAATAAAAGTCCGTAAATGCCCGTGAATTCCCGTGTTTTCTCCACTTTTCACCTTTTTGTCCTAAATCACAACAAAAAAACAAACCACGCATAATTCCGACATAAAAGACATAAAATACACGTTTTGGTCCGGTTATTATTGTAATTAAGTGGTAGAAAAGATGGGTGTTTACACACCTATCAAATCCCCTACACTTGACCATTGCAATGTCCTCATGCAATGCATTAGTTACAAAGCAAGATTACACTTTTCATCATAATCGATCCATGTTGGCCTTTATTAAAGAGATTGAAAAATTAAAAACATACAAAATAAAGAAATCAAAAGCATACCTTGGGTTTTGGAAATGACATGAATAATCATCATTCTCAAGTTTTCACTTTCTCCAAACCAAGCTTAAAAACGAGATCATTGTTATTATAAGTTAGTAAACTATCACGAACTCATGTGGGCCAATTATTCACTTAGACTCCCTTATTCCTAGGTGTATCTCTTATATTTTATTGTTGTCTTAAATGATCACGAGGATGCATTGTTTGACTTATTTCGATAGTTATTTAGTCTGAAAATAAAGTGAACGATTTAATCAATAGTTAGCTAAAGGACCAAATCTTTTAAAACTGCTTCTCGGGACCTCATAAAGTTCATATCTTGGCATAACTCGCTTCACGATTTGAGACCTTTCTCAGACCGATATTTGGCAGCGACTTCATACTTCAAATCTTGAGAGACGTTCATGAAATAATGGTCTTCTCTTCATATAGGAATTTCTTCACTTGAAGTTTTGAGAGATTCATACTTGGACCACGACTTCTTCATTTTTCTCCAATCTTTATTTTGGACTTTGATATACAACGATCCGCCTCCTTTTATGACTTGGATCTATTTATCCTCATACCTTGTTAGGGTCTTTTCGGATACACTTCTCCATGACTTTTGGGGAGTTTTGCTTTACATCGTGTGTCTCGATCCTTCATATTGATTTTCTATAAATGATTCTTCACATCACTTTGGATCTTTAGCAACAAAATTGAGCCCTCATGCCTTGTTAGGGCCTTTTCGGACTCGCCAATCTTCGCGTCCCGCTTCAATAAGTTATGCCTTGGCTATGAACTCTAATCCATACCGAGCAACTTTTAAACGATCTGGGGCTAGAAGCTAAGTAACTTTTCAAATCGTACAACCTTATTTATTAGCAGATAAATTATTAGCAAGCAATGGGAGAATAGGCTCATAATTAACTCACATAAATTCACGAAAGAATACCGAACTTATAATTGGCTCTATCATCTCTCGTTCTCCACAATTTAAAATCTCAAGTAATGAGACTCGTGGATACTTAGCCTATTAAATCAAAGTTTTGGGTTTTCGAGTCGCCTATAGGATCTTGCAAATTCTTAGACTTTTTCATGTTTAGAAATCGCATTTTAAAGTTCCCTTGATAAACGACTCTCTGATCAATTATAGGAACTTGCGAAAAGTTCTTGTTCTTAACCCGTGAGAGTTAAGACTTTCGCGTTTTATAGCTCCCTATATAAAAGCCTAGCAAAACTTGACTTAAACACGTTAAGGATACTAGCTAGAGTAAACTCGGATTGAGTCAAAAGATTCACAACGTTTGAAAATTAAAACCACTTATTAAACATTTATTCTAGCAAAGAAAGAAAATAACTATACAAAGGTAAGAACTAATAGGCCAAAATAGATCAAAAATTTGAAAAATGTCGAAAAATTGATTTTCCGGTTAAAATGAGGACAAATACAAGGAAAAGACCACTTAACTTTGATAGAAGTCCCCCCTACACTTAAGATAAACATTGTCCTCAATGTTTAAGCATGTGGGAGTAAACTCCCCTACACTTAGGACATTGTGCATGTTGTTTAAATCTCGCTAAGGAAAAGACAACTAAAGAGATTCCTATTTTAATATTGAGAAAATATAAAATAGTGAATCGAAAAGAGTTTAGGATAGAACCGGGAAGAAGTAGAACACGGAATCACGGGTCGTCAAGAATCATCAAGAGTGGATCATTGAAGCTCGAATCCCTGATTAAGAAGTGAGGAGAGGAAATAGCAAACCAAAGGGTCCCCCCTACACTTATGGTAAAGAAAGCAAAAAGATAGATGCATGGGTTGCCTCCCAAGAAGCGCTTGATTTTTGTTAACCGAGTCGTGAGCCTGACTCGACCTTGATCATCAACGGAAGAAGCATGAAACATATCCACCAGGATCAAAGACATAGTTTTCATCCATCAATAAGCACAAGCTTAAGGCTAACAAGGCAAGCCAAAGAAGAGTAGGCAAGGTTCCCTTAAGCAGTGATGGAGCACGGTGGAAGCAAGGATGAAGTGGTGTAAGCATGTCTTCAATGGTTCCAAAGATTTTTCCTTTTATTTCATCAGGTGGATACTGAGATGGCTTAAAGACTTCAATACCGGGGTCAAACACCTTTTCCTTTAAGGGAAAATAGCACTCAGGCTCAGCCGAGTGTGAAGAAGATCCGCAAAGAAGTACAACCTCGTCCTCAGAAGGGGGACAAAGAGGTGTCAAATCATATGTGCAACGGATTTTGGTGTCGACTGGTTTCTTCTCCTTTGACAGAATGTTCTTCAAATCCAAAGTAGGATCAAGACGATAATCTTCAAAGTCATAAGGAGGAGCATCACTCTCATGAGGGAAGTAAGTGTTGAGAAATTCAAAGAAATCTTCCTCAAATGAGTAATCGTCCAAAGTAGGATCGAGTGATGGCGGAGGATCTTCATCACGTGAAGAATCGCTCGAAAGAGTATCAGCCTCATCGAAATCATCGAAAGTGGGCAGCTCGGGATACTCAGAAGTACAATCAAAATCATCCGAATCTGAGCTAGAATCAGCATCATCATAAGCATCGAAGACCGGTGGAGAATCATAAATGGGAGAAGCGTCCAAAGTGGAGTGAGAATCATCCACATTATCTTCAAAGAGTGGATTATCGATGGAAGAATCGAATAGAGGATTGTCATAGACGGTCAAGTCATCGAGCACATTAATCATATTCACTGATTCTCGGCCTCCAAAGGATATGTCTATAGGCGTCCCCATTTTGAAATTTTGTGAGGCATTCCCGACTCTTAAGATTAACTCACCTTCGGCCACATCTACTAAAGCACGTCCGGATCTCAAAAATGGCCGACCAAGTATTAAAGGAATACGAGGGTCCAATTTCATAATCAACTACGAGAAAATCGACCGGGAAAGTAAATGCGCCAACTTGACTGAATACGTCTTCGGCTATACCAACGGGGTAAGCGAGAGTGAGATTAGCAAGTTCGAGAGTCATCTTTGTTGGAATGAGATCGGGTAATGATAGTGTTTTCCAAACACTCAAAGGCATCAGATTAATACTAGCCCCGAGATCAGCAAGGGCAGTAAATTCTTCAGTTTTGTTGAACACGCAAGGCAACACAAAACGACTGGGATCCCCTAGCTTTTCCGGAAGTTCTTTAAGAATAACTGCAGAGCAGTTTTCATTTAAGCGTGTGTTGGCGAGTTCAATCAGCTTCTCCTTCTTGTTAAGCAATTCCTTAAATGCTTTAACAAATTTGGGCATGTGGACAAGTGCTTCAAGAAAACTAATGCTGAAGCCCATTTGAGAAATCATATTGATATATTTTGTTATTTGAGAGTCCTCCTTTATTAGATCATTGGTCTTGCCTATGCGAGAAGGGTATGGGATTCTGGGTTTATAGGCGGAAGGTAAAGGTGTAGTTGGTAAAGGTTGAGATGTTGAAGGGTCCTTCCGAGATACATCGTCATGACGAGGCGGAGACGGTAATGGTGCACTAATACTAGGTATAGGAGGAGTAGGGATACATGGTGGTGGAGGAGGTGTAGATGATGGGGGTGGGATTGGTGGTCCTACGATGGTGACTCCACTACGAGTAGTAATAGCACTCACATTAGCTCGCGGATTAGTGACGATGTTTGAAGGTAGAGAACCCGAAGAAGAAGAAGGTTGAGCTTCGGGCAAGAAACTAGCCAATAGAGTCTTTAATTCAGTCGTTTGAGTGATGAAGGAGGATTGAATATTATCACGAACCTCGGTTCTGATGTCATTACCTTGCTTTAGGATATCTCCTTTCAAATTGATTATTTGGCTCTGTAGATTCTTGATTTGCTCACCTTGAGTTCTCATGATGGCGTCAACATCGGGATTAATAGGTGGGTGTTGTTGGGCGGGTGGGTTATAAGGATTAGAAGCTCTTGGTGGGATTTGGTTGCTTCGGTTGTAGTTGGTGGCGAGGTTTTGGTTTTGAGGAGAAAAACCGGGTGAAAGGTAATTGTTGGATCGGTAACTCAGCAGATTTCTATCCCCTTGTTGTCTAGCTTGGTAATTTTCCGGTGAATAATTACCGTAAGCAGCATACACATTTTCTGGATTTCCTTGTGTCGAAGGACAATCGGTGTATGAGTGAGGACCGCCACATGTTTCACAAGGATTAGCAACCGCTTTAACTTGTTGTTGTTGTTGGTTTGAAGCGAGAAGCGTAATACTTTTGCTCATTTCGGCCATCATGCGGGTGAGTTCGGTCATCTCAGGGTTTGCTGAGGTGGAGGAAACATTGACTCTCGGGTTGTTCCTAGAAGAGGCAGAGGAATCCCAGTTCTTGTGGTGAGTAGTCATGTTCTCAATTAACTCTCTACACACCTCGGGTCTCCTTTTCATGAATGTGCCACCGGCGGCTGCATTGATTGTATCACGATCTCGAAAAGTCAAACCGTTGTAGAAAGTATCGATTAAGGTCACAGGGAGCATGTTGTGGTTTGGACATCTATCGATCAAGACATTATATCTCTCCCAAGCGTCAAAAAGAGATTCATCGGGATCTTGCATGAAACCGCTGATCTGATTGCGAAGGCTTGTGACCATGGATGGTGGAAAGTAGCGCGACAAAAAGCGTTGAGTCATATCATCCCAAGTGTGAATAGAATTCTTCGGGAGACGATCAAACCATTTCTCGGCATGATGCGATAAAGTATGTGGGAAGAGTTGTAGGCGAAGAACATCCATTGTGGCCCCAGACAACTTCATGCTTTGGGTGATTGTAATGAACTTGTCGAGGTGTTTGTTGGCATCATCATCAGGCAATCCTCTATATGGGTTTGTTTGTACTTGCTGAATCATGTGGTGCTTTAACGAAAACTCAGGAGCGTTGATTTGCATCGGCGCAATCGGTCCTCCTCGTCCAAACATTGTTGGTTGACAAAGTTCCTCCATGGTCCGAAGATCGGGCTGTGGAAGAGCATTGTTGTTATTATTATTATTATTATTGAGGTGCGGTGGAATGTTGTTGTTGTTAACACCTGCCATATCTAAATCTTCTTGAGGCTCGGGCTCTTGATAATTAGAAGATCTAGTACGCATACACCTAAAAATGCAAAAGAAAAAGAAACCAAACGCAAAGACAATATATATACACAATAAAGATATAATCTTTTTGGATTTTTGAAATTTTTAATTTTTATGGTTTTTTATCAATTTTCTAATTTTTATGGTTTTTTGAATTTTTTAGGCAAGAAAAATAACGCTCACAAGTGAACGGATCCCAAAAAGCAACGTGTCTCTCACAGAAAACCGTCAATCTTAACGAAAAGAGCCGGCAGCGGCGCCATTTGATACATGGCTTTGGCCCGTATAAAAATTATCGTTCAAGTTCGTGTTCTCGTTATCTTAACGAATTGATCTAGGCTCTCTATATGACTCTATTGTTTTTGGTGAAAAAGAATATTTTTGGTTGTTTTTAATTAAATTTGCAAAGACTTAAAAGTAAAGGTGCTCTTAAAGTAAATCTAAGTCTAATTAAAATAAAGGTGCAAGTAATTAAAGAGAGACTGAAATTTAAGGGCACTAAAGTAAATGACACAAACTTAAATCTAACTAAGGCAAACTTAAAATGCGACTAAAACTTAAACTAAGGCAAAACTAAAATAAAGCTAAGGCAAATAATCTTAAAGTGCAATTAAATAAAAGGCAGGAAAAATAAAGCTTGAAAATAAAAATCAAAGACAAAAGCTAATAAGAACCTGAATACAGCTCATTCGGAATAAACCTTCGTTTGGAACAATCACTCGTCCAGAATGTCACCTTCGGTTGAAATGATTCTTCTTCGCTCGGAATATTACCAAAATCCTTGATCCGGAACAAATTGATCTGAATATGTCACTTATCCAAAACAATCCTTCGTTCGGAACTTTACTGATTCGGAACTCTTAAATTTTGCCTTGATTCGGAAGTTTTTGGTCACCCTTGATTCGGAAGATTCCGAATGAAGCACCCTTGATTCGGAAGTTTAAAACTTCCGAATGAACACTCCCTGATCCGGAACTTGTCCTTGATTCGGAAGTATGTTCGGAACTTTTAAGTTCCGAATGAACAACCTTGGTTCGGAACTTTGGGAAGTTCCGAATGAATACCCACTGATCCGGAACTTTTGGAGTTCCGAATGAACTGCTTGATCCGGAACTTTTGAGTTCCGAATGAAGCTCTTCTGGTTCGGAACTTTGGAAGTTCCGAATGAATGGTTCTTGAGTCGGAAGTTTTCCTTCGTCCGGAACTTTGAATGTTCCGGATGAACAAGCTTGACTCGGAACTTTTTGCTGATCCAAAATCTTCCGGATGAAACACTTGACTCGGAACTTTGAAGTTCCGAATGAAAGCTTTCCCTCCTTCTTGGTTCGGAAGTTTACCTGGAAAGATCAGAAACACAACAAACAATCCCGAAGAACAAGGGATCAAAGAAAACAGCAGATCTAAACAGATTAATCAAAATAAACACAAACGACTTAATGAAACTAACAACGGATCAACAGTAAACATAAACAAACAATTTAAAATCAAGAAATCAAACAACTTTAACCACAATAATCAATAACCACTTGGATCAAAATAAAAGCATGAACATGAACATAAACATAAACACATAAATCAAAGATTAAGAAAGGTAGATAAGAGATTGACAAGATAAAGTAAAGATTGACAAAAATTAAAGGAAAACTTACTTGAAATTAAATGAATTTAAGGTGCAAGACAAGGTATTTAAATTTGACAAGATAAGTAAATGACAAGATAATTAAATGGTGGAAGGTCTAATTGTCACCATTAGCCAACAACAATGAAGAGTAAACAATCCTAATCTATTTATAGGGGAGGATTAAGGAAGCTTCCTCCCCTCTTTCCTTTTCTCTTAATTGCGTAATTAAGTCCCTCCTTCTTTTAATCTTCATTAATTGCATACTTAGTCCTTTTCTTCTAATCTTCTTTAAACTTGGACTTAAGGGACTTTTGGCTTCGGGTTTTCTTTGAACTGTCTTTAAATTCTTCAATAAAATAGACTTGAATTCTTCGGCTTTTGATAAACTTCCGTCTTTTGACTTTTTCTTCGATAAATCTTCAGAATTGGTCGTGGACTTCCGTTCTTTTTGCACTCTTGACTTCTCGACTTTGTCTTTCATCTTTTTCTTCAATAAAAGTCCGTAAATGCCCGTGAATTCCCGTGTTTTCTCCACTTTTCACCTTTTCGTCCTAAATCACAACAAAAACACAAATCACGCATAATTCTGACATAAAAGACATAAAATACATGTTTTGGTCCGGTTATTATTGTAATTAAGTGGTAGAAAAGATGGGTGTTTACACACCTATCATTAATGCTAAGTAGCAGTGTCTGAGTAAAGAAGTGTGCAATGTCATGTGTCTATCTCACAGTATGTGATTGTGTACGTGATGTTTTGTCATCTTATCTGATACACTGAAGTTGAACAAATAATCACAAGTCATCAAAGTTTCTCTTCAGAAAATTCTGAACAATTTTTTTTATACAAATGAGTAGCTAGGCCTGATGTAAAACCCGCATGATTTTACCATGAATAGTACCCTTAAGATCATACTTACTAGATTAAAACTTTCCTATTATAGCATGATTACATTTACGTGTTAGGATTTTATGTATTACGTACGTGTTAGAACACGATAAGTATTTATTACGTACGAACACACAATAATTATTTAGCAATAATTAATCACGAGCATGCGATCATGAAATCATGAACGTAATTAAATCACGAGCTAATATTAATTACGTATATATATTTATTACGAACACAAATAAATATATTAAGTCACGGTAAATATTTAACGAGAACACATAAAACACGAACACGACTAAACACGGACGAACACTTAAATATCGAGACACGGAAAACGGTACGGGTACCCCATGTGGGGCCCCTTAACCGCGGCTACATCAAGAGATGGGCCAAGCCCATCTAAAATTTTACTAAGAAGGGGTAAAGGTAAAATCTTGTTTTCATTTTTCACTTTACAGTAAACTTAATCAAAAACCTAAAAAGATTTTTCTCCTTCTCCTTCTTCCTCCCCTTTGCCGCCGCATACAACAAGAAGAAAGGGGGTGTTCGTTTGTTTTTGATCTTGAATCTTATACGTGTGTTCGTGTGTGTTCATCCTCGTTAGATCCACGCATTCGGTATATCTTTTTAATCCTTTTCTTTTGTTTTTATTTAATAAATTAAATAAGAACATGATGTTTTTAAAAACCTAATTAAAACATAAATCAAACATGTAATTGGTTATGGGGTAAGTCAAAACGGATGTTTTTAGGGGTGTTTGTTTGGCCGACGCCTAAACCGAACCCCAAGGGGGTCTCGGTTTGGCTTATAGACCACCACCGAGACCATATGGTCCCGGTTGGGTGGTGTGGGTCCCACGACAGCAGCAACGAGGAGGAAACCCCGAGGTGGTTCGGGGTATTGAGTTGATTTCGAGTCTGGTTCATGGTTACTAGTCACGATCCGGTTCATGGTTTATGTTAATATGATGTTTTTAATAATCATATGTTAAAATTAAATTAATAATTATATGACATGATTAATCTAATAAAACATGACGTAGGTTATAATTTAATTATTAGATCATGGAATTATTAACCTAAGTATTTATATTTTTCTACACTTATAATTAATTAATTATTTAAAAACCATAGTTATAATTAATTAATTAACATGACTTAGGTTATATTATTAATAAATAATAATACATGTTTTAACCTAAGTACTTAACTTTATTTAATTAAAAACATGATATATTTAATTAAATACTTTTAACCTATAGTTTATTTAAATTACATGAAATAATTATTAAACTATACATTATATCATTATGACTTAGAATAATAATCAGAAAACACTTAAGCTTATATACTTAGCTTATTTAACCAGCTTATATCTAATTATGGAAACTTTCTATTTTTAGAAACTTATTTAATTAAGGCAGCTAATCTATTTATGGAAACTTTCTATTTTTAGAAACTTATCTTTTTTAAGCAGTAATTCTATTTTTGGAAACTTTCTATTTTTGAAAACTTTCTATTTTTGGAAACTTTCTATTTTTGGAAACTTTCTGTTTTTGGAAACTTTCTATTTTTGGTAACTTTCTATTTTTGGAAACTTTCTATTTTAGGAAACCTGCTATTTTTAGAAAGTTACTTATTATTACACAGTAAGTATAATAATACATGAAATACCAGAAATACTTAATCGGAATAGACAGAATATAAGATAAACACAGTTTAAGGCTTAAAACAGTAAAACATGATATGAACGTATAAAATAAGCTAAGACATGACATAAAACCAGTTACGTATTTAGTAATCAGATACTTATTCACGTATATATTTATGTAGCATTAGTGATACCGAAGTAGGATTCTCCTCAGTTCGTCTTCTTCGTTCACTGGACATAAGGTACGGATTCCCGTACTTTCAGTATGGACATTCTTTCCTTATTAGGATTCCCCGTATGCAGCCAAATGTTTTCCCGTAGTATAAGTTTATATGTTTGACTTGCTTATGTTTAATTTAGAATACCTATAGTCATATACATGCATGACCAGTTTCACCTAGTTATGGAGGTACCATAACCATAACATTAAAGGCACTGATGTTATGACTTCACCACGGCGGAGTGATTGCTCGTGGCGTCCCTTCAGCTTTTGGCCATATTATTATATTTATCATGTGGGGCGTATGGGTGCATCCTAGTTACATGTTTTTCAGTAGATTACTCAGTGTAAATGTGGTGTGTGCCTTGCATCCTTCACAAGGAGCTGATCCCTCCTACCCAAAACCAGTATACTAAGTTAGAGGCAGCCCCTCTAATTTGCATGATGAGGTCACCCCTCCAAGTATTCATGCACGGTGGATTTTCATGACCTATATTGGCTAATGGTAGAATATGTTAAACAGTTTTTATAAGATAAACATAAGGCTTTTCAAACTATAAAACCAGTTTTACCAAGACTTAACCAGGTTATTCCGGACTTAGTTTCTTCCGCTGTTATATGTTATATGCTTATCCTATTCATGCTTTATTGTACATCCGTGCACTGAGCGTATTGCTCAGCCGTTTTCCTTTTCTATGTTCCCAAAACGGCAGGTACTAAGGGACGCTCGTAGACTCTAAGCGTACGTGCATATGGACTGGAAGCTTTCTAGCCTTTCTTTTCTTTATGCATTATCTTTACTTTGATACACTTGCTATGGACATTGTTTAGTCCTTTCTTTTACAGTACTTATGTTTGTGTGTGATGAGCTTTACTTTTGGACTACCGATGTTTGATTCCGGTATTTTCCTTTTATGGTCATGTAATGTTTAGACATTTTTCCTTGTATACTTTGATGACACGCCATAATTAAGCGTGACATTCCATTATCAAAATGGGGTGTTACACCTGAGTAGAGGAGCATGCAATGTCATATGTCTTGTTCACTTATGTGTACATGTATATGGGGTTTTGTCGCCTCATCTGACGCACTGAAGCTCACAAGTATTACCATCAGCTTCAGCATATATAGGCAAAAGATTTTAAAACAAATCAATCATGTCTCTAAAAGAATTAAATGGCATTGAATTTTCTTGAGAATAAAACAAACATTCTTTCAAAAGGTGTCAATTGTTAATTAAGGAAATTTCAAACCTCCACATCCGCAGTCAACAACTTCCTGACACATGAGACGTTTCACTGTTCAAAGCAACATAAAATCATACCTTTTTGTAGAACATTAATGAGAGAGTTTGTGCCATTTGTTCAAAAGAAACCCTAAAAGTTTGATAACCTTTTCAAATGTTTTAAAAAGTTTTCAGTCTAAGTTTTATATAAATCCTTTGAAGATTGGATCCCATATCACTTTTACAAATCTTTCATCTCAAAAAAACACACACAAACTCAACCTCTTAAAAAAACACACAAAACACCAATGGCAGTAGAATCATCTTCGCAACAAGATGTTGAGATCACCATCAACCCATCCATACATGTTAACTATCCCATTGACGATATCATCTTTAAACCCAACAACACCACGTTAATCAAACCAGACATCATCAAATGTATCTTTGGGAATCAAGTCATGACATTTTTGTCAAAATGTGTTATTCGTGAAGCTTTGTTTAAAGACCCAGGGATGATGTTTCAAAATGTTTTAATGGAGTTTCGGTTCAAGCTTCACAAAACAAGAAATCTATAGAGTTTGATTCTACAGTAGCTGAGATTCATAGTAAAATTGGTTTAAAGTTGTTTAGAAGGGTTCTGGGTTTAAACTATTTGGAAAACCCTAGTGACTATGAGGCTATACCCAATGATTTTTTTGTTGTTAAAAATTAGTTTAAAGAAATAGGGTATATTGAAGAAATCACTGAAGGTGGGCTGAAGAGAAGCTGTTTACCACCTAAGTGGAAATTGCTGATGACCATTTTAATTGAATGCTTGGGGGGGGGGACTAGAGGGCTTGACCAGATAAATCAAAAGGATGCAATAATTTTATATTGTCTGGCCAAGGGAATAAAGGCTGATTTTGGGAGGCTAATATTAAAGATCTTCATGGGAAGCTAAAGAAAAAGACTAGGGAGAAAAATGTTGTTTACACCAGATTTTTATCCCTCATTTTTGCTGACCATCTTGGAGATGATTTTTCTAAACTCCAAGGAGAAAAATTGGTTTTTCATCCCTTTGAGCTTAAGCGATGGAATATTCTAGTTAGTACCATTGGTCCTCCTTTTACACAACCCATGCTAAACATCTGCTCAGCTGTTGATACAAAAGTTGGGTGATCCTTGTTAGACCCGAATTAGGCTTAATTCGGGTTGGATGGACTCCGGCTCTTGCACCAAGTGAATTATCTGGTTGGGATCCTGCACACTAAAACAACACGCGTTAGGCTTACCGTGGGAATGTTTCCCACGATGAGACTCTGGCGTGAGAGTAAGTAATCGGTTAGGGTTATAGGAATCGGATGAGATGTGAGTGTGTAGAATGTAATACCTTTGTGGAACCCTTGGGGGTTCCTTATATAGGCAGTGATACCCTAATGGGCTGTCACTGATGCTTCGGCCCCAAGGAAAGGATAAATACCAGATTTAGATTGATTGTTATCTTCTAATTATGGCGAGTGAATATCCTCTCCTTTGGGATAAATCCTAACCTTGCACCGGGCATGCCAGGCCGTGGGCCGCACACGTGTGTGCGGTTACTGTTCATCTAAGACCATAAGCTTAAATAACATTATTCACACCCATCCGTGATGGACCGGATACGGGTAGTACCCATGGGCCGGGTTATGACCCGGCTGGGGACTATACGTCATCATGTCCCCCAGTCTAGTTGTTACAGCCGTAGATGTAACCTCTAGACTACCAAGATGCTCCCCGGACGTACCAAGAAAGATCCTTAGGGAATGATAAAGTTTTTAAAAATTTGTTTTGGCCGCACGTGGCAACCTGATTTAGGAATTTATTCCAATGATACCTCAGCCGCACGTGACGACCGAGACAAATTAAATGTAGCATTGAATATGGTCTTACGTAAGACCGCATATCCCGATACAATTGACTGTTCACCTGCCAATTGAATGACAAAGTGCAAACAGTCAGAACCTCGAGTGGCGTGAACTATTGAGTCAAAAGTGACCCGTGGGTCCCACCTGACTTTTTATTTGCCACTTATACCCCAACCACACGATTTAGGATAGTGGCAAACACGTGTCATGCATCCAACAGACCATGACTTGCAAGGAAACCCTATAAATAAGTCGCCCCTACGGCTGTGTGTAACACACAGTCTTTTTCTTCATATCTACCATTAAAGCTTTCCTCATTAGCACCACCTTCTCACGCACGGATCCCTTCCCACGCAGGTTAAAATACCACGCCTTTAACTTATTTATTTAGTAATGGCTCAAAGAAACAACCCCTCTATTGGATCCGTGCTCAACGTAATGACCCAAGAGAAATTGGAGCACTTCTGCACTGATTTCTTCATTCCTAGTAACCTACATCCATCTCTCCCTGGTGCAGGGGACCTCATAACTGAGGCGCCCCAGGGAAAAATTGGCCTATACACTCGTCTGTTCGATGCGGCCAACTACCGCATTCCCTTCACTCGTTTCCTTGTAGATCTCCTAGGATATTAGGACGTACATATCACCCAACTACACTGTATAGGCGCATGCAAGATTAGTCAGTTTGAAATCCTTTCTCGCGCAAGAAAAATCCCTCCTACCGTAGAGTTATTCAGGCTATTTTATACCCCTAGTTTAGTAAATGGTTGGCTATCTTTTAATAAACGATCCCCAAACAGCCCCACATCCCATAATAAGGCCATGGATTCGCTGAAAAATTGGTATGACCATTACTTTTTCATCGACTCAATAGTGTGGCCGGCCGATTTTGTTTTTAAACATAGGTTATCTCCTGACCCTCCTCCGCGCGCCGGTACATACAATCCCCAACATTCCCAAGAAATAGATAGGAATAGGACAGGGTTCCATAGGAACCTACCCGAATCATTCCTTTGTTTGCTAGGGATTAGCCGCAATTACTTCGGCTCATCCAACAAATATCCTGTGTTTTGGAGGATGCTTGGTGAAGGTAGGTATAGCATCCGCACATCAAAGACGTACATACATCTATTTGCTATAACTAACATACTTTGTTTTGTGGAAACCTTGGTTTCCGGATCTTTTAAGCTACTAGGAACGCATCATGTTCATATGATTAGATAATCAAAGCGGAATTAGAACACGACACATTAACAAGGTGTTTGGACACAAAACATATGAATTAAACAATTGGATTGTTCATTATATTGATAATCAACAATCACTAGACGTGTATACATTCAATCCCACGTCTAGTCGACACACGCTTTAGGTTTACATTGTGAATGAACTTATGAATAAAACCTAAGACCCTTGGTTCCTTTTATAGTGTAAGGATTAGGGTTTACAAGAGATAATAATGAATAAACAAGTAAATCATCTATTTAGATAAACATATACAGAATATATCCTGCATATATATCCAAATAGAAGCTTCTAAAGGCTTCTTGTCTACGTTTCTAACAATGCTTACATTGTACATAACAATGCTCGGATTGTACATGACAATGCTTGCTTTGTCAACCTTGGATTTGCTCTTGTCAACGCTTAGATTGCTCTTGACAACGCTTAGACAAAATCTTCATGTTTTCTTCGTTTTTGAGTTTCTGCCACATCAACTTTTTGACCCAACAATCTTCCCCTAGTTGATGTCGGCAAAACTCTATGTGTATCTCTTGTAAGTTGTACATGATCTTCAAATTGCTTCCCCTCAATTGTAGCATGTATATCTTCCCCTTTTTGTCACATCAACAGGGAAGTAAACAATGTATGCAATCTTGAAGATTCTCCAAATGTAGCTCTATGTAATGATCTTGAAGAAAAATAAATAAAGTATTCTTGATGTAGAAGTAGAATAACCCAAACCTATGTTCCATATCTTGTACGATGTGATGAAGTGTGTGATGAATACAAAAATCCTCATCCTTTGTGAGACACTGAGTACGATAATGTTACTCCTTCATGTGATAGAAAATATGTGCATAGAGTACCATAAGAAAAATCACATATTCCTAGATCTTTTATGACTTCATCAGTAACAATGTAAGCACAAACAGGTTACCTTAAAAGTCAGTGGCTGGAAGTGCATGACTTTAAGATATGATAGAACACAAACTCGCGAAAATCTTCTTCAATCATCAAACTTACCATAAGAATTCTTCCCCTTAAGCCAACACCTCTTCATGACGATTTTGATGGAATAACATCTTCATACCATATGTAAAAGCTACAAAATGGATAACTCTTTTGCAAGGCTATCCCGATTACATAGTTTAAAATATCCATCAAATTCCCATGAATAGTTGCCAACTCGCATTAAAATCATTAATCCCTTTCAAAAATATCCGAGCCATAAATATCAACTTGATATTCTATATAAAAACGGAGATTCCATGTACCTTCGTGTGTAAATTCCTCCTTTTTGTGTGCTAAAAACGTACCAATTTTCTCAACAGCAGCCATTCTTTTGTTATCCGAGAACCTTCTTTGTCCAATATCCTTTCTATGTGTACTGTCACATATCGGACAACACCTATCAACGCTTGAGCAAGCGTTTCTCGGACAACTCATGTCAACGCTCTCTGTCAGCGTTCGACTTATTCTTGTCAGCGTCAAAATTACAAACGTCAGCGTCAACCATAAACTTTGTCAGCGTCTTGTCTATGCTTTGATAGTGCTTGAATATTATTGATCATTGTATCCAACATACACTCCCATGCATCCATGCATATCACGTGTAAAGTTTTATAATTACCACAAACCATATTAACCAATGAGAAATAAATTCTCTTGTCAACATCTGCTTTTGGAACTTGTTGTACCACGTGATATCACTTTTGTATTTATACCGTAGTCATCATCAGATCTTTTCTTGTCTCACATGAATGATACAAAAGTAACTTTTGTATACGTTTGACTTATATGGAGGAATATGGCGAAACATCAGGCAGAGATTATGCAAGTTGCAATCACATCCAAAAATAGGAAACGAATTATATGAGATATGTATTCCCAAGGAAGTCAGCTACATATCCTACAAAGTAGGATCACAACCAACCTGTATCCTTAAAAATCTCGCATCTGCTGTTTGCAATTAAGAATACCTCCATTCATATTATAACCAAACGAACAACACACCTTAGTTGACCATGATAAATTACTTTTGTTCAACCCTTTTTACTATGTCCCACAAACACGATCATTGCTTGTTCTCGTTTGGGATCACTGTGGTACTTTCAAGATCAGCATATGGACCACACAACACTCCTGTTGTAGCAGCCAAAACATAATAATCATTGAAGTACACCTGCTGTTGTTGTACCTTCTTGAATTATAGAACTAGGGTTTGTGAAAAACCCTTAACTTGTATCCTACTACACGACACAACACTGCTGCAAATCGTCTCTTTCTGCTTAGAATCGATCTAGGGTTTGGAGAAACCCTGAATTATGATTTTATGCAAATCTGAAACTCTAAAAATCATCTCTACAGCCAACTTCGACGCTTAATAACTTTTGATTGGGGATAAAACTCGACAATCCCTCTGATGGATGTCTAGATATATGTGTATAGAACACACACAAGAAATTTCGTGACGATCCAACAGTTCAGTAAAAAGCTATGACCTTCTGAATACTACTGCGCACACAAAAACGTCAAGAAAAACCCTAGACGGATTTTTCTATTCTTCTCGATACACGAACACCTTGTTGGTCCTAGCATCACGAGCCACGAGGCTCTGATACCAATTGTGGAAACCTTGGTTTCCGGATCTTTTAAGCTACTAGGAATGCATCATGTTCATATGATTAGATAATCAAAGCGGAATTAGAACACGACACATTAACAAGGTGTTTGGACACAAAACATATGAATTAAACAATTGGATTGTTCATTATATTGATAATCAACAATCACTAGACGTGTATACATTAAATCCCACGTCTAGTCGACACACGCTTTAGGTTTACATTATGAATGAACTTATGAATAAAACCTAAGACCCATGGTTCCTTTTATAGTGTAAGGATTAGGGTTTACAATAGATAATAATGAATAAACAAGTAAATCTTCTATTTAGATAAACATATAAAGAATATATCCTGCATATATATCCAAATAGAAGCTTCTAAAGGCTTCTTGTCTACGTTTCTAACAATGCTTACATTGTACATAACAATGCTTGGATTGTACATGACAATGCTTGCTTTGTCAACCTTGGATTTGCTCTTGTCAACGCTTAGATTGCTCTTGACAACGCTTAGACAAAATCTTCATGTTTTCTTCGTTTTTGAGTTTCTGCCACATCAACTTTTTGACCCAACAATCTTCCCCTAGTTGATGTCGGCAAAACTCTATGTGTATCTCTTGTAAGTTGTACATGATCTTCAAATTGCTTCCCCTCAATTGTAGCATGTATATCTTCCCCTTTTTGTCACATCAAGAGGGAAGTAAACAATGTATGCAATCTTGAAGATTCTCCAAATGTAGCTCTATGTAATGATCTTGAAGAAAAATAAATAAAGTATTCTTGATGTAGAAGTAGAATAACCCAAACATATGTTCCATATCTTGTACGATGTGATGAAGTGTGTGATGAATACAAAAATCCTCATCCTTTGTGAGACACTGAGCACGATAATGTTACTCCTTAAAGTGATAGAAAATATGTGCATAGAGTACCATAAGAAAAATCACATATTCCTAGATCTTGTATCACTTCATCAGTAACAATGTAAGCACAAACAAGTTACCTTAAAAGTCAGTGGCTGGAAGTGCATGACTTTAAGATATGATAGAACACATACTCGCGAAAATCTTCTTCAATCATCAAACTTACCATAAGAATTCTTCCCCTTAAGCCAACACCTCTTCATAACGATTTTAATGGAATAACGTCTTCATACCATATGTAAAAGCTACAAAATGGATAACTCTTTTGCAAGGCTATCCCGATTACATAGTTTAAAATATCCATCAAATTCCCATGAATAGTTGCCAACTCGCATTAAAATCATTAATCCCTTTCAAAAATATCCTAGCCATAAATATCAACTTGATATTCTATATAAAAACGGAGATTCCATGTACCTTCGTGTGTAAATTCCTCCTTTTTGTGTGCTAAAAACGTACCAATTTTCTCAACAGCAGCCATTCTTTTGTTATCCGAGAACCTTCTTTGTCCAATATCCTTTCTATGCGTACTGTCACATATCGGACAACACCTATCAACGCTTGAGCAAGCGTTTCTCGGACAACTCATGTCAACGCTCTCTATCAGCGTTCGACTTATTCTTGTCAGCCTCAAAATTACAAACGTCAGCGTCAACCATAAACTTTGTCAGCGTCTTGTCTATGCTTTGACGGTGCTTGAATATTATTGATCATTGTATCCAACATGCACTCCCATGCATCCATGCATATCACGTGTAAAGTTTTATAATTACCACTAACCATATTAACCAATGAGAAATAAATTCTCTTGTCAACATCTGCTTTTGGAACTTGTTGTACCACGTGATATCACTTTTGTATTTATACCGTAGTCATCATCAGATCTTTTCTTGTCTCACATGAATGATACAAAAGTAACTTTTGTATACGTTTGACTTATATGGAGGAATATGGCGAAACATCAGGCAGAGATTATGCAAGTTGCAATCACATCCAAAAATAGGAAACGAATTATATGAGATATGTATTCCCAAGGAAGTCAGCTACATATCCTACAAAGTAGGATCACAACCAACTTGTATCCTTAAAAATCTCGCATCTGCTGTTTGCAATTAAGAATACCTCCATTCATATTATAACCAAACGAACAACACACCTTAGTTGACCATGATAAATTACTTTTGTTCAACCCTTTTTACTATGTCCCACAGACATGATCATTGCTTGTTCTCGTTTGGGATCACTGTGGTACTTTCAAGATCAGCATATGGACCACACAACACTCATGTTGTAGCAGCCAAAACATAATAATCATTGAAGTACACCTGCTGTTGTTGTACCTTCTTGAATTATAGAACTAGGGTTTGTGAAAAACCCTTGTCTTGTATCCTACTACACGACACAACACTGCTGCAAATCGTCTCTTTCTGCTTAGAATCGATCTAGGGTTTGGAGAAACCCTAAATTATGATTTTATGCAAATCTGAAACTCTGAAAATCATCTCTACAGCCAACTTCGACGCTTAATAACTTTTGATTGGGGATAAAACTCGACAATCCCTCCGATGGATGTCTAGATATATGTGTATAGAACACACACAAGAAATTTCGTGACGATCCAACGGTTTAATAAAAAGCTATGACCTTCTGAATACTGCTGCGCACACAAAAACCTCCAGAAAAACCCTAGACGGATTTTTCTATTCTTCTCGATACACGAACACCTTGTTGGTCCTATCATCACGAGCCACGAGGCTCTGATACCAATTGTGGAAAACTTGGTTTCCGGATCTTTTAAGCTACTAGGAATGCATCATGTTCATATGATTAGATAATCAAAGCAGAATTAGAACACGACACATTAACAAGGTGTTTTGACACAAAACATATGAATTAAACAATTGGATTGCTCATTATATTGATAATAAACAATCACTACACGTGTATACATTAAATCCCACGTCTAGTCGACACACGCTTTAGGTTTACATTGTGAATGAACATATGAATAAAACCTAAGACCCTTGGTTCCTTTTATAGTGTAAGGATTAGGGTTTACAAGAGATAATAATGAATAAACAAGTAAATCTTCTATTTAGATAAACATATATAGAATATATCCTGCATATATATCCAAATAGAAGCTTCTAAAGGCTTCTTGTCTACGTTTCTAACAATGCTTACATTGTACATAACAATGATTGGATTGTACATGACAATGCTTGCTTTGTCAACCTTAGATTTGCTCTTGCCAACGCTTAGATTGCTCTTGACAACGCTTAGACAAAATCTTCATGTTTTCTTCGTTTTTGAGTTTCTACCACATCAACTTTTTGACCCAACATGTTTGTTTTGGCAGAAATGAACTTCTTTGGAATCCTTCGTCAAGGTGATCCAAAACTTATACCAGAGGGAGCCCGTCCCAGACGTGAGAATGAGCTACCCGTCCTCGAGCATACCCAGAACGTGACAGTTGCCCTGGCAGCCGTACCGGATCCCCATTCTGACGAAGAAGAAACAACACTCTTGAGAACCCCCGTGGATTTCGACAACGAAGATGGTGACAACATGATGCTTGAAGATGAAGTTGGGCCCTCCTCGCCGCCTAAGACTGCTACCCCCGTACACAGGGAAGAGCAAGGTGACAACATTGAGAGGACCACATCCAGTCTTCTCCAAATGTTGGGCGATGACGAGGAGGAAGTGCAACAAGTAGAGGAAGAGGGGGAAGAAGGGGAAGCCCAGCCCGCCCCTAAGCATACTTGTAGGAAGAACAAACGGGTAAGAAGAGTTGCTCAGGCTGAGGTTGGTGAACACAATGCCCCCCCCCCCCCAAAAAAAATTGCGCGAGGATCACCCCCGCTATCAGTCTGTTGAGAGCACCACCCAAGCCTCCGAAACGGTGCGGGCTGCACCCGTGGATCCGGTCATGCCGTTGACCAATGCCGAGTCAGTCACTCAAGTTCTACCCACTACATCAGAACTAGAAAGGACCAATGTGTAAGTCTACCGCATCTATTTGGTCAAAATATCCATGATCCAAGTAAGAGTTACGGTTTTACTCAAACAATATTTAATACTCATTCCAATTGTTTGCAGGGATGAACAAGCTGGTGCCGCACCTCCCCAAGATGCACGGAAAGGGAAGGGGAAAGAAAATGAGAAGGAAAAGGAACCCACCCCACACACGGCCGTAACCAGATCTAGCCCTGCCTTTGAGGAAGGTACCCCCACAGCTTCCCAAGAGGTCCCGGTGTCCGGCCCTCATACACAGTTCAATCCTGACTGGAAGATCACCACCGCTTCATGGATGAGACAGGCCGAAGAGTGTCGTGATTATCTCAATAACTGCATCCCCCTGGGCTGGTAAGAGATGTAAATGCACTAAACCATGCGGATCTGGTGGATGAATACAATGGCACCTTGGTTCATCAGATGGCCATGGGCACTTCTATGCGGGTAAGATTTGAGGCTGCCTTAGAGCATGTTGATTCCCTGAAGAGGAAGGTTGGTCGAAGAGAGAAGATGATTGAAGAAAATGAGGCCCAAATTGCCGCCCTCCAGTCCCATCTTGCTACCGTCGAGGCGACTGTTAAAGAACAATCAACCCATACCAATGCTCATGACCAACATGTAGCCGAGCTCGAGACTGAACTTGAGGCTACAACAGCCAAGGTATGTATTTGCACCGCATCACGCCTACGTCGCAATATCCTTCATTCTAATACTTGATTTATCACATATAGGTGACTGCGGTAGAAGCTTCAGCTAAGTCCTCCTCCGACCAAGTATTCATCCTCACAAAGAAGCTTGAGGACGCATATGCGTTGATCCGGGGTGAGGAGATACTGAAAGAGTAGCTTGCTCATGGGAGGGTCATGGCCGAACAATTGAAGGAGGCGTCCACCCAAAAAGATGTACTGGTGAATGCCCTTATCTCTGAGCGTGATGATGTGTTATACCCCCAACTACTAGCAGCCATTGCCGGCCGCAGGTGGATGGTGGGTCATGAGACGCGTTTGGCCGTCACAAAGGTGTTGGAGGCCCCACAATTTGTTCAACAGTTTGCGGACCTCGTGTTAGATGGCATTGACCACGGTCGTCATGAAGGAATGGTCATGGCCGCAGAACTAATAAGGAAGAAACAAAACTTCATAAAGCATGCCTTCTTCAACCCCGGAGCTGCTGAGAAGATGACTGCTTCTATGGCCGCAATGCGAGATCTCCACTACCCCTTCTTGGCCGAGCTGGAAGCCACAAAAGATGCATCTAACAAAGAGATTATGGAGAAACTAAGTCTTGGTGCATTTTCTCAGAACGAGGGACATTCCTGGACTCCCTTTACTCCCTCACCCAGCCACCTCACTTTTCCTATTTATGTAGATGTTACCAGAATTGTAGTTGGTGAACAGCCATTAAGCGAGGTGCTGGAGATGAATGCAGCTCAAGCTCTGGAGCGGAAGGAACGTGGTGAGATATTGCCCCGTCTGGCTGAGGAGCGATGGGAGATAGGTAGGTTTCTCCCCCCCCCCCATGTAGGGTGCTCCTTAATTTGTTATAACTCTTGGATAATTTGGTTTGTAACCTAAATATTCGTTCGTGGATGTCCACGGCACTTTATCCTTTTTGTAACATGATTGTAAACATTTGGCATAATATTTATAAGTCCGTGGTGGTCACGGCAATTTTGATAATTGGAAACTTGCTTAAATTCTTTTTAGATATCATGTATTTGTGTCGCATGACGTGTCGCGTCTTACCTAGAATAAAACCAAGTCTATATTTTACTAGACGTGCGGCGTGCCTCTTTACCATGCAAAGCACTACGTGAACGCGGCATATGGAAACTTATCACAACGTCTTGTGAGTAAGGTGTCTAGTAAGGATACATGATCCGCGTCACTAGGGTTGCATCCCTCTTATGTGACAAGTTGAATTATTAGGTTCACTTAATCCTCTTACCCCGCCTGGAGGCGTATAGTACATGTACGGTTATTGAATGAATGCATATGAATAAGAGATGGCACATTATAGTTATAACAACTAAATCTATACGACAATAATAGAATATAAAGAATAAAACAATTTGCACAAGAACGAGTCGTGGAGCTAGCTAGGCACCACGAAATTTTATTAGAACGTTTACGTTTTTTGTTTTAACAAGAATGGGAAATCCTAAAAACAAAAGGAACCTAGAAAGCATAAAAACAAAACAAAGAGAAAACATGGATTTTCATTGAATCCAGATATAGCGAAGTGTGTCACAACCGGGAATTTTCTAGACTTTAAATAATAACAAATTATATTATTTATTAATCGAAATTCGTTTTCGAGAGATATCAAAGTTATTTGATTCGAAAACGGGAGTTTATTTCACATACTGTAAAAGACTGCGCAAAATCTGAGAACTGACTCGATACAAATTAAATTTATATTTAATTATTCAGAAATATTTGATAAAAGGTTTATTAAGTTATCTGATACTTCTCTTTTAGTTTATTAATGTACGTTGAAAACGAGAGCATTCAAGTTGAATTTTCATTATTTTTCTTTGAACGCAACTATTCGAGTTAACTGATAAATAATAACTATTTTATATAAAGATGTAAACGATTACGAGAAATTGGTCCAGTAAATACACCACTTTATGGGAAAAACTATTTCAAAACCAACGGCGCAAATCTCGTAAATCGAATTAAATTTTATCAAATGCTAACGAGTCCCGAACCGTTTATTTACAAAAGATATAAGAGATTTGCATTTTAGTCCCTGCATTATTAGGTACATTTCATTATGTTTTTACAAATTTTGAGTAGCACCTATATATTAAAAAAAATTAGGGTTTCCTTTCATTTATTAAAACCCTAACCCTAAATTGAAAAACACACACACTCCCCTCTTCTTTTCAGCCGTCACTTTTCTGACGAGTAATTCCGGCCACCGGAATTTACTGCCGCCGCCACTTAAAAGTATAGATCGAATAGATCTACGTTATGTACCATTCACATCCACCACTTACAAATCACCATCTTCGAAATACCACCATGCCGCCACCGACACCACCACCACCATTCAAACATCATGAAGCATACCACAGCCTCCACCATCTCGCGACATCACTATGTCACCCATGATCTAAATTCGTAACCATATCGATCTAGCAACCACGTCGTGGTCACCACCACTGAACCACCAGACCTACAGCCAAACCACCATGTGGTGTTTGGATTCGTTCGTCCTCCACACCTACGACGGGATCTGTCTTATTTATTTTGTATACCACGAAACCACTCAAACCGTGGTGTCCATTGGTGTATTCGCAGGTATTGCAGTCGTACCCGCGAGGGGTCGGGCTGGTGGTCTCGATATCGTCCCTCATTTGTATTTGATATTGGAGTTATGGTATGAAATCTGTCTTTAGAAGGTGTTTAGATATGCTGATTTACCAGTCGGAAGGGGGTGTTCGGATCTGCTGATTTACAGCCGTAAGGGTGCGTTTGGTTTAGCAGTTAGCCAATAAAGGGGCGTTTGGGTCTGCAGCGAGATATTGAGGGTGCATTTGGGACTGCAGACAGTGGGTTAAGGAGCGTTTGGGTTTGCTGATTATTAGTTCGGGTGTGTTTGGACGCTGGACGTTGAGGGTTTAGAGTGCCGGGCACGAAATGGGCTCATGGGTTGTTGTGGTTTAATTCGACTAACAAAACTTTTCTTATTTTATTAATTATAAAAACGTACTAAATGGTGGTATGAAAATGGTTAAATAAATATGTCGAACGCTATCGTTAATGCGAGAACTATAAAAAGAAGGATACGATTAATTGTGTGTTTAAATAGCCCACGTCGGGCGTTTGCTTTTAAATTATAACACATAGGTTGTGTTTGATTTTATCTAGTTATGGTGATCATTTAGCCTAAAGGGATATATGTTAAAACTCGGCTAGTGTAACGTATATCGTTTGGAAAATTGGAAATATTAAGAATTAGTTAATATGGGAAACGTTGGATAAACGAATATGTCATGTCAAAATTTTTATAAAACTCTATACTTTATATTTTTCGCTACAAACTTATATTTTATTTGTAAACCGATGAAAACAAATAAATATCATTATATTTGTAAATCGATAAAACAAATAAAAATACTATTAGAATTGTAAACCGACAAAATAATTAAATACTGTCATATTTGTAAACCGATAAATTAAATGGGTTTTATTATATTGATAAATTAATAAGAGTTATACTTTCTACCTAAAAGTGACAATTATCAATAGTGATGATTTTCTTAAAATGTGTGGGATTATGTTGTCTAATTATTTTTGTCACGATCCTTATACTGTAAATACAAAATAAATGTATACTTAGGTCTATTTTGTAAAAATTGTTATCGTTGTTATATAATTCAACATAAGAATGATATAATTGTCTAGTTATACGTAATGTGTACGGAATACATTTTATACTTGATGCATGCTTAATTAATTTAATTAACCAACCACTGAACTATTATAACTTGGAACTTAAATATTTTATCAATGGGTCACGTTGATGTACACATCTATCGAGAACTGAAATACACGTTTTTAAATATTTGATTTAGTCGATTAGTTAAACCACAACACCATGACCGAGCCGTATCGATTTCCGTTTGGGCGGAGCGTATTATTAGCATCACTATTGTTCGCGCTACTACGTCGAGGTGAGTTCATACCCCACATTTTCTTGTTTTAAATCGAATTATAAATGTTTTATAATTGCTCTTTGGGGGAGGTACATGCTTGGTCAGAAACTACTTATAAACTTGTTTGGTTGTCAATAACTGTTTATCTGTTTATAAACGTCTTGATTGTCATAAGATAATTTTAAGCTTATTTGGTTGGTCATAAACTATCTTTAAACTGGTTTAACTGTTACGTGCTGAGTGGTCAACTCCATTAATTGTTATACGTAGTACTTATGAATGTTGATACCAAAATTTCTATTGTGGGTTTCGTAGCCCAAAACTTTAACTGCTTTTTCACTGGTTCTCGGGTAGAGACAATGGTTGCAAGAATGAACACAAGTGCATATACTCGTTTATGTATTGGTCTAAGTCCCGCTTTAACCCAATTACTTGGCCCATTATCATGAACCGTTAATTTCGGACTGGATGACCGGTCGAAAGCGCGAATGTTATGGATAGATCTATCGGGGTTGACGCCCCTGTCCGGCTTGGTCCAACAGAGGACAAGCGGGCACAATTTCATTTGAGTATGTGGACGGATGTCGTGGGTTAGGCATCCGTAGGGGCTGCATTACGTGATATTACTACCGGTGTTGTTAACGCTTCGGTGTCATGAGCTTAGACAATAATAAATGCCTTATTTTATTTAGTGACTTTGTATTTGTTATATTGTCACTAAGTGGTTGGAAAATCTTGTGGTTCATTAAACAATTCTATTCTATTGGAAACTTTATTATTTATCAATGAGCTTTGTTTTTATCAGAAAACTCTATTTATTTCCAGAAAACTCTGTTATTATCAGTAAGCTATATTTACTATTAGTAAACTCTGTTTTATCAGTAAACTCTATTTTCATTAGTAAACTTTGTTTTTATCAGTAAACTATGTTTTTATCAATAAACTTTGTTTTTACTAATAAACTTTGAAATTATCAAAGAAAGTCTATTTAACAGAAACTGTGATTTTTAAACTCTTATATTTTACTGCAAGGTGTAGTGGTCAGTAAAACTCTAATTTTTCATAAACGTTTTAAAACAAACTTATGAACTCACCAACTTTATGTTGACATTTTTAAGCATGTATTTCAGGTACTTGACTATGTGGATTATTTGGAGTCTACTTTGTGGTTTTTGGCATGTAGAGGTCGTTCTCGGATCAAGCTCTCGATTACTCATGAAGTCATAACCTCCCAAAGCCAGTCTTCCGCTGTGGTGAATTTGGGGGTGTGACAGATTGGTATCAGAGCCTTGGTTATAGAGAACTAGGTTGCATTAGTAATTCTAGACTATAACCGGCTCTCAATTTTATTTAGTAGTAACACTCATGACATCATACTATTCCGCTGCTATATGAATATTTGCAATGCATGGTTGCTATTGCTTCGTTGCCTGTCATGTTATTACTTGTTTACATGAGATCGATTGCTTAATTAGTGCACTCAGACATATAATATATATTTTTATATATGATCGCTAGAACATTTATTGGGCATTATGAGTTACACAATGGTCCCGCGGGTCTTTTTATAATCAAACCTAGACATTATGTGAATTTTGGTTGACGAGTGGTCGTGAGGAATCCCCAGGTTCGAGCTAATTCGTTCAAAAAGGTTGAGAGGTGTAACAATACTTACCCTATGCATCAGTGGGCCTCATGTTGGATTGAGTGCGAGATAGAGTTAAGTATGGGACGTTACACAGCCTATGATTTTTGATGAATTACCTCGGGGGTGGGTAAGACTCGTAGTCTTACGTGGTAATGTGAAAATGTGTTGTATTTTTAGAGTCGAGCTGAGTCATCGAAAGGTTGAGATGTGTAATAATTCATAACGAAACCTGGTGCCATTCTTTGTGAGTGAGCTTCGAGGTTGGGTTATGATAAGTTATTACTCAGCTTAGTGTTTGATGAGTCTTCCTCGAGGATGGGAAGGATTTATGTGAGTGGATAATTTATTATTTAGAACTGAGTACTATATAATTATCCTACTTATAACCGTAAGTTTCTTTGCTTGATATACGTCTATAATCACTTTATCTCCTATCGACACTTATGTTCTTCGATCCTGTACTTTCGAAACGTCTACTTATGGAAGACGACTTATTATTAACTCATGCTCTTTGCTTTTGGTAATTTTTAATAATATCGTTTAGAGATTCTAACGATTTTGAATTGGGTATTTTGCCGATGACACTTAAGTAGGATGATTTATGAAGTCTTTATTGAAGTGGATTGGGACGCCTTTGAATTTGAATAAAGAAATCATAAATCACCGAACCATAAGTTTATAATAACATATTTGCATAGATTAGGACGCTTATGTATGCAAATATGAGATTATAAATGAGTGGGCTTAAGGATATCTGGCGTGACCCTATCTACTTATGGTATTGATTTAGTATTCTAGTTTGGAGTGTTTTCTTTTAACTCAGGATTTGTCCATACGAATATATCGTATTTCGTCTTGTTATGTTAGCATTACCACGTTTTGACGAGTGATTTTTAAACTTCGTTTGATTCGCGAATTGTTACGAGAATCTTTTCTGAATGTATACTGATCGACGTGAACCTAACGGGCTGGTGGTGGTGAACCATTATAAACTTTTAAGAGCTGACGAACTTCTAGACACTTCGTTTCGAATTGTTTCCTTTTATCGTTATATTAACGAGGGCTGATTTGTCAGATTGACATGTAGAACCGCTCAGATGTATCCCTTTTCTACTATTGGTGGATAACAAAAAAAAAAAAAAAACTTCGGACAGATTTATCTGTGAATAGATATAAGTATATTTGATATAACACTAGGGTAGAACCTCAAAATCTCTTTCTTTACACTTTTAATTGGGTAACAATGATTGAGTTCGAGGACGAACTCCAAATAACACGGATGTACTGTGACAACCGGGAATTTTCTAGACTTTAAATAATAACAAATTATATTATTTATTAATCGAAATTCGTTTTCAAGAGATATCAAAGTTATTTGATTCGAAAACGGGAGTTTATTTCACATACTGTAAAAGACTGCGCAAAATCTGAGAACTGAGGCGATACAAATTAAATTTATATTTAATTATTCAGAAATATTTGATAAAAGGTTTATTAAGTTATCTGATACTTCTCTTTTAGTTTAATAATGTACGTTGAAAACGAGAGCATTCAAGTTGAATTTTCATTATTTTTCTATGAACGCAACTATTCGAGTTAACTGATAAATAATAACTATTTTAAATAAAGATGTAAACGATTACGAGAAATTGGTCCAGTAAATACACCACTTTATGGGAAAAACTATTTCAAAACCAACGACGCAAATCTCGTAAATCGAATTAAATTTTATCAAATGCTAACGAGTCCCGAACCGTTTATTTACAAAAGATATAAGAGATTTGCATTTTAGTCCCTGCATTATTAGGAACATTTCATTATGTTTTTACAAATTTTGAGTAGCACCTATATATTAAAAAAAATTAGGGTTTCCTTTCATTTATTAAAACCCTAACCCTAAATAGAAAAACACACACACTCCCCTCTTCTTTTCAGCCGTCACTTTTCTGACGAGTAATTCCGGCCACCGGAATTTACTGCCGCCGCCACTTAAAAGTATAGATCGAATAGATCTACGTTATGTACCATTCACATCCACCACTTACAAATCACCATCTTCGAAATACCACCATGCCGCCACCGACACCACCACCACCATTCAAACATCATGAAGCATACCACATCCTCCACCATCTCGCGACATCACTACGTCACCCATGATCTAAATTCGTAACCATATCGATCTAGCAACCACGTCGTGGTCACCACCACTGAACCACCAGACCTGTAGCCAAACCACCATGTGGTGTTTGGATTCGTTCGTCCTCCACACCTACGACGGGATCTGTCTTATTTATTTTGTATACCACGAAACCACTCAAACCGTGGTGTCCATTGGTGTATTCGCAGGTATTGCAGTCGTACCCGCGAGGGGTCGGGCTGGTGGTCTCGATATCGTCCCTCATTTGTATTTGATATTGGAGTTATGGTATGAAATCTGTCTTTAGAAGGTGTTTAGATATGCTGATTTACCAGTCGAAAGGGGGTGTTCGGATCTGCTGATTTACAGCCGTAAGGGTGCGTTTGGTTTAGCAGTTAGCCAATAAAGGGGCGTTTGGGTCTGCAGCGAGATATTGAGGGTCCGTTTGGGACTGTAGACAGTGGGTTAAGGAGCGTTTGGGTTTGCTGATTATTAGTTCGGGTGTGTTTGGACGCTGGACGTTGAGGGTTTAGAGTGCCGGGCACGAAATGGGCTCATGGGTTGTTGTGGTTTAATTCGACTAACAAAACTTTTCTTATTTTATTAATTATAAAAACGTACTAAATGGTGGTATGAAATTGGTTAAATAAATATGTCGAACGCTATCGTTAATGCGAGAACTATAAAAAGAAGGATACGATTAATTGAGTGTTTAAATAGCCCACGTCGGGCGTTTGCTTTTAAATTATAACACATAGGTTGTGTTTGATTTTATCTAGTTATGGTGATCATTTAGCCTAAAGGGATATATGTTAAAACTCGGCTAGTGTAACGTATATCGTTTGGAAAATTGGAAATATTAAGAATTAGTTAATATGGGAAGCGTTGGATAAACGAATATGTCATGTTAAAATTTTTATAAAATTCTATACTTTATATTTTTCGCTACAAACTTCTATTTTATTTGTAAACCGATGAAAACAAATAAATATCATTATATTTGTAAACCGATAGAACAAATAAAAATACTATTAGAATTGTAAACCGACAAAATAATTAAATACTATCATATTTGTAAACCGATAAATTAAATGGGTTTTATTATATTGATAAATTAATAAGAGTTATACTTTCTACCTAAAAGTGACAATTATCAATAGTGATGATTTTCTTAAAATGTGTGGGATTATGTTGTCTAATTGTTTTTGTCACGATCCTTATACTGTAAATACAAAATAAATGTATACTTAGGTCTATTTTGTAAAAATTGTTATCGTTATTATATAATTCAACATAAGAATTATATAATTGTCTAGTTATACGTAATGTGTATGGAATATATTTTATACTTGATGCATGCTTAATTAATTTAATTAACCAACCACCGAACTATTATAACTTGGAACTTAAATATTTTATCAATGGGTCACGTTGATGTACACATCTATCGAGAACTGAAATACACGTTTTTAAATATTGGATTTAGTCGATTAGTTAAACCACAACACCATGACCGAGCCGTATCGATTTCCGTTTGGGCGGAGCGTATTATTAGCATCACTATTGTTCGCGCTACTACGTCGAGGTGAGTTCATACCCCACATTTTCTTGTTTTAAATCGAATTATAAATGTTTTATAATTGCTCTTTGGGGGAGGTACATGCTTGGTCAGAAACTACTTATAAACTTGTTTGGTTGTCAATAACTGTTTATCTGTTTATAAACGTCTTGATTGTCATAAGATAATTTTAAGCTTATTTGGTTGGTCATAAACTATCTTTAAACTGGTTTAACTGTTACGTGCTGAGTGGTCAACTCCATTAATTATTATACGTAGTACTTATGAATGTTGATACCAAAATTTCTATTGTGGGTTTCGTAGCCCAAAACTTTAACTGCTTTTTCACTGGTTCTCGGGTAGAGACAATGGTTGCAAGAATGAACACAAGTGCATATACTCGTTTATGTATTGGTCTAAGTCCCGCTTTAACCCAATTACTTGGCCCATTATCATGAACCGTTAATTTCGGACTGGATGACCGGTCGAAAGCGCGAATGTTATGGATAGATCTATCGGGGTTGACGCCCCTGTCCGGCTTGGTCCAACAGAGGACAAGCGGGCACAGTTTCATTTGAGTCTGTGGACGGATGTCGTGGGTTAGGCATCCGTAGGGGCTGCATTACGTGATATTACTACCGGTGTTGTTAACGCTTCGGTGTCATGAGCTTAGACAATAATAAGTGCCTTATTTTATTTAGTGACTTTGTATTTGTTATATTGTCACTAAGTGGTTGGAAAATCTTGTGGTTCATTAGACAATTCTATTCTATTGGAAAACTTTATTATTTATCAGTGAGCTTTGTTCTTATCAGAAAACTCTATTTATTTTCAGAAAACTCTGTTATTATCAGTAAGCTATATTTACTATCAGTAAACTCTGTTTTATCAGTAAACTCTATTTTCATTAGTAAACTTTGTTTTTATCAGTAAACTCTGTTTTTATCAATAAACTTTGTTTTTACTAATAAACTTTGAAATTATCAAAGAAAGTCTATTTAACAGAAACTGTGATTTTTAAACTCTTATATTTTACTGCAAGGTGTAGTGGTCGGTAAAACTCTAATTTTTCATAAACGTTTTAAAACAAACTTATGAACTCACTGATTGTAGTGTTTTTGTATACCCTTTAGGAAAAGGATGCACAAAGTAGTGGTAAGCGTTAAGTGTCGGTTTAGGAAAACCGAGCACTAATGACCCTTAAGAAAGTTCAAGTTCGTTTCCCAAGGAGGCACGTGTGTTGTGTAATGAATTGATTTATGTTTTATTTTATTGAGAAGAAAAGAAATAAAATAGAAATAAGAAAGAAAAGACGGTTACGAAGACGGATCGAGCTAAGACGAAAACGCGTTCACGTAAAACCGTAAAAAACTACAAAATTAAAAATTTTTAAAACCTAAAAATTAATTAAAAGCTAAAAGTAGTCTAACATAATATAAATAAGAATAAAAATCCAATAAAAATATTTTAAAACCTTTTATTAATTAAATATTTAATTTTAAATGCTAATTAAAGCTCTAAAATTAAATATAATTAATCAAAATGTCCAAAATATGATTTTATTGAACAAATAACTTACTTATATTATTTAAAGACTAAAAAGTATTTTTTTTTAAATTTTAAAACCAAATTAAACTATTTTTAAACACATAAAAACTATTAAAATCAATTAAAATTTAAATTAATTCTAGAAAATAATTGAAAAGCCCTAAAAATATTTGGAAAGTTACAAAACTCCTAATTATGTGTCTACAATCTAGGAAAAATGAAAAAAGTAGAAAAAACAAACTTTCAATTTTTAATAATAAAATAATAATAAAATAATCAAAAAATTAAAAGTTTATAAAATAATTCTAAAAAATTGCCAAAAATCTAAAATAATGTAACTAAGACAAAAATGAAATTAAAAGTTCCTAAAACCTTTTTAATAATTTTATATTAAATTTTAAAGTTGGTAAAAAACCCTAAAATCAAATAAAATTAAAAATAAGACTTTTTGAAAACTTTTTGGGATGTAAACCTCAAAAATATAATTAAAAACCTAAAAACTATTTTTTTGGATTTTTAAAATACTTTTTCCTATTTTTAAACTAATTATCTAAATACGGCTAAATAAAAATTAATAAAAAATAAATAAAGAAAGAGAAAAAATTAAAACTTAGCTAGAAAAATCTTAAACTCTATAACAGTCCTAGGAAAAATGCTACTTGGCCAAAAAGCTAAGTTAATAAGCTGGTATGGGCTGATTAAGGTACGGCTTATTTAAAAAGACCAAAATGAAAAACGTGTTAAATAGAAAGTGGTTTGGGTCTTTATCAGTAAAAGACCCAAGGGTGTAATGGTATGACGTGTGTGTGGTGAGGAGGATGGCGCAGGTTCGAGTCCTGGCTAGTCCTTTTTGCTGCTTTATTTTTTTTTCTTTTTTAACTTTTAAAAACTCAATCCAGTAACACTTCAATCATAAAAACACCAAAACAATTCCAAGTTAACAAGATTATACCCAACAGAATCAAAAACAATGCCCAGTTTTATCTTTTTATGAACACAAAGAGAAGTTTTTCCTTCACTTGTGCAAATATGGATCAAGAGGGCTTGATCCTTGATCTTGGTGGTGATTTGATTGGACAAAAGGCACCCCTATACTCAGTTGAGTATAGGGAGTCACAATGAACACAAAAAAAGGCAAGCCTTAGCCAAGATTTACACAAACAAAGCACAAAATGGCAAAATGAAGTTTCTGTTATACTTATGCAGGGTTGTGAGGGGTGTTTGTTGATTCAGTGTGCACAAGAGTGAGTTTTAAGGGCTTAAATTTTGCAACCAAGCTACTCAAATCTCATAAAACTCAAACACAATCCTAAACAGTCCTAATGACTACCATACAACAAGATTTGATGCACAACTTTTCATAAAAACATGCAAAAACAAGGCAGTCACTGATTTTTAACCTTAATACCAATTTTTAACTTGCAAACTTGTTTTAATCAACACCAAACTGTAAACTAAGCTAACAAGCAACCTATTGATACCCTATGAGTGATTCTAACCAAAATTTAAACCAAAAACTCAACAAAAACGTCACTTAAAACACTAATCCAAACACTCCTTAATATACTGGAAATCAACTTTTACAAAGCATAGGCTTATAAAATCACACCAAACTGATTAAAAAGCTTCTAACATGCATCAAATACCTAACATGAGCAAATTCATACCATATAACAACCACTTAACACCTTTCAAGCAAAATCACTTAAACAAAGTCTTTGAAACTGAAAATGGAGAACAAGGATTATACCTTGTTGGACCTACATCCAGGCCCAACAATGGCTTGGTAGCCACCTCCAATAGACTCGGGTCTATGCTGAACCTTTGACAAACAATCCTTCAACAACCTTCTAAGAATCAAGTGAACACACAAAATAATCCAACTTTTGATTTTCTTAAAACCTTTTGAAACCTTTTTCAAACCAACAAACTTTGACCTTAAACACGTTTTAAAAACAAGTTCAACTTCAGAAATCCAAAAATTCCAATCCACTTTCACTTCATGAAAGCTTGGATTTCTGAAAATTAGAACCCTTTTTTAAAACCTTTTTGAAAACTTAAAAACACAAAGTGTTTAAACAAATTTTATGAACTCAGTTTAGCTTTCAACACACACATAACTTTTAATAATTATAAAAAGGAATTACAATTGCTTAAACAAACACCAAACTTTTATATTATTAAAAAGGGATTACAAATGAGAAAGCTTAAAAACTGGAACCCCAGATAAAAGGGACACATACGTCTCCTTTTATAATACATCATAGAACTAACTAGAATGCTAAACCCTAAATACATGAAAATCCAGAATTTCCCTTGGTTTGACTGAAAAATGGTCAAATTATGCCCATGTGATGTAGCCAGTTGGAATCTTGTGATCTTGGCCGTTTGAATGTCCTTGGGGAGCAAGTAGGTAAATCCTGGACGTTTATTCTCTGGAAAATTCGTTTCTTGCCATTTTAGGTGTAACAGGGGACATGGGGGGGCATTTGGGTGAGTGGGAAAGGGATTTAAGTGGTGGGTTTTGATGTGGATAGGGTACATTACCCATCTGGAAAAGCATAGGTAAAAGCCCTTTGTTTTGCTCTTGATTGTGACTGGTAAAAAACTAGGGTTTATGGGTGATTAGTGGGTGTGTTTAATCTGATTTGGGGATAAAAGTCTTTAAAATTTGTGTTTGGTGGGAAAGTTGGAAGGTTTGACCAGGTTTATTGACTGAGTTTATTTAATAAACTTGGGTTTTGGGTTTGGGTAAATGGGTTGGACGGGTAGGGTAATTGGGTAAATGGGTGGGTATGGTGAGGTGTCAACTTCTGAGTGGTGGTGAGGGTTTGGTTGTTTGGCAGAAAAGGCCCCCCAAGGTTCCTTCTTTCTTCCTATGCATTTAAACAGCAACACTCTTCTTTTCCTTTGTAATATACTTTGACAGCTTGACATTTTTGGCACAATATTTTCACAAACTTGTAACAAGGACATTTTATGCATTTTTCTCATTCTTCAAGGGTTGTTCTTGTAATGTCTTCAAACTTTAGGGACCCTATTCATAATTATGAATATTTGAGGGGTATAAAGTGTTAATCTTCAAAAGTTGAGGGACCAAACTTGCCAATCTTCAATTCTTCAAGGGTATTTTTGTAAAATCCAAACTTAGGCCCGGTTCATTGTGTAGCTTCGTTTCCCGTGTTCGTTTTTGAATGATTCTTGTGATCTTTTGCCATTTTCTCAATATCCGTACCTGAAAATACACAAGTAACAAACACGAGCATATATTTGGTAGTTTTAATGATATTTTATGCATTTTAAGCCTGATTTGGACGATGAGACTATGTATAAAAGCAGTCTCATCACTCCCCCATACTAAACCATTGTCGTGCCCTCACGCAATGCTAGAATAAAGTATCGTAGCACCTCCAAAATTCATTTTTATTCACTTTATTGAACGATAAACTAGCTATACTACTACTATTACTACTACTTGTGTTTTAGACATAATGTATGATTTTCATCGCAAAATGGGACGTTTAGGTTCATAGAATAAGAACACGTGAATGCTTCGTTAGAAATAATTTCATCGTCCTCGATTTTCACCCTAATTCCATGCCAAGCGTGCAACGAGATCATTGTCATTATAAGTTAGTAATGCTAACACTACTCATATGCCCTAATCACGTACTTATCCTCCCATTATTCCTAAGTTGTATCTCTTATATTTTATTTTGTCTTGAATGTTTCACGAGGATACATCATTGACTTATGCGATAATAGAGATTTAGGTCTAAAAATAGAGTCCTAACGGTGTAACTAAGACCATCAAATTAATAACCCCTCCTAATAGACAACGATGTCAAAAAATTAAGTTGACAAGAAGAATCGATAAACACGGTTTTATAACAGTTTTGAACATGACACTTATTACCAAGACTTTTATACGCCCCCTAACGGAAGGGCCTTATTATCTTTGGTTTACCTCCATCTTTTATTCAACTTCGCCATGAAGCTTTTATTATGACTTCGGTCTTGCCTTGCCTTTTATTATCCGCCTCATCGGCGGTTTTATTAGCCAAAGACGTATATCCTCACGCTAAAGCGAATTTTGGATCTTTAAGGCTTCGAAGATTAAGGCTTGATTCACTTTCAATTTTGCATAGATTTTTCGGCCTTGTGGGACTTCAAATTGTTTGCTAGATTTAGGTGAGCACTTGAAATCTCATTATTGGGTGAAGCTTTCGATTATTCGGGTGCCAATACTTCAAAACCGTGACGCTGGCGATACCTTAATGTCTTCCCAATTTAATTACACGGAAGCTACTGGAAAAGACTAGAAACCCAACAATCCTAACTAAACCGCTAAGTCAATATTCATTAAGCAAAAAATATATACAAGCGAAGGGAGAATAAGCAAACAACGAGAACACATGAGTTTTTGAAAGAATACGAGTACTCTACGTTTAGCATAGTAACTTATAATTAACTCTATCATTTCTCGTCCTCATTTAAGAGACTTAGCCTAATGTGTAGTTAAGGAATCAAAGCTAAGTGCTCAACACGCACGGTCGAGTAAAAAATTACTCTTATTCTCGCCATCGGAAAACCTACATTCGTGTCTTCAAACACTTATGAAACATGAGAAAAAATTTAAAATTTGGCCATTTTTAGCCTTATTTTGCAACAAAACGATAAACAAAAAGATAAACTTTGGAAAGCGTGAAGGTTTGGCAAGGCAAGTATCTATTCACCCCCCCATACTAAAGTTAAACATTGTCCTCAATGTTTCGAGTCTAGGGGTGCAGACTCCCCCATAGTAGAGACGTAGTCGAATGCCTAATCTAGCATGGAAAGGGTGTAACCATTAAATCAATAGCCGTTTATGAAGTGTGCTAAAAACCTAAGGTTAGAACATATAAGGATATATCATTTGGATATTGAGAAATGTCTCCAAAGCAAACGATCGAGTGCTCCCATAAAACGAACACGAGAGGCTCCAATCGTGAAGATCATGATCTAAAAACCACAATGCACAAACAACCACGGAACAAAGGTCGGAAGGGCACAAATCCCCTCACATTAACTAAATTAGAAAGCAATAATATGTACATGGATAAGCATGAGAATCCCCCACGAGGCACCTTGTTTTTGATAACCGAGTCAAAAGCTCGACTCGAATCCCTATAAATGTGATCATTTAGGGATAATCATGGTGTGGTCATTTTTTGGTGGGGCTTACATGATAAACAAGGCCCAAAAACAACCGGTATTAAGGACTAAGTCCTTTGATGGTGCAAAATACCGGGATCGAAGATGGCGTTCTCGTTTTCATTGGAAAAACAAACCAACGCCACTTCATCATGTGCTAACAAAAACTCAAAGAGTTTCAAGAAAATAGGTGAGAAGAAATAGAAGGGTGAGACAATGGGTAAGTCTCTAAAAACATGAGCTACTCGAGGTAGACTCGCACCAATCAAATGAAAAGATTTTCCATTTATTGCATCGGTGGAAGACCGAGATTTCCCTTTATAAGCAATTCCAGGATCAAATATCTCGTCCTCGGTGGAGAAAGGGGAGGGAACATATGGGGATTCCCCCACACTAAGTCCACACAAAGCATCGTCAAAAGGAGAAGACGAGCTTGTAGCACTCAATACACGTGGTGATGACGGAGTTAGAATTGTAGAAAAATCTTTTAAATTCAATTCAAAATCTTTTCCTTTTTCATCTTTTAAACTCTCCTTGTGAAAACCCGATTTAATTATGTCCAAAATATTTGGTGTTTATAAAGCAATGTTAGTCACACTAAAAATTCTCACATTTTGAAATCTTTTTGGTTTAGGTGGTGGTAAGTTTTCAAAACGTTTGTCGACAAAGAAAACTCCCCCATCGGGATCAACGTATTCATCATCCGAAGAATCACTCAAGATTGGAATCGTAGGCTTAACACTCTTAACTTCCACCGGCGGAGGGGACGGAACTTCATTTTTATCAACAACTTCTAAAACTCTTTTGGAAATCTTTTTGCAAATGTTTTTGGTGGAATTGACATTGTACAAAGACGTGATCGAATACACATGAGAAAGTGTGGAGTTTTGAGTTGCGTTAATGACGAGTTCTTCCTCATTGAAACGAAGAGTGATTTTTCTTGCATGCACATCGATAAGTGCTCTCGAGGTATCCAAAAAAGATCGACCTAAAATTAGCGGAACTTTAGGATCGATGGGAATGTCAACAACAATAAAGTCTACAGGATAGTAGAACTTTCCAACTTTTACAAAGACGTCCTCGGCTACTCCACAAGCTAGAATCGTAGAATGATCGGCCATCTCGATTGACATTCTTGAAGGAGTGAGATTTGGAAGATTGAGCGATTTAAAAATCTCAAGAAGCATCAAATTAATACTAGCACCAAGATCGGCCAAGGCGTAGCATTCTTCCATGTCTTGGATTGCACATGGGATTAAAAACTTGTCGGGATCACCGACTTTTTGAGGTATGCGGCTTAGAAAAATCGATGAACAACTAGACGATTTTTGCAATTTCTCTTTGTTATTCAACATACTTTTGAAGTTCGCGGCAAATCGAGGCATCATGACTAAGGCGTCGGCAAAACTTATATTAAAATGCAAGTCACGAAACATTTTCATAAAAAGTTCAAATTGATAATTATTTCGTTCTTGTGCCTTTTCCTTGTCTCGTCTTGAAGGGTAGGGTAAAGGTGGTGTGGGTTGGGGCATAGTAGGCATAGGCATTGGAATCTCGGGTTCCATGATTGGTATTGGTTCAACCGTAGGTGTGGTTTGAGCGGTACTTCGTGGGCTTGTAATTTGCTCCTTTTCTACCACAACCTCGGCTTCTTTCTCTTTTTCCTTCCCCATAGAAGTACTTGGACGAGAAATGGGTTCGTTGAAAGTTTTACCACTACGAGTAGTAATAACCTTCAATTCTCCTTTCGGGTTCACGATGGTATCACTAGGAAGACCACCCGAAGAAGAGGGCTTACACATGATAGCTTCAAACATTTTAGCCATTCGGTCTTCAAACTTAGATTGCCTAGCATCCGCTTTTAACAACTCTTGCTTAATATCATGTTGTCCTTGCTCCATTTTTTGTTGATTTTGTTGGAGACGTGTGACATTTCCTTCCATTTTATTAGCATGAGTTTTAAGTTCATTAGCAAGGTTGTTTTTAAGCTCGTTTTTCAACTCGGATCTTAAGCTAACCATTTCACGTTGCATATTATCAAACTTAGCATCATTAGCCTTAGCATAATTCAAAAACTCTCCTTGAAGATTTTTGGTGTGATCATTTTGAAAACCTTGAGTAGAAGTTTGAAAATCACGGTTTTGGTTTTGGTTTGAAATTTGCCCATTTCCACTTTGATAATTACCCTTGTTATAATTCCTTTGATTTCCTTGGTAATTTCCACCTTGGTTGTTGTTGCGATAATTATTAGCATTTTGATTTGGTGGAGCTTGATTTTGGCGGGAACCTTGACCGATTTGGTTATAAGTTCCCGTGGCTACATAAGCACTCGAAGTGTTACCATCCGCGGTAATGCACTCGGAAAGATCATGAGCTCCACCACACGACAAACAACTCTTAGAAACCGCTTTAACCGAAGCGGAATTTGAAGCTTCTTGAGCTTTCCAATGGGACATAAGGCTAGCAAATCTATCAAAAAACCGATTTTCTTCATTTGTCTCATCATGAGGCATTGATACGACGAGACGATGATGAGCCCATTTTGGCAACACTCGGTGTGTTACGAGGGCTATAAACCTTAGACCTATTCTCAATTATGACCAAAGCTTCTTCAACCGTTTTACACAAAACATTACCACCTGCGGTGGCATTTAAATAATCTCTTTCATGATCATTAAGTCCATTGTAAAACATGTCGATTTGATGTAAGTCGGAAAAACCGTGATGAGGACATTCATGTAACATTTCCTTAAACCTATTCCAAGCCGTTGAAAAACTTTCATTTGATTCTTGTGAAAATTTAGAAATCTCGTTTTTCAAATGCGTAGTTTTAGAGGGCGGAAAAAATTGGTTCACAAATTTCGAAACGAGATCCTTCCACGTCAATATAGAATTGGTTGGCTCTTTCTCTAACCAAATTTTTGCGGGCCCCGCTAAGGAATACGGAAAAAGCATCATCTTAATCGAGTCATTCGAGACATCCTTAAATTTGCACGTGGCGGTAAGACGATTAAATTGGCGGATATGGTTGTGGGGATTGTCCTTCTCATCACCACGGAATTTGTTGTTTTGGATCATCGACAACAAACCCGTTTTCACCTCAAAATTCTCCGCAAGGATAGCGGGAATCACAATAGCTTCTCCATACCCCTCGGTGGGTGCTTGAAGTAACTCCATCATAGTTCGATTCGCCATGGTTGGTGCTTCTCGTACAATGGGTTCGTCAATAGGAGACTCCTCACTAGAATGAGTTGGAGTGGGAGTTTTGTTCTTTCGTCTACGTGCACGTTTTGCTTGATTACGAGTTAGCATAAACGTCACGTACAACGTGGAGACGAGCAAAGAAGATTCTTTTTGGTATTTTGTGTTTTTTTAATTTTTTTGTGGTTTTTGATTGTATTAACCTTTTTTTGGAAATTGGTGAAATGTATTAAGTAGACACAAATCTACAAATCTCCTCCTTAATCAAATCTCTAGATTAAAGAAGTCTCAAGGAATGAAAACGATCACGTGAAGTGAACGCCTTCGATGACTTTAGAACGATGGTGGAACACCAAATCGTTCAAGAGGGTTTAATCAATAGAAACCAAGAAAATATATATTATATCTAATAATACTTTGGGCGGCAAAACCCTCGATTAGCTCTCAAAATCAAATACGCACAAGCAAGCGGAGGAAACGAGGCGGCGCGAAGCACTTAAGAGCCTTTTTCCTTTAGGTTGTGAAATACAACCGCCTTATACTCACCTTATAGTTTGTATTTTTCAAAATCGAGCTTCTCGAAAGTATTTATCTATTTTTGCCTTTTTTCTTTGGTTTGAGATTCGAATACAATGATTGAGTGATGAAATCCCGAATCAAGGTTGTGATTGCTCACGTATTTGGAGTACTTGTGAATTTATTGTTCTACGTATACAATATATTAATAATATTCACACAAAAACTAAAAAACGATAATACGTATTAGTAGAGTGCTACTAATACAAATACTAATTATGGCTATATAAAAAAACAATGGTTCAATCAAAACACAACACGCCTCCCCGGAAGCGGCGCCAAAAATGATTGTAGTGTTTTTGTATACCCTTTAAGAAAAGGATGCACAAAGTAGTGGTAAGCGTTAAGTGTCGGTTTAGGAAAACCGAGCACTAATGACCCTTAAGAAAGTTCAAGTTCGTTTCCCAAGGAGGCACGTGTGTTGTGTAATGAATTGATTTATGTTTGATTTTATTGAGAAGAAAAGAAAGAAAATAGAAATAAGAAAGAAAAGACGGTTACGAAGACGGATCGAGCTAAGACGAAAACGCGTTCACGTAAAACCGTAAAAAAACTACAAAATTAAAATTTTTAAAACCTAAAAATTAATTAAAAGCTAAAAGTAGTCTAAAATAATATAAATAAGAATAAAAATCCAATAAAAATATTTTAAAACCTTTTATTAATTAAATATTTAGTTTTAAATGCTAATTAAAGCCCTAAAATTAAATATAATTAATCAAAATGTCCAAAATATGATTTTATTGAACAAATAACTTACTTATATTATTTAAAGACTAAAAAGTAATTTTTTAAAATTTTAAAACCAAATTAAACTATTTTTAAACACTTAAAATCTATTAAAATCAATTAAAACTTAAATTAATTCTAGAAAATAATTGAAAAGCCCTAAAAAAATTTGGAAATTACAAAACTCCTAATTATGTGTCTACAATCTAGGAAAAATGAAAAAAGTAGAAAAAACAAACTTTCAATATTTAATAATAAAATAATAATAAAATAATCAAAAAAAATAAAAGTTTATAAAATAATTCTAAAAAATTACCAAAAATCTAAAATAATGTAACTAAGACAAAAATGAAATTAAAAGTTCCTAAAACCTTTTTAATAATTTTATATTAAATTTTAAAGTTGGTAAAAAACCCTAAAATCAAATAAAATTAAAAATAAGACTTTTTGAAAACTTTTTGGGATGTAAACCTCAAAAATATAATTAAAAACCTAAAAACTATTTTTTGGATTTTTAAAATACTTTTTCCTATTTTTAAACTAATTATCTAAATACGGCTAAATAAAAATTAATAAAAAATAAATAAAGAAAGAGAAAAAATTAAAACTTAGCTAGAAAAATCTTAAACTCTATAACTGTCCTAGGAAAAATGCTACTTGGCCAAAAAGCTAAGTTAATAAGCTGGTATGGGCTGATTAAGGTACGGCTTATTTAAAAAGCCCAAAATGAAATAGAAAGTGGTTTGGGTCTTTATCAGTAAAAGACCCAAGGGCGTAACGGTATGACATGTGTGTGGTGAGGAGGATGGCGCAGGTTCGAGTCCTGGCCAGTCCTTTTTGCTGCTTTATTTTTTTTCTTTTTTAACTTTTAAAAACTCAATCCAGTAACACTTCAATCATAAAAACACCAAAACAATTCCAAGTTAACAAGATTATACCCAACAGAATCAAAAACAATGCCCAGTTTTATCTTTTTATGAACATAAAGAGAAGTTTTTCCTTCACTTGTGCAAATATGGATCAAGAGGGCTTGATCCTTGATCTTGGTGGTGATTTGATTGGACAAAAGGCACCCCTATACTCAGTTGATTATAGGGAGTCACTATGAACACAAAAACAGGCAAGCCTTAGCCAATATTCACACAAACAAAGCACAAAATGGCAAAATGAAGTTTCTGTTATACTTATGAAGGGCTGTGAGGGGTGTTTGCTGATTCAGTGTGCACAAGAGTGAGTTTTAAGGGCTTAAATTTTGCAACCAAGCTACTCAAATCTCATAAAACTCAAACACAATCCTAAACAGTCCTAATGACTAACATACAACAAGATTTGATGCACAACTTTTCATAAAAACATGCAAAAACAAGACAGTCACTGGTTTTTAACCTTAATACCAATTTTTAACTTGCAAACTTGTTTTAATCAACACCAAACTGTAAACTAAGCTAACAAGCAACCTATTGATACCCTATGAGTGATTCTAACCAAAATTTAAACCAAAAACTCAACAAAAACGTCACTTAAAACACTAATCCAAACACTCCTTAATATACTGGAAATCAACTTTTACAAAGCATAGGCTTATAAAATCACACCAAACTGATTAAAAGTCTTCTAACATGCATCAAATACCTAACATGAGCAAATTCATACCATATAACAACCACTTAACACCTTTCAAGCAAAATCACTTAAACAAAGTCTTGAAAACTGAAAATGGAGAACAAGGATTATACCTTGTTGGACCTACATCCAGGCCCAACAATGGCTTGGTAGCCACCTCCAATAGACTCGGGTCTATGCTGAACCTTTGACAAACAATCCTTCAACAACTTACTAAGAATCAAGTGAACACACAAAATAATCCAACTTCTGATTTTCTTAAAACCTTTTGAAACCTTTTTCAAACCAACAAACTTTGACCTTAAACACGTTTTAAAAACAAGTTCAACTTCAGAAATCCAAAAATTCCAATCCACTTTCACTTCATGAAAGCTTGGATTTCTGAAAATTAGAACCCTTTTTTAAAACCTTTTTCAAAACTTAAAAACACAAAGTGTTTAAACAAATTTTTGGAACTCAGTTTAGCTTTCAACACACACACAACTTTTAATAATTATAAAAAGGAATTACAATTGCTTAAACAAACACCAAACTTTTATATTATTAAAAAGGGATTACAAATGAGAAAGCTTAAAAACTGGAACCCCAGATAAAAGGGACACATACGTCTCCTTTTATAATACATCATAGAACTAACTAGAATGCTAACCCTAAATACATGAAAATCCAGAATTGCCCTTGGTTTGACTGAAAAATGGTCAAATTGTGCCCATGTGATGTAGCCAGCTGGAATCTTGTGATCTTGGCCGTTTGAATGTCCTTGGGGAGCAAGTAGGTAAATCCTGGATGTTTATTCTCTGAAAAAATTCGTTTCTTGCCATTTTAGGTGTAGCAGGGGACATGGGGGGGGGGGGTCCATTTGGGTGAGTGGGAAAGGGATTTAAGTGGTGGGTTTTGATGTGGATGGGGTAAATTACCCATCTGGAAAAGCATAGGTAAAACCCCTTTGTTTTGCTCTTGATTGTGACTGGGGAAAAACTAGGGTTTATGGGTGATTAGTGGGTGTGTTTAATCTGATTTGGGGATAAAAGTTTTTAAAATTTGTGTTTGGTGGGAAAGTTGGAAGGTTTGACCAGGTTTATTGACTGAGTTTATTTAATAAACTTGGGTTTTGGGTTTGGGTAAATGGGTTGGACGGGTAGGGTAATTGGGTAAATGGGTGGGTATGGTGAGGTGTCAACTTCTGAGTGGTGGTGAGGGTTTGGTTGTTTGGCAGAAAAGGCCCCCCAAGGTTCCTTCTTTCTTCATTTGCATTTAAACAGCAACACTCTTCTTTTCCTTTGTAATATACTTTGACAGTTTGACATTTTTGGCACAATATTTTCACAAACTTGTAACAAGGACATTTTATGCATTTTTCTCATTTTCAAGGGTTGTTCTTGTAATGTCTTCAAACTTTAGGGACCCTATTCATAATTATGAATATTTGAGGGGTATAAAGTGTTAATATTCAAAAGTTGAGGGACCAAACTTGCCAATCTTCAATTCTTCAAGGGCATTTTTGTAAAATCCAAACTTGGGCCCGGTTCATTGTGCGGCTTCGTTTCCTGTGTTCTTTTTGAATGATTCTTGTGATATTTTGCCATTTCCTCAATACCCGTACCTAAAAATACACAAGTAACAAACACGAGCATATATTTGGCAGTTTTAATGATATTTTATGCATTTTAAGCCCGATTTGGACGATGAGACTATGTATAAAAGCAGTCTCATCACTCACCAACTTTATGTTGACATTTTTAAGCATGTATTTCAGGTACTTGACTATGTGGATTATTTGGAGTCTACTTTGTGGTTTTTGGCATGTAGAGGTCGTTCTCGGATCAAGCTCTCGATTACTCATGAAGTCATAACCTCCCAAAGCCAGTCTTCCGCTGCGGTGAATTTGGGGGTGTGACAAAGTGTCCATGCGGAAGTCGTAGCTTTCAAAAATAGCACCTTTTAAGATTGCAGATATTCCATGTGCGTTCCAGGTCGCGGCCATCCATGTCACGTAACTTGTACGCGCCCCGTTCTAAGGCTTCCGTGACCTCATACGGTCCTTCCCACTTAGGGCCCAGCTTTCCTGTATTCTCCGCTCGACTTGCCTCGTTAGCACGATAGACATAATCTCCCGGTCGAAAAGAAACACCTTTAACCTTGGCGTCATAATAAGCCTTCATCCGTGCCTTGGACTTGGCCTCATTGATAGCTGCTATCTCCCTTTTTTCCTCCAACAAATCCAGATTGATCCGGAGCTGCTCGTCATTTATGACGACATTAACCTCCGCTGTGCGGATGGTAGGCATTCCTATTTCTGCTGGTATAACAGCTTCAGTGTCGTAGGCCAATGCGAATGGGGTGTCCCCGTTGGCTGTTTTGATCATAGTCCTATGTGCCCATAGAACATGTGGCAGTTCGTCCACTCATTTGGCACTTCGTTTCTCCAGGCATGACTTGATGCCTTCACCCAAGCTTCTATTTGCTCGTTCCACAAGACCATTTGTCTGCGGGTGTTTAATAGATGCGAAGCGTCGTTTGATATTCAATGCTGCGCACCAGTCCTTGAATGGATTATCCACGAACTGCTTCCCGTTGTCGGAGATGATTTCTCCTGGTAAGCCAAAACGGCACACGATGTTCTCCCAAACAAACTTTTTAACTTGTTTGCCTGTGATGGATTTGACTGCCTTGGCCTCTATCCAGCGTGTAAAGTAGTCCATTGCGACAATCAAGAACTTAACTCCCCCCGCAGCTATGGGAAAAGGTCCTGTAATATCGATCCCCCACTTATATAATGGCCATGGGGATGTAATGGGTGTAAGTTCTTGCTGCGGATGTCGTGGTACTGGTTTGTGCACTTGGCAATCACTGCACTTGTGAATCATGTCGCGTGCATCCCTATGCATAGTAGGCCAATAATATCCAATGTGTAGATCTCGGGCTACTACAGATCGGGGACCCGCGTGCATGTCGCATAACCCTTCATGTATCTCACTGATCACATAAGTAGCCTGGCGTGGCCCAACACACCGCAACCACGGATGTAAGAAAGAGCGCTTGTAAAGAATACCTTCTCGAAGCTCGAAGTGATGCGACTTCCTTCTGATGCGTCGTGCCGCTTTTTCCTCATCTGGAAGGGTTTTATTAGTCAAATAGTTGATGATCGGGGTCATCCATGTAGGTCCATCTTCCTCAACTATAGTTGCGACTTCCCCTTCTATTATAGACTTTTCCTTTAGTATTTCCACCAAGACTTGCTTGGATAAGTGGGCGAAACTTGTAGGCGCGATCTTGCTAAGAGCGTCCGCCTTCTTGTTTTCACCTCTTGGTACCTGCTTGATAGAAAACTTGCTGAAAGCCATAATGAGTGACTTTACTTTCTCCAAGTATCGAACCATGTTATCCTCCTTAGCTACGTATCCCCCCAAAATGTGGTTCGCGACAAGATGTGAGTCCACGTAGGCCTCAAGGTTGCGGACTCCCATTCTAGCGGTGATTTTTAAACCCGCAATCAATGCTTCATATTCTGCCTCATTATTGGTGGCTGTGAACTCAAAGCGCAGGGCGTATGTAAACTCCATTCCTTCCGGATTCGTAAGGATGAGACCAGCTCCTGATCCATCCGTGCACGAATATCCGTCTAAAAATAATACCCATGGTTCTGCTGGAGTTTCCTCTCGTTGTACGATTGGTCCCTTCTCATCCGTCTTCTCTATCAAGAAATCTGCCAAGATTTGGCCTTTAACAGCCGTCCTTGGTCTATAAGATATGTTATGTTCTACCAATAGAATTCTCTATTCCTGTAGCCTACCGGCCACATCTGGTCTGGAGATGACTTGTTTTATTGGTTGATCAGTAATAACTACAATTGGGTGCGCCTGAAAGTACCGGCGTAACCGTTTCGTAGCAAACACTAATGCTAGAACCAATTTCTCCATGGAAGAATAATTCAACTCCGGCCCTTGTAGTGTTCTACTTATAAAGTAGAACGGAGTTTGGACTGTGTCCCTATCCGTCATGAGTACCGCACTTATTGCTCCATGTGTGGCTGACAGATACATTATGAGCTCCTCCTTGGGTCGGGGGGGGGGGGGGGGGGGGGGGCACTAGCATGGGAAGAGATGCAAGGTGTTGCTTGAGTTGACCAAAGGCTTCCTCCGCTTCCTTTGTCCACTGGAAGTCTCCCTTCTTGATGCAATTCTTGAGCGTTTTGAATAGGGGGAGTGACTGCTCCGTGGACTTTGATAAGAACCTGTTTAGCCCGGCCAGCTTCCCATTTAAGGATTGCACCTCTTTCCGTGTCTGAGGAGATGGTAACTGTATCACTACGTCTGTCTTTTCCGGGCAAGGCTTGATGCCATTTGGATCAATCATATATCTAAGGAACATTCCTTCAGTTGCCCCAAACGTGCATTTCTTTGGATTTAGTTTCATATTAATCCTCCTCAATGTGTCAACGTCTCTTGGACGTCTCAGAGAAGTGCATCCTCCGTATGACTTTTGATGACTAAATCATCAACATAGACCTCCAGGTTGCGGCCTATCTGTGAGTCGAAGGCTTTGTCAACAAGCCATTGATATGTTGCCCCGACATTCTTTAGTCCGAATGGCATTTTTGTATAACAGTATACGCCTTGACTAGTATGGAACGTCGTCTTCTCTGCGTCCTCTTCCGCCATCTGGATCTGGTGATATCCTTTGTATGCATCTAATAAGCACTTAAAGGGATATCCACATAGGGATTCCACCTTCCAATCAATCTCCGGTAACGGATAGCAGTCCTGTGGACAGGCTTTGTTCAGATCCGTAAAATCCACGCACATGCGCCAGCTCCCATCATGCTTTTTGACCATGACCGGGTTGGATAACCACTCGTGGTAGTATACCTCGCGCATGATACCTGCATCCACCAATTTCCGTACTTCATCCAATATTACTTGGCTGCGTTCGGGTGCCTGACCGTGCTTCTTTTGCTTAACGAGAGGATATCCCTGGCGGATTTAGAGCTTATGTTCTGCTATCGCACGTGGTATGCCCGTCATATGCTTGGGCTCCCATGCGAATACATCTAAATTTTCTTTCAAGAGAGAGCACATGGCCCTCTTGCCACTATCCGAGAGTGTTCCCCCTATGGATACCTCTTGTTTCGGATAATCAGGATGGATTGCCACCTTCCAATTAGGAGGTGGTGATCCGTCCTTGGTGGAAACAGGTGGAACCGGTATTGTCACAGAATGACACTCGGATGCTGGTATGATTGTGTTATAGATAGTGACAATTCCTCCTTCCACAGGGAATTTGATCATCCCGTGTGTCGTGCTGGGTACTGCCCGTATGGCCAGGATACCTAGTCTGCCTATGATCCCATTGTATGGAGAGTGTGAGCGTATCACCATAAAGTTCATCCACGCCGTGGTGGAGTGCTCTTCATTCCCAATGGTTACAAGCAGACGCAGCTGTCCTATTGGCCAGATGGTGTCTCCACTAAAACCGATGAGCGGCGCCGTGGCCGGTACTAATTGGCTTCTTATTTCTGGTCGTAACTGTACGAAACAGTGTTCGTATAGTACTTCTGCTGATGACTCTCCATCCACATACATACGACGGACATTGTGTGTTCCAATGCTTATCTCAATAGTGAGAGGCGCATCGGTCACATCACTTGCCGTGATGGGAGGGAATGAGATTTCTCTGCCGCGTGAAAATTTTTGACTAATTTTCTACCTTGTGCGGCGCTGCCTGGATTGGATCATGTATATAGTTGAAGGTTTGTCCTTTTGGGGATCCTTCTTGTCATACTTCTTGTTATCTTTTCCATCCTTCCAATCCTTGACCAAATGCTTGAGTTTGCCTGACTTGATCAGTGACTCAATGTTCTTCTTGAGCTGGATACATTCCTCCGTGCCGTAGCCCTTTTCATTGTGGAATTCGCAAAAGCGATTTCCTTGACGACGGTCCAGCGGAGTCGTCATTGGGGGAGGTCTCGGGAAGTTGGCCCCTTCTGTCAGCAAGATCTCCCGGTAGGACATCTTTAGAGGGGTAAATTTGTCCTCTGACCGCCCTCCTTTGCTTTGGCTCTTGTAATCTGAGCCCCTCCCACTGCTCTGGTTGTTTTGACCGCCCAACTGTCTCCTGGACTGGTCATTCGATCGGTAGCTGTTTCCTTTTGAAGGGTAAGCCGCGGCTACCACGGTTTCTCCTTCTATGAAGTTTCTAACCCTTTCCATAAGGTCGTCATACCTCTCCGGACGCTTGTCATTGAGACGTCTGATTAATTCCCTGTCTGTTATGGCGTGCATATAATCGGAAATTTTCAGAAGTTCTGGCATTGTCTTTGTGCGTGTGCACTCGTCATTGAAGCGTTCAGTGAAGGCCTCCGTAGATTCCCCCTTCCGTTACTTGACGGTTGCCAATGAGTCCGGGTCCCTATTATACTTCATTCGCTGAGTATAATTGTTTTTTAACGCAGTACGTAGTTCGGTGAAGCTATCAATGCTTCGCGGAGGAAGTCCCTCAAACCAATCACGAGCATTGCCGATCAAGGTTGAATTGAGCATTTGACACCATATAGGCATGGGCCATCGTTCAATTTTTGCCTGCGTGTCAAATATCTTTAGGTGATCATCCGGATCACCAGTCCGATCATAATTCTTGACACACGCCGGCATGCGACGCTTTGTATCCTCGGAGTAATTCCGTATGCGGAGAGTAAAAGGATCTTCCCTCGGATCAGCCCATGGACGGGTGAGATTAGGGTCACACCACGGGCGGGAAAGATCTTCTACTTCCGTCTCTCGATAATAGGGGCCGCCATAGTACTCTTCATTGTCTGGTGGCGGTGGGGAAGTACGCCTAGGTCGGCGACGCTTAGGTGGATGGTCATCCGAATCCTCTCCTGATGGACCGGGAGAAGGGGGCGGTGCCCCATCCTTTAGGTGAGGACCGCTCTTGTGAGAAGAGCTAGGAGCCTTCTTCTCGGTATTCATCCTATCCCACACGCTTGTGCGGCAATTAGTTCTGGTTAGCTCCAGATCCGGTCATTCGGGTGAACCGTCAGACCTTTCTCCCTCCTCACGGGATTGTAGTAGTTCCTGCATGAGACGATCCCCTATGCGTTCGAACACATTCCTGGGTTGAGGAGTTTCCTCAAAGAGGTTCCGCTCCTGGGGTCGTGTCCTTCGCTTCCTTTGAGTTTGAGAAGAGGTTTCTGGTCCGGTGTTGCCAAAGTTGAGCCTAGATTGGAGGTCCCTCCCTAGGTTCAACCTTGATGCGATTCCTGGGACGATCCTCTCGAAGTTCTGCGTGAGAACTCGAGTGAGATCTTCCTCACTGAGTGGTTCGACCTCCACTTCTTCCTCAGTCGATAGTCTGCGCGGCTCCTTGTTAGGGGGTTGGGCGCACTCCCTGGATCAGGGTTATCCAAGGTCGAAGTAGGTGGTGGGGGTGACAGCGAACGTGCTCGTCATACCCATGGACTGAAGACCACTTCGGTTGTTTGGTCCGTCGGCTTGGTTGCTAGGGGATCGATTGGGAATGAGTATCCCTTCCCCTGGGGACTTCCGATTCCCAGGATTTGTGTTCTTGGGGTTTCCTTGCGGATGTCCCTTCGTCATTGAGAAATCGAGATGAGGTTTGCTCTAGCTTAGTGTAATGGTCCCACGGATGGCGCCAACTTGTTGATACAAAAGTTGGGTGATCCTTGCTAGACCGGAATTAGGCTTAATTCGGGTTGGCTGGAATCCAGCTCTTGCACCAAGTGAATTATCTGGTTGGGATCCTGCACACTAAAACAACACACGTTAGGCTTACCGTGGGAATGTTTCCCACGATGAGACTCCGGCGTGAGAGTAAGTAATCGGTTAGGGTTATAGAAATCGGATGAGATGTGAGTGTGTAGAATGTAATACCTTTGTGGAACCCTTGGGGGTTCCTTCTATAGGCAGTGAAACCCTAATGGGCTGTCACTGATGCTTCGGCCCCAAGGAAAGGATAAATATTATATTTAGATTGATTGTTATCTTCTAATTATGGTGAGTAAATATCCCTCCTTTGGGATAAATCCTAATCATAGTAAGAGTATGATTCTGTCTAACCCTGCATTGGGCATGCCGGGCCGTGGGCCGCACACGTGTGTGCGGTTACTGTTCATCTAAGCCCATAAGCTTAAATAACATTATTCCCACCCATTCGTGATGGGCCGGATATGGGTAATACCCATGGGCCGGGTTATGACCCGGCTGGGGAATATACGTCATCAGCAGCAGTTGGTCCACTAGTGTACAAAACTCCACAAGACACTTATCCAACTAGAGAACGGGATCAAAAGGGCAAAAAGCCTAGATCTTCTTCTGGACCACGCAAGAAGTCATCTATTGTTACTACTGAGAAATATAAGCATGCGTCTAAAAAAATGAGAAACCCCACAGAATCTTCATCATAGAAGATTACTGATGATTCCCAAGGCCAAGGTTCGAAGAAACTTAAGTCCTCGGCCAAGGACAAGAACCCAAGCCAAACGTCACCTCCAGTCTCTGCTGGAGGTGACATGCATAAAGAGGCCCTGAAGGCAACCCCTATCCCAACTTCTTTAGGGGATAAGGGTGAAGATAGAGCACACCCTCAGCTCAGTAGTGTGGAGTCAACATTGGTAAGTAATTTAAACTTGAATACATCTTAAATTTCATTACGAAACTCTATCATTTGTCACTCTGAGTCAGCATCAGGGCATGAGGCGTCAGCAAATACAACAGCTGACGTTGACCCTGGACTATCTGTTTTTGATGATGTAGTACGCCCACAACAGGGTCCTAGTGAAGGAACCAAAAACATAATCATTAATCTTAACTCATCAGGGACTCTTTCTCAGGATCCATCAGGTAAAACCAACCCTGATGGTTAAGGACTTGAAACTGATCCTCGTACTGGAGGTGATGCTCAGAAGACAACTAATGAAGTGCCTCTCACCACTGGAGCCAAGGTAGGACACTTGCCTTCTTTTATGTTCAACATGTCTTTTAAAGACTTGGAAAAGGAGCTTGGGTTTGATGAAACGGATCCAGTAAATCTTGATGAAAGTGCGGCAGAGGTTGAGTTTGCTGAACATACCTTCCAACCACCATCCCCCAGAACCATTCAGGTAAAGGAAATGACAAATCAGGTGTTGGTTCTTCAGTCACAGGTGGTTAAGCTTAAAGAGGAAAAGTTATTGTTGATGCTGAACTTACAACACTTAAAGCAAGACCAATTCCTCCCACTGCTAAACACATCAAGGATGTCATTCTTACTACTCTAAAGCCCTTGGTAAAAGATGTGGCCACAACCACTTCCCTTAAGCAGGAGATGTCCTCACTCATGGACTCCATCAATGCTGCTTCCATGGATCTTCCACCAGAGTTCACACCAGTACCTGGCCAGATTAATGACTTATGTGACTAATAGTTGTAGAAATACGTCTTTTAGGAAAAAGAGCGTATAATGGGCAAGTATTAAACTCGACGATTTAGGAAAACCGACGAATCGAATAAGTGCGGGTTCGTTCTCAAAGGAGGTGTGTGTATTAGATGCCAATTGTATAAAATCAAGAGTTTGCATTAGTGACGTTTTTGGTTTTAGAAAGACGAACAACGACTACGATTAAACTACGACAAGTGACGTAAAACGCGAACGTAAATACGTAAAACGTGAAGAAATTAAAACATTAAACCTAAAAATTAATTAAAACTTAAAACTAAGTCTAAAATAATATAAATAAGGATAAAAATCCAATAAATAAATTTTAAAACCTTTTATTAATTAAATATTCAATTTTTAATGCTAATTAAAGCCCAAAAATTAAATATAATTAAGAAAAAGCCCAAAATATTATTTTATTGAACAAGTAACTCACTTATATTATTTAAAGACTAAAAAGTATCTTTCCTAAATTTTAAATACTATTTTTCTATTTTTAAAACACTAAAAACCATTTTTAAACTAAAATAATGATTAAAAATAATAAAATAATGCTAAAAATAATTTGACTATTTCAAAAATCCTATATTATACTAATGAACAGTAGAAAAATGAAAAAGTTTGAAAAGTAAATATTTTTCACTAAAAGACAAAACAGATTATAATTAAACCTATTTAAATTTAAATTAAATATAAAAATTAGTAAAAAAGTGAACAGTAAAATATTTTTTAACTAAAAATCTTAAAATATTTTTCTTAATCTAAGAAAATTTTTAAAACTGAAAAATATACACTTTTGGCAATAAAAGACAAAACAATCAATTAAAAATTAATTTAAAATGCAATTAAATCTAAAAAAATAGAGAATGAACAGTAACTGGAAAATAAACTTAATAGAAAAATTAGAAATTAAATAAGAAAAATAACGAAGTTAAAATCATCTAAAAATTCCTAAATAAGTTCACAAAAGACAAAGAATATAGAAACTGAAAGTGACATATGACTTCTTTTTGTCTTTATGCTCAGCAGGGGGAACTTTTACCCTAGCAGTGGTAAGTTGGTTCCCACTGTTTTCAATACAATTCGGGTCTGGGCACTTAAGTGCTTGGATCTTGCTTGTTTGATGATATTATTGGGAATCAAGGACACCCCCACAACCAGTGGGGTTGTGGGGATTCAAGAAAAATATAAAATCAACAAGTCACTTTACAAAATCAAGCACACACAACCTAATCACAGTCACTGTAAATGCCAATGGGGGTCTGTTGGGATTTTGCTGATGTGTTGTGCAATTGGGTGAGTTTTGGTTGGCCAAAACTCACTTAATTCACTCACTAGCTTCCACAAGTCAAGCACAAATCCTAATCTAACCAATATCCTAACAATGTACAAGATTGAAATGAAAAAAATCTCAAAATCAAGCATTTTATAGACTATTGGTCTTTTAGGCTATGTTTATCACAACTTAGCATACAAACTCTTTCCAAAACTTACCAAACTGAAAAACAAATACTGAGAACACTTATATCTAACAAAGCAAGTATGATTAGATTAGTTACAATCCAAACCTATGTCACAAGCTCAACTAAATCCTGAATCCAAACACCCCCTTAACTTCTAAAAACAAATTTTAAAAAAGATATTATGCTCTAAACTGTTCCAAAATCATTCAAATCTGTCCTATCATGTTTAGGATCAACAAATAAGCAGTATTAGGCATTTGTCTAACATCCTACAACTTTAATCACAAATCATCATAACTCAAGAAATTTCCTAAACAAGTATAGAGAGGAAAGTTGTTTTTACCTAGTGAGCTTACATCTAAGCTTCACAAAGGCTAGCTTAAGCCTTCTCCATCAAGCTCGGGCTTGAGCTTATGGACTTTTGAAAATAAGCTGAGGGTATGGGAAGAAAATGATGATGATGAACTTATCACAGCTTAACCACCATCCAATATGCTTAATCTGTTTGCCTGCTAAAATCAAACAAGGAGAGGAAAATAGTGACCTGGAATAACAGCCAACAAGATTATAAGTCTGGCTTATCAATTAAGCCAGCTTATATCTTAGGGCTTAATAAAAAGAACTTTTTGAAACTAATTTTCTTTCAAATCAATGAAACCAAACAGAAGCTTGAAGCACTTCTTGACAAAAGATTATCAAAACATGTAACCAATTTTTAATATCCACTTTCACTTCAATTTTTAAAACTAATTTTAATAATTTTTTAAACCTTTTACCAAAACTTCAAAAACGGATTTTTCTGAAAAATCTTTGATAAAAATGAAAACTTTTAACTCTTAAACTATTTTTTCAAACACTGAATATCATGAAACTTAATAACAATAACTCGGAATTCAGATGTGCAAAATATTAATTTTCATTACTAAATATTAAAGTTTTACAAAATCTGGAACAATGATAATGAGACACATACGTCTCATTATATACTCCTACATAGATAATTCTAGAAGTACAAGAAAGATGAAACCCTAGTAGACTAATTTCTAGATTTGCCCTTTGTGTTTGAACTTGGAATCTTGGTCAAAAAGCCCTCATGTGATGCCTGTGAACACACAACTGGCTTGATATGATCTTGGGCGTTGCTTTGGGTGCGGAGAACAAGTAACAATTATGGGACGTTGATCCAGTCCCCTTTTGGGGTTTTGGGTGAAAATGACTTGAGCAGGGGACCAATGGAGAGCCACATAGGTGTAGGTGAGGACAAGAATGAGAGTGGGGTTGGGTTTAGGCTTAGGTTAATTGTGAATCTGGAGTATTAGGGGTGAAAACCCTTTGTTTTTAGGTGATTAAGATCTTGGGACGTTTAGGGTTTATAGGATGATGATAATGTGAATAGTAGGTGTTTAAGGAGAAAAGGCTCCAGGTTTAGTATTTTATTAATCCATTTGAAAAGATTAATTAATCTAATAAAGGTTAGGATGGTGGAATGGTGACGTGGGAGGGTGGAGTGATGTGGGATGTTGTGATTGGAGGAGGATTTAAGTGGGGTGAGGTGGCAGGCAGGGGTTTGCTGAGATGAGATTGGTTGTCTGGCCACAAATGGCCCCTCAAGTCCTTTAGTGTTGTCATATAAGTTTTAAATAGCCCAAATCTTAAATCCCCTTTATATGAAACTTTCTTTTTTCTCATTTTGGCCATAAAACTTCTTCAAACATGTTTACAAGGGTATTTATTGTAATTTGACCAATCTTCAAGGGTATAACTTGTAATATCTTGATAATTTAGGGACCCAAATGCAAATAGTGAGTTTTGCAAGGGTATAAATTGCCAAGTCTTCAAAAGATGAAGGACCAATCTTGCCAAATCTTCAAAATTAAGGACTTCAATGGAAATTCATGATTCGGGCCCGGTTCTTTGTGCGGCTTCGTTTCCCGTGTTCGTTTTTGATTCATTCTTGTGATCTTTTGTTGATTACACGATATCCGTACCTAAAATACACAAGACACAAATACAAGCATATATAGGGGTATTTTGATGATATTTTAAGCGTTTTAAGCCCGATTTGGACGATGAGACTATGTATAATTGCAGTCTCGTCACTCCCCCATACTAAACCATTGACGTGTCCCCACGCAATGCTAGAATTAAGTATCTTAGCACTTCCAAAATTCATTTTATGATGACATTTATTGAAGATATAAATTTAAATAAACTACTACATGTGTTTTAGACATAATGTATTGCTTTCATCACTATTAAGTGACTTTTGGGATCATAGAACAAGAACACGTGAATGCTTCATTAGAAATAATTTTGTCGTCCTCGATTTTCACCCAATTCCATGCTAAGCGTGTAACGAGATCATTGTTATTATAAGTTAGCAACACGATCATATCTCATGAGTGTTAATTACGAACCTAAACTCCCTTATTCCTACTTGGTATCTCTTATATTTTATTTTGACTTAATGATCATGAGGATACATCATTGACTTATGCGTGAATAGATATTAAGTCCAAAAATAGAGTCTCAACGGTGTAATCAAAATCATCGAATTAATAATTCACCCTAATTAACAACGATGTCAAAAAATTAAGTCAACGAGAAGGATCGATAAACACGATTTTATAACGGTTTTGAACATGAGACTTATTACCAAGACTTTTATACGCCCCCTAACGGAAGGGCCTTATTATTATTGGTTTACCTCCATATTTTATTCAACTTCTCCATGAATCTTTTATTATGATTTGGTCTTGCCTTGCCTTTTATTATACACCTCATCGGTGGTTTTATTAGCCAAAGACGTATATCCTCACGCTAAGGCGAATTTTGGATCTTTAAAGCTTCAAAGATTAAGGCTTGATTCACTTTCAATTTGGGCATAGGTTTTTCGGCCTTGTGAGCTTCAAATTTTTGCTCAATTTAGGTGAGCACTTGAAATCTTATTATTAGGTGAAGCTTTCGATTATTCGGGTGCCAATACTTCAAAACTGTGACGCTGGTGATACCTTAATGTTTTCCCAATTTAATTACATGGAAGCTACTAAAACAAATTAGAAACCAACAATAGTGACTAAACCGCTAAATCAATATTTATTAACAATTTATTATGCAAAAGCTTGGAGAGAATAAGCTAATAATTACTACACATGAGATCGTGACGATTACGAGACTTATAAATAACTCTATCATTTCTCGTCCTCATTTATGAGACTTAGCCTAAAAAGTTAATGAATCGAAGCTAAGTGCTCAACACGCACAGTCAAATCAAAAATTACTCTTATTCTCACCATCGGAAAACCTACATTCGTGTCTTAAACACTTATGAAAAATACGAAAAATACGAAAAATTTTAAAATTTGGTCATTTTTAGCCTTATTTGCAACAAAACGATAACAAAAAGATGAAATTTTAGATTGCGTGTTGACGTAAGCAAGGTGAAGTATCTACTCACCCCCATACTAAAACTAAACATTGTCCTCAATGTTTCGAGTCTAGGGGTGAAACACCCCTATACTAGAGACGTAGTCGAATGCTTAATCTCGAGCATGGAAAGGGTAAAACGAGTAACCTAAAAGCCATTTATGAATTATGCTAATAAGATAAACGTTAGAACATAAAAGGATATCATCGGATATCGGAATCTCCAAAGGCAACGATCGAAGCTCGAGTGCTACGTAAAACGAACACGAGAGGCTTCAATGATGTCGATGTACCTAATGAATCACAATCACGAACAACCACGGAACAAAGGTTGGAAGGGCACAAATCCCCTCATTACACTATTAGAAAGCAATAATATTTACAAGGATAAGCATGAGAATCCCCCATGAGGCACCTTATTTTTGATAACCGAGTCAAAAGCTTGACTCGAATCCCCATAAATGTGATCATTTAGGGATATCCTTGGTTCGGTCATTTTTGGTGGGACTTACATGTAATCAAGGCCCAAAAGAAACCGTGAATAAAGGCAAAGCCTTTATACCGGGATCAAAGATCGTGTCTTTATTTTCGGATGATAAACGAAACAACACAACTTTTAACATCATCGTCCCAAAGGGACACAAGAAAAAAGAATGAGAAGAGAAGGATGGGACATTGGGTGGGTAAACAAATCGAGTTACTCGAGGTAAACTCATACCGTAAGTGTAGAAGGATCTTCTAGTGACTACTTCGGTAAAAGCCCGAGATTTTATCTTAAACGTGATACCGGGGTCAAAAATCTCGTCCTCGGTGGAGAAGTGTGAGGAAACAAATGGGGCTTCCCCCACACTAGACCCACACAAAACGTCGGCAAAAGAAGTAGACGCGTTTGTAGCAAGCTCAATTAAGCGAGGTGATGACGGAGTTAACTTTGGAAAATTTTTCAAATCAATTGTAAGATATTTTCCTTTTTCATTTTTTAACTTATTATTACGAAAATCCGAGTTGATTAAATTGAAAATATTTGGTGTTTTCAAAACAATTCTAGGCACACTTAAAATTTTCACATTTATCTTGAAGGCGGGAGGAGGATTTAAGTGAGGTGAGGTGGCAGGCAGGGGTTGGCAGAGATGAGATTGGTTGTCTGGCCACAAATGGCCCTCAAATCCTTTTGTGTTGTCATATAAGTTTTAAACAGCCCAAATCTTAAATCCCCTTTATATGAAACTTTCTTTTTTCTCATTTTGGCCATAAAACTTCTTCAAACATGTTTACAAGGGTATTTATTGTAATTTGACCAATCTTCAAGGGCATAACTTGTAAGATCTTGATAATTTAGGGACCCAAATGCAAATAGTGAGTTTTGCAAGGGTATAAATTGCCAAGTCTTCAAAAGATGAAGGACAAATCTTGCCAAATCTTCAAAATTAAGGACTTCAAAGGAAATTCATGATTCGGGCCCGGTTCTTTGTGCGGCTTCGTTTCCCGTGTTCATTTTTGCTTCATTCTTATGATCTTTTGTTGATTACACGATATTCGTACCTAAAATATACAAGACACAAATACAAGCATATATAGGGGTATTTTGATGATATTTTAAGCGTTTTAAGCGTTCCCCGGCAGCGGCGCCATTTTGATAGTTGTAGAAATACGTCTTTTAGGAAAAAGAGCGTATAATGGGCAAGTATTAAACTCGACGATTTAGGAAAACTGACGAATCGAATAAGTGCGGGTTCGTTCTCGAAGGAGGTGTGTGTATTAGATGCCAATTATATAAAATCAAGAGTTTGGATTAGTGACGTTTTTGGTTTTAGAAAGAAGAATTAAAGACGAATTACGACTACGATTAAACTACGACGAGTGACGTAAAACGCGAACGTAAATACGTAAAACGTGAAAAATTAAAAAATTAAACCTAAAAATTAATTAAAACTTAAAACTAAGTCTAAAATAATATAAATAAGGATAAAAATCCAATAAATAAATTTTAAAACCTTTTATTAATTAAATATTCAATTTTTAATGCTAATTAAAGCCCAAAAATTAAATATAATTAAGAAAAAGCCCAAAAGATTATTTTATTAAACAAATAACTCACTCATATTATTTAAAGACTAAAAAGTATTTTTCCTAAATTTTAAATACTATTTATCTATTTTTAAAAAACTAAAAACTATTTTTAAACTAAAATAATGATTAAAAATAATAAAATAATGCTAAAAATAATTTGACTATTTCAAAAATCCTAAATTATACTAATGAACAGTAGAAAAATGAAAAAGTTTGAAAAAGTAAATATTTTTCACTAAAAGACAAAACAGATTATAATTAAACCTATTTAAACTTAAATTAAATCTAAAAATTAGTAAAAAAGTAAACAGTAAAATATTTTTTAACTAAAAATCTTAAAATCTTTTTCTTAATCTAAGAAAAATTTTAAAACTAAAAAATATACACTTTTGGCGCTAAAAGACAAAAACAGTCAATTAAAAATTAATTTAAAATGTAATTAAATCTAAAAAATAGAGAATGAACAGTAACTGGAAAATAAACTTAATATAAAATCAGAAATTAAATAAGAAAAATAATGAAGTTAAAATCATCTAAAAATTCCTAAATAAGTTCACAAAAGACAAGGAATATAGAAACTGAAAGTGGCATGTGACTTCTTTTTGTCTTTATGCTCAGCAGGGGGAACTTTTACCCTAGCAGTGGTAAGTTGGTTCCCACTGCTTTCAATAAAATTCAGGTCTGGGCACTTAAGTGCTTGGATCTTGCTTATTTGATGATATTATTGGGAATCAAGGGCACCCCCACAACCAGTGGGGTTGTGGAGAGTCAAGAAAAATATAAAATCAACAAGTCACTTCACAAAATCAAGCACACACAACCTAATCACAGTCACTGTAGATACCAATGGGGGTCTGTTGGGATTTTGCTGATGTGTTGTGAAATTGGGTGATTTTTGGTTGGCCAAAACTCACTCAATTCACTCACTAGCTTCCACAAGTCAAACACAAATCTTAATCTAACCAATATCCTAACAATCTACAAGATTGAAATGAAAAAAATCTCAAAATCAAGCATTTTATAGACTATTGGTCTTTTAGGCTATGTTTATCACAACTTAGCATACAAACTCTTTCCAAAACTTACCAAAATGAAAAACAAATACTGAGAACACTTATATCTAACAAAGCAAGTATGATTAGATCAGTTACAAGCCAAACCTATGTCACAAGCTCAACTAAATCCTGAATCCAAACACCCCCTTAACTTCTAAAAACAAATTTTAAACAAGATATTATGCTCTAAACTGTTCCAAAATCATTCAAATCTGTCCTATCATGTTTAAGATCAACAAATAAGCAGTATTAGGCATTTGTCTAACATCCTACAGCTTTAATCACAAATCATCATAACTCAAGAAATTTCCTAAACAAGTATAGAGAGGAAAGTTGTTTTTACCTAGTGAGCTTACATCCAAGCTTCACAAAGGCTAGCTTAAGCCTTCTCCATCAAGCTCGGGCTTGAGCTAATGGACTTTTGAAAATAAGCTGAGGGTATGGGAAGAAAATGATGATGATGAACTTATCAAAACTTAACCATCATCCAATATGCTTAATCTGTTTGCCTGCTAAAATCAAACAAGGAGAGGAAAATGGTGACCTAGAATAACAGCCAACAAGATTATAAGTCTGGCTTATCAATTAAGCCAACTTATATCTTAGGGCTTAATAAAAAAAACTTTTTGAAACTGATTTTCTTTCAAATCAATGAAACCAAACAGAAGCTTGAAGCACTTCTTGACAAAAGATTATCAAAACATATAACCAATTTTTAATATCCACTTTCACTTCAATTTTTAAAACTGATTTCAAGAATTTTTCAAACCTTTTACCAAAACTTCAAAAACGGATTTTTCTGAAAAATCTTTGATAAAAATGAAAACTTTTAACTCTTAAACTATTTTTTCAAACACTGAATATCATGAAACTTACTAACAATAACTTGGAACTCAGATGTGCAAAATATTAATTTTCATTACTAAATATTAAAGTTTTACAAAATATGGAACAATGATAATGAGACACATACGTCTCATTATATACTCCTACATAGATAATTCTAGAAGTACAAGAAAGATGAAACCCTAGCAGACTAATTTACAGATTTTCCCTTTGTGTTTGAACTTGGAGTCTTTGTCAAAAAGCCCTCATGTGATGCCTGTGAACACACAGATGTCTTGATATGATCTTGGGCGTTGCTTTGGGTATGGAGAACAAGTAACAATTATGGGACGTTGATCCTGTCCCCTTTTGGGGTTTTGGGTGAAAAGGACTTGAGAAGGGGACCAATGGAGAGCCACATGGGTGTAGGTGAGGACAAGAATGAGAGTGGGGTTGGGTTTAGGCTTAGGTTAATTGTGAATCTAGAGTATTAGGGGTGAAAACCCTTTGTTTTTAGGTGATTAAGATCTGGGGACGTTTAGGGTTTATAGGATGATGATAATGTGAACAGTAGGTGTTTAAGGAGAAAAGGCGCCAGGTTTAGTATTTTATTAATCCATTTGAAAATATTAATTAAACTAATAAAGGTTAGAATGGTGGAATAGTGACGTGGGAGGGTGGAGTGATGTGGGATGTTGTGATTGGAGGAGGATTTAAGTGGGGTGAGGTGGCAGGCAGGGGTTGGCTGAGATGAGATTGGTTGTCTGGCCACAAATGGCCCCTCAAGTCCTTTAGTGTTGTCATATAAGTTTTAAACAGCCCAAATCTTAAATCCCCTTTATATGAAACTTTCTTTTTTCTTATTTTGGCCACAAAAGTTCTTCAAACATGTTTACAAGGGTATTTATTGTAATTTGACCAATCTTCAAGGGCATAACTTGTTGTATCTTGATAATTTAGATACCCAAATGCAAATAGTAAGTTTTGTAAGGGTATAAATTGCCAAGTCTTAAAAAGATGAAGGACCAATCCTGCCAAATCTTCAAAATTAAGGACTTCAAAGGAAATTCATGATCGGGCCCGGTTCTTTGTGCGGCTTCGTTTCCCATGTTCGTTTTTGCTTCATTCTTGTGATCTTTTGTTGATTAAACGATATTCGTACCTAAAATACACAAGACACAAATACAAGCATATATAGGGGTATTTTGATGATATTTTAAGCGTTTTAAGCCCGATTTGGACGCTGAGACTATGTATAATTGTAGTCTCATCAGTGACTCTATTTCAAAAATCAAGGATAAGGTGGCATTGTTGGAGAAACAAAAGTTGACCGTATCTAAAGAGGTTCAACAGAAATTGGGTGCTCTTGAACATGTAACAGCAATGCTGGCCAAGGTATCATCCACCCTTGATTATATTTGTGCCTTATTACCTGCTGGTGGGTCATCAGAAGTTGCTGGGAAATCTTCTGCTGAGGGGGAGAAAAACACCATTCAACAGCTATTTCACAAACATGCTCAAAAGAAGGCTCAGAAGCAACAAATTGTTTAGGAGTCACCATTTGATGAGAAGAGTCCAACTAAGACTAAGGGGGAGTCTTCAGCTAAGGAAAGTCATGTTGAAGGTCTTACCACCAGCGAGGACACAACTGATGATGGGTCACCCCCTCTCCATCCCATAAACAAAGTGAGTTTACACTGAATGAAAGGCTAATCAAAGCTGAGGTGGCTACTCAAGAAGATATTGACAAGGTGTGTAGTCTAAATGAAGAAGAGAAACTAAGAAATCTAAAGATGAGCTTGTATGAAGCAATTGGGAAGCCTGAAGTAGAAAACCTCTTCAAGAGAAAGATGTTATATGAAAATTTTTGTATAACAAGGCTAAACAGAAGAAGTCTCTCAGAAATCACTAACGTTGATATGCTTACTAACAAAGGTTATATTCATCTAAAGTTCTATAGGGGTGATGGGACTGATGAGATTCTGGAGGACTTCCAAGCTAAGGACCTCTATTATAATGAATGGATAGAAATAAAGAAAAAGCTTATAAAGAATAAGTCTAAGAGATGGGAAGAAGTCTACATCAGAATTGACCACTCAATGAGGAACCATGAAAAGCTGGGTGAAATCCTCAACATCAGCATTAAAGTTTCACTAGAGGATCAAGATCCTATTTTGGAGCTGAACAAAAGAGCCAATCTGGTTAAACCTTATCTAGGTGACATCTTTGTCACCACAAAGAAATAAAAAGGCCTTGTTCAGTTTCTAAATCATCTCGCTGGACATGTATTAGACGAAATAGAATTGGGAATCATAATGTTCAATCATCGTGAACGTCAAGACTTTCTTGGTATTAGTGACCTCGATGAAATGAACAATGAATTACTTTAGAATGTTCAAAGGATCTTTTATTCTCATCATAGAGGTCCAGGTCTTACTAAAGCTGCAAGAACCTTCAACATGTGCTTACTTGGTATATTGGACTACAGAAACTCATATCCAAAAGTTCATACTCCTATCATTGAAGGACTTAGGCCTAAGGAAGATTGAATAATCATTTGTATTCTTTTTGTTGTAATTTGTAGTGTTTTGTTAATAAATGATTATTAGATGTTTATAAGTACTTTATTGTTTAGTGCAAGTAAGAAGAAGTTGTTATGCTCACTTACTACTGACTTTAGACTTAGGCTATTTTTATATCCAAATAGGGGGAGATTGTCTAGGATTTTAATATAAAATCCCCCTAAGTGTTTCATGTTCAGCAGAAAGGTGACTCTACTGAAGCATGACCAGAGGAACAAATATTCCTACTGAAGAATGTTTTGCTAAAGGATGTTCAGCTTTCCTCTTCCAGAGAACTTAGAAGACAAAGGAGTCTTTTCTTCAAAGACTAGGCGGTCTAGTTGCTGAAGAACAAGTCCTGGAGAAGAGCTTTCAGTTTAGTTTGGCTTAACAATACTAAACTGAATGATGTCGATCTCCTCTAGAATGATGAAGACACTTTAGTATTCTGATGATTTGCATTAGGCGGGAAAAGATTACTTTAAGTCAAAGTAGGTTGCTTGTATAGTTAGCTATAAGTACAACCTTTATCTTTTTCTAGAATAGTTTATTAGTACTTTGTACTGTTTATCTAGCATGGGCATCAACCACCCACTGGATAAACTTATGCATGGGAACATGTGAAATGCAAACCCTTGTTTTTGCACTGCCTATTTAAGGAGTGCATATTGGGAGAGAAAAAGGTTAACCATTATAAGAGTAAAAACTCTGGAAAAAACCTTCTCTCTCAATACCAGCTAAACCATATAGCCAAAGAGCATATGAACGTTTAGATTGGAGCTTAGACTATTAACTTAGGTTTAAAGTTTAAGTAGAGTAGATACCCCACATTGTCATTCAACCACTTTGTTATTCCACAAACAAAGTAGGTTATAGATTCTTTATTTGAATTTTTTAATAAAAGTCTATACCTTGAAAAGTTAAACTGGTATTGTTGTTTTAATTGTTCTTAGTTCTTATCAGCTGTTAAAACAACACACTTGAGTCTTGGTAACGAGCTATTACTTAAGGTTGATAAGTAATAACGAGTTACAAGGGATCAACAAGTGAATTGTTAGACTAGGATACTGTGAAAAACACTCAGTTTGTCATCTTCAAGATTTCAAGCTTGAGTGACTAAAGATGGTCAGCAGACAAAGAAGACTTGAACAAAGAAGACTTGAACAAAGAAGACGACAACTCGGGCTATTTTATATCCAAATAGGGAGAGATTGTTGGGTCAAGTTTTGACCTAATTGTTCCTCACAAGTATTTGAATATAAAATAGCAGCCGAAGACTTGAAGAATTGCTGAAGACACTTTAGCACCAGGTCCAGCACCAGTCCAGCTGAAGACAGTTCGTGATAGTTTTCAAGAAGATTGTTTCTATAAAACCCGCATGCTTTTACCATGCATAGTACCCTTAGGATCGTACGTACTAGTTAAAACTTTCCTAATATAGCATGATTACGATTACGTGTTAGGAGTTTACGTATTACGTACGTGTTAGAACACGATAAGTATTTTATATGCACGATCACGTAATAATTATTTAACAATAATTAATCACGAACATGCGATCATGAAATCATGAACGTAATTAAAACACGAACTATTATTAATTACGTATATATATTTATTACGAGCGTAATTAAATATATTAGATCACGGTATTTACGTAACGAGAACATTTAAAACACGAACATAAATAAACACAAACGAGTAACTAAATAACGAGACACGGAAAAAGGTACGGGAACCCCATGTGGGGTCCCTACTCGCGGCCAAACAAGGACAAATGGGCCAAGCCCATTTGTCAAATTACTAAAGGGGGTTATGTTTATTTTTACTACTCAAAAATAACTTACAAAAGATTTTTAAGAAAAACCTAAAAAACCTCCTTCCTCCTTCTCTTTGTGCGGCCACCCTAAGAACACCATACAAGGTGGTTCTTGATCTTGGATCTCATAATTCTAATGATTGATCGTGTTTGTTCTTCGTTCTCTTGATCCACGAATTCAATAAAACCTTTTTAAACCTTTTCTTTTAATTTAATCTTTTTATTAATTATGAACATGTGATGTTTTTATGAAAACATAATAATTAATCATAGATCTAACATGTTTTGGTGCTAAATTAAATCAAAGGGTCGTTTTAAGGGGTGTTTTGCTTTGGCCGCCGGCTTCACCGAGCCCAAATAGGGTCTCGGCTTGCCAAGCCGACAACCACCAAGACCATATGGTCTTGGTTGGTGCGTGTGGGTCCCACGGCAGAAAGGGGAAACACGGGGTACCCCGAGTTGGTTCGGGGTACGTTGTCGATTCATGTCCGGTTCATGTTTTAAGCCTAGATCCGGTTCATGGTGTATGTTAGTTTTTTTATGTTTATCAACTTATGTTAAAATTAAATTAATAAAATGATGTAATCAATTTAATAACATGACTTAGGTTATTTTAATTATTAATGATCATGAAATTATTTTAACCTAAGTATTAATATTTAAGACTTATAATTAATTATTTTAAAAACCATGGATATAATTAATTAATTAACATGACTTAGGTTATATTATTAATATATAATAATACATATTTTAACCTAAGTATTTAACTTATTTAATTAAAGACATGTTATACTTTAATTAAATATTATAACCTATAGTTTAATTAAATTACATGAAATAATTATTAAACTATACAATATACCATATGACTTAGAAAATAATCATGAAAAACACTTAGGCTTATATACTTAGCTTATTTAACCAGCTTATTTCTAATTATGGAAACTTTCTATTTTTAGAAACTTAATTAAATAAGGCAGCTAATCTATTTATGGAAACCAGCTATTTTTAGAAACTTATTTATTTAAGGCAGCTAATCTATTTATGGAAACTTATTTAATTAAGGCAGCAATCTATTTATGGAAACTTTCTATTTTTAGAAACTTATCTATTTTAAGCAGTAAATCTATTTTTGGAAACTTTCTATTTTTGGAAACTTTCTATTTTTGGAAACTTTCTATTTTTGGTAACTTTCTATTTTTAGAAACTTTCTATTTTTGGAAACTTTCTATTTTTGGAAACTTCTATTTTTGGAAACTTTTTATTTTAGGAAACCTGCTATTTTTGGAAAGTTACTTATTATTACACAGTAAGTATAATAACACATGAAATACAAGAAATACTTAATCAGAATGAACAGAATATAAGATTTAACACAGTTTAAGGCTTTAAAACAGTAAAACATAGTAAGAACACATAAAATAAGCTAAGACATGACATAAAACCAGCTATGTATTTAGTAAGCAGATACTTATTCATGTACGTATTTATGTAGCACTAGTGATTCGGAAGTAGGATTCTCACAGTTCGTCTTTCTCGTTCACTGGACATACGGTATGGATTCCCGTCCTTTCAGTATGGACATTCTTTCCTTATTTAGGATTTCCCGTATGCAGCTAACTGTTTTCCCGTAGTATAAGTTATGAGTTTGATTGCTTATGTTTAATTAAGATTACCTATAGCCATATACATGCATGACCAGTTTCACCTAGTTATGGAGGTACCATAACCATAACATTAGAGGCAATGATGTTATGACTTCACCACGGCGGAGTGATTGCTCGTGGCGTCCCTTCAGCTTTGGCCATTTATTTATATTTATCATGTGGGCGTATGGGTGCATCCTAGTTACATGTTTTTATTCAGGATTACATGGTGAATGTGGTGTGTGCCTTGCATCCTTCACAAGGAGCTGATCCCTCCCACCCATTAACCAGTATATTAAATTAGAGGTAGCCCCTCTAATTTGCATGATGAGGTCACCCCTCCAATTATTCATGCACGGTGGATTTTCATGACCTATATTGGCTAATGGTAAAATATGACAAACAGTTTTTATAAGATAAACATAAGACTTTCAAACTATAAACCAGTTTTATTAAGACTTAACCAGGTTACTCGGGACTTAGTTTCTTCCGCTGTTATTATGTTATATGCTTATCCTATTCATGCTTTATTGTGCATCCGTGCACTGAGCGTATTGCTCAGCCGTTTTCCTTTTCTATGTTCCCAAAACGGCAGGTACTCAGGGACGCTCGTAGACACTAAGAGTACGTGCATATGGACTGGAAGCTGTCTAGCCTTCTTTACATTATGCATTTCTTTTCTTTTGATACTTATGCTTCGGACATTGTTTAGTCCTTTCCCTTATTATACTATGTTTGTGTATGATGAGCTTTACTTTTGGACTACCGATGTTTGATTCCGGTATTTTCCTTTTTATGGTCAAGTAATGTTTAGACATTTTACCTTGTATGCTTTGATGACACGCCATAATTACTGTGATATTTCCATTTCCAAAATGGGGTGTTACAATTATGGTATCAGAGCCAAGGCTTCGACCTGTAGGCTCTCAAAAATGACCTGTGATTAGTGGGTAGTCACTACGGTCTTCCTAGAACTGACCGTTGTTTTCATGCATTCATCATTTTAAGCATACATATACATGTCTTGTTGCAGGGTTTTTGACTAAGTAATGGTTGGTACAGGACTGGCCCTATTTAGTCGCATGTGTTTTATCGAAACTTTTAGATTTGGGACCGACCCATAGGCGTCCCCTCGCTATGTTTTTGTTTTGGGTGAACTGACCAGAGGCGTTCACTCTCGAGCATACAAAAGTTTTCATAAAACTGCATCATGCATTCATACACAAAATTCTCTTGCATAAAATTTTTCTCGTGAAATTTTAGTATAAATTTTTTTCATGTATATAATTATATTTTATGTTTTGAACTGTTTAATCATATGTTTTATGTTATACTATCAGATGGTTCTCACACGCGAACAGGAGCAGCTCAATGCTGCAATTCAGGCTGCCATGCAAGCCTTGCTTCCTCAACTGAGGAATGACATCCGGGCTGAAGTTCAAGCTGCCAACAATCAGCAGCACAATCAGCCACCTCCTCCTCCTCCTCCAGTGACATTAGCAGTATGGCTGGAGAGATTCAACAAGCTCCGCCCTCGAGCTTTTGAGAAGACAGATAGCCCCAGCGATGCTGAAAGCTGGTTGGCTCACATCGAGAAGATTTTCAACGCTATGGGCTGTGACCCCGCATACAAGGCGAGGTTGGCATGCTATCGGTTCGAAGGCGATGTACTCAACTGGTGGTTAGCATTGATGCAATCTGAAGGTGGTGATGAGTGGGTTGCTGGTTTGACTTGGGCTCAGTTCAAGGACAGGGTGATGGAACAGTTCTTTCCCAAGGCTGAGCAGGACAAGCTCAAGAGAGAGTACCATGGGATCCGTCAGAGAGCTGGGGAGAATAGCAACGAGTTTATGCAGCGCTTTCTTCGCTTGGCTGGTTTCCTTGGTGCGGAAGCAGGTACTCCTGAAGAGCAGGCACATCACTTCAGATGGGCTCTTCGCACATCGGTCGCAAACAATCTGGTGTGTGCTATGTTCAACACTGTAGTACAAGTGGCCGATGCAGCACGAAAACTGGAGATGCTGCAGGAGAGGGATGAGTTCGGGGAAGCTGAAAGACCCGACAAGAGGCAGAAAACTGGGGACCGGTCTCAGCCGGCTACTCAGCAGCAGCCTCATCAGCCCAAGGGAAACGGTCAGACTAACGACCGTTCTGCTACGGATAGGCGTGGCGGTAATGAAAATTACCGTAACAACACCGGGCACTCCAACAACAGCAGGTCCTAATACTTACGAAATTCCTTATGTTTTATGTTATAACTCATATTCTGACACTTTAGCAAACTTCTACCAGGAACCATGGAAACGGTAGGGACCAGAACCAGAGAGGTTCGCAGCCTAGCCGTCCAGCTATCACTGGTATTCAATCTTACGATTATCCGCTTTGTCCTTTGTACCCAATTTCCATGTCTTATGTAAAATGTTTTTATCAGGTCCTCAGCCAGCCAGAGCACCTGCTGGAGGATACACTCATCCTCTTTGCTCTACTTGCCACCGTAGGCACCCAGGACCATGTCGCCGTAATACTGATGCGTGCTTCAAGTGTGGTCTTCCTGGCCATATTATGAAGGATTGCCGTAAGGGCGAGATGGAGGGTACATCGGGACATGTTGATACCAAGCCGCCTCCTACTGCCGGGCGTATCTACACGACATCTCGAGACCAGGCCAACAAGTCTACAGGTACCATCACTGGAATCTTGTATATGTATGGTCGCGCTGCATGTGTTCTTTTCGATACGGGTGCTACTCACTCGGTTATTTCTACCGCTTATGCTAAGAACATTAGGATGCCTCCCTTGCCACTAGAAAATAGGCTTACTATTTCCACGCCTTTGAGGGACTCTGTATTAATCACACATGTATACAAGAGTCTTCCCCTAGAATTTGATGATAAGGTTCGACCTGTCGACGTACTTCCGCTAGACATGAATGACTTCGACATGATTTTGGGCATGGATTGGCTATCCAAGTATCATGCTACCATAGACTGCCATTCATATCGAGTTATCTTCGGTGATGTCAATGCACCAGAGTACATTCATAACGGGTTCATACCCGGACGGTCTGTACAAGTCATATCCACCCTGCAAGCGCGTACACTACTGTCACATGGCTGCGAGGGTTATCTAGCTACGGTTCACGACATGGATGCTGAATCTCCATCGATTCAGGATCAACCAATAGTGTCGGAATTCCAAGACGTTTTTCCAGCAGAACTTCCGGGCATACCACCTGCACGAGAAGTGGAATTCAGTATCGAGCTGGTTCCAGGAGCTGAACCAATCTCCAAGGCTCCTTATCGCATGGCTCCCATAGAGCTGAAGGAGCTGAAGGATCAACTGCACGAACTTCTTGAACGAGGTTTCATTCGACCGAGCGCATCTCCATGGGGCGCACCGGTTTTGTTTGTTAAGAAGAAGGACGGCAGTATGCGTCTTTGCATAGACTATCGCGAGCTCAACAAGATTACCATTCGGAATAGGTATCCACTGCCACGCATTGACGATCTGTTTGACCAACTCCAAGGGGCCAAACACTTCTCCAAGATTGATCTTAGGTCAGGCTATCATCAGCTACCGGTCAAGGAGCAGGATATAGCTAAGACTGCCTTTCGTACTCGTTATGGCCACTACGAGTTTGTAGTTATGCCATTTGGCCTGACAAATGCTCCAGCAGTGTTCATGGATCTGATGAACAGAATCTTCCATGAATTTCTGGACAAATTCGTCATTGTTTTCATCGATGACATCCTGATTTTTTTCAATGTCCAAGGAGGAACACGAAGAACATCTTGTACAGTACTACAAATTCTTCGCCAGAAGCAGCTGTATGCTAAATTCTCCAAGTGTGAGTTCTGGTTAGACAAGGTGGCATTCTTAGGTCACATTGTATCAGCAGAAGGAATCACTATGGATCCAGCGAAGGTTGAGTCCATTACTAAGTGGCCAAGGCCGACATCAGCGACGGAAGTCCGCAGTTTCTTAGGCTTAGCTGGCTATTACCGTAGGTTCGTGGAGAACTTTTCCCGCCTAGCACTACCATTGACCAAACTGATGCGGAAAGGGGAGAAATTCGTCTGGACTGAAGATCGAGAGAAGAGCTTTGAAGACCTGAAGCAGAAGCTAGTATCTGCACCTATTCTTACTCTACCATCTGGTACGGGTGGATTTCAAATCTACATAGATGCATCGGGGAAGGGACTTGGATGTGTTCTCATGCAACATGGGAAAGTGATCGCGTACGCTTCACGGCAACTTAAGCCTTATGAATAAAATTACCCCAGGCACGATCTGGAACTTGCTGCAGTCGTGTTTGCCTTGAAGATACGGAGACGCTACTTATATGGAGAATCATGTGACATTTTCACGGACCACAAGAGCTTGAAGTATATCTTCACTCAGCGTGAATTGAACATGAGGCAGAGGAGATGGTTAGAGCTGTTGAAGGATTATGACATTAATCTACAATATCATCCCGGAAAGGCAAATGTAGTAGCAGATTCTCTTAGAAGGAAGTCCGGAATGATCAACGGCATTAAAATCGAAGAGGAAATCATCAGAGACTTGGAGCGACTAGACATCGAGATCATGGTACATGGACAGCACGGTTACTGGGCTAATCTTAGAGTAGAACCTGAGTTACTATCTAAGATCAAGAAAGCTCAGAAGGATGACGGAGAAATCTGGGCAATAGTACAGAATTTGGAGAAGCAGACAGAATTCAGAGTAGATGTAGATGGTATCGTATGGCAGGGAACTAGACTTTGTGTTCTTGATGACCAAGAACTTTGGGAAGCTTTGTTAGCTGAAGCTCATAGCTCCCCATTCTCGATACATCCTGGTTCGACTAAGATGTACCATGACATCAAGCAGTACTTTTGGTGGAGTGGTATGAAACAGGATGTGGCCACTTACGTCTCCAAATGTCTTACCTGCCAGCAGGTTAAGATCGAGCATCAGCGATCTGGCGGTCTCCTTCAACCGTTAGATATTCCAGAGTGGAAGTGGGACAAAATCACCATGGATTTTGTTACTGGTCTTCCGCCTACCAAAAGGAAGCACGATGCAATTTGGGTTATCGTTGATCGACTTACCAAATCCTCTCATTTCTTACCGATTCGCAAGGAAGATCCGGTAAGTAAACTCGCAGATACGTATAGACGAGAGATCATGAGACTCCACGGTGCACCATCCAGCATCATCTCAGACAGAGATCCTCGATTCACTTCGCGCTTTTGGAAAAGTCTGCAGAAAGCTTGGGGTACACAACTTAAGCTTAGCACGGCTTTTCATCCTCAAACGGACAGACAGTCAGAGCGAACCATTCAGACATTGGAAGATATGTTGAGGTCATGTGCGTTGGAATGGACGGGTGATTGGGACGAATACATCTGTTTGGTGGAGTTTGCATACAACAACAGCTGGCACGCAAGCATCAAATGTGCTCCATTTGAGATGTTGTATGGCAGAAAGTGTCGCGCCCCAATCTGCTGGGATCAGGTTGGCGAGCGAACACTCGAAGGACCGGAAATCATAGAGATGACAAATGAGAAGATCGCAGTAGCTAAGCAGAAGATTCAGGAGGCACGGTCACGTTAGAAGAGCTACGCCGATAAGAATCGTAGGGATATACACTTTAACATAGGAGATCACGTCTTCCTTAAGGTTTCGCCGGCACGTGGTGTTAGACGCTTCGGGATTAAAGAGAAGCTCAGTCCTCGTTTCATCAGACCGTTTGATATCATTGAACGAGTCGGTGAAGTATCTTACCGATTGGCGTTACCTCCGCAGCTTTCGCATGTGCACAATGTGTTTCATGTGTCCTTACTCAGAGGGTACCAATATCATCCCCTTCACATGGTTCAGTATCCACTGGAACAGATACGTGAAGATCTCACTTTTATAGAAGAACCCGAACGAGTTCTTGACAGACAAGAACGACTCATGAGAAAGAAGACGATTCCATTCGTCAAAATTCTATGGAGGGATCACACCGAGCGGGAAGCCACTTGGGAAACGGACGAGTCTATCCGGGCTTCTTACCCTCATTTCATATTTTGAATTCGGGTATGTTCTTCTTTTCCAGTTTACTTTATCTATAATTCGGGGACGAATTATTCTTTTTAGGGGGGGAAGAGTTGTAAAACCCGCATGCTTTTACCATGCATAGTACCCTTAGGATCGTACGCACTAGTTAAAACTTTCCTAATATAGCATGATTACGATTACGTGTTAGGAGTTTACGTATTACGTACGTGTTAGAACACGATAAGTATTTTATATGCACGATCACGTAATAATTATTTAACAATAATTAATCACGAACATGCGATCATGAAATCATGAACGTAATTAAAACACGAACTATTATTAATTATGTATATATATTTATTACGAGCGTAATTAAATATATTAGATCACGGTATTTACGTAACGAGAACATTTAAAACACGAACATAAATAAACACAAACGAGTAACTAAATAACGAGACACGGAAAAAGGTACGGGAACCCCATGTGGGGTCCCTACCCGCGGCCAAACAAGGACAAATGGGCCAAGCCCATTTGTCAAATTACTAAAGGGGATTATGTTTATTTTTACTACTCAAAAATAACTTACAGAAGATTTTTAAGAAAAACCTAAAAACCCTCCTTCCTCCTTCTCTTTGTGCCGCCACCCTAAGAACACCATACAAGGTGGTTCTTGATCTTGGATCTCAGAATTCTAATGATTGATCGTCTTTGTTCTTCGTTCTCTTGATCCACGAATTCGGTAAAACCTTTTTAAACCTTTTCTTTTAATTTAATCTTTTTATTAATTATGAACATGTGATGTTTTTATAAAAACATAATAATTAATCATAGATCTAACATGTTTTGGTGTTATATTAAATCAAAGGGTCGTTTTAAGGGGTGTTTTGCTTTGGCCGCCGGCTTCACCGAGCCCAAATAGGGTCTCGGCTTGACAAGCCGACCACCACCAAGACCATATGGTCTTGGTTGGTGCGTGTGGGTCCCACGGCAGCAAGGGGAAACACGGGGTACCCCGAGTTGGTTCGGGGTACGGTGTCGATTCATGTCCGGTTCATGTTTTAAGCCTAGATCCGGTTCATGGTGTATGTTAGTTTTTTTATGTTTATGAACTTATGTTACAATTAAATTAATAAAATGATGTAATTAATTTAATAACATGACTTAGGTTATTTTAATTATTAATGATCATGAAATTATTTTAACCTAAGTATTAATATTTAAGACTTATAATTAATTAACTATTTTAAAAACCATGGATATAATTAATTAATTAACATGACTTAGGTTATATTATTAATATATAATAATATATATTTTAACCTAAGTATTTAACTTATTTAATTAAAAACATGTTATACTTTAATTAAATATTATAACCTATAGTTTAATTAAATTACATGAAATAATTATTAAACTATACAATATACCATATGACTTAGAAAATAATCACGAAAAATACTTAGGCTTATATACTTAGCTTATTTAACCAGCTTATTTCTAATTATGGAAACTTTCTATTTTTAGAAACTTAATTAAATAAGGCAGCTAATCTATTTATGGAAACCAGCTATTTTTATAAACTTATTTATTTAAGGCAGCTAATCTATTTATGGAAACTTATTTAATTAAGGCAGCAAATCTATTTATGGAAACTTTCTATTTTTAGAAACATATCTATTTTAAGTAGTAAATCTATTTTTGGAAACTTTCTATTTTGGGAAACTTTCTATTTTTGGAAACTTTCTATTTTTGGTAACTTTCTATTTTTGAAAACTTTTTATTTTTGGAAACTTTCTATTTTTGGAAACTTTCTATTTTAGGAAACCTGTTATTTTTGGAAAGTTACTTATTATTACACAGTAAGTATAATAACACATGAAATACCAGAAATACTTAATCAGAATGAACAGAATATAAGATTTAACACAGTTTAAGGCTTTAAAACAGTAAAACATAGTAAGAACACATAAAATAAGCTAAGACATGACATAAAACCAGCTATGTATTTAGTAAGCAGATACTTATTCATGTACGTATTTATGTAGCACTAGTGATTCGGAAGTAGGATTCTCGCAGTTCGTCTTTCTCGTTCACTGGACATAAGGTACGGATTCCCGTCCTTTCAATATGGACATTCTTTCCTTATTTAGGATTTCTCGTATGCAGCCAACTGTTTTCCCGTAGTATAAGTTATGATTTTGATTGCTTATGTTTAATTAAGATTACCTATAGCCATATACATGCATGACCAGTTTCACCTAGTTATGGAGGTACCATAACCATAACATTAGAGGCACTGATGTTATGACTTCACCACGGCGGAGTGATTGCTCGTGACGTCCCTTCAGCTTTGGCCATTTATTTATATTTATCATGTGGGGCGTATGGGTGCATCCTAGTTACATGTTTTTATTCAGGATTACATGGTGAATGTGGTGTGTGCCTTGCATCCTTCACAAGGAGCTGATCCCTCCTACCCATAAACCAGTATATTAAATTAGAGGCAGCCCCTCTAATTTGCATGATGAGGTCACCCCTCCAGTTATTCATGCACGGTAGATTTTCATGACCTATATTGGCTAATGGTAAAATATGACAAACAGTTTTTATAAGATAATCATAAGACTTTCAAACTATAAACCAGTTTTATTAAGACTTAACCAGGTTACTCGGGACTTAGTTTCTTCCGTTGTTATTATGTTATATGCTTATCCTATTCATGCTTTATTGTACATCCGTGCACTGAGTGTATTGCTTAGCCGTTTTCCTTTTCTATGTTCCCAAAACGGCAGGTACTCAGGGACGCTCGTAGACACTAAGAGTACGTGCATATGGACTGGAAGCTGTCTAGCCTTCTTTACATTATGCATTTCTTTTCTTTTGATACTTATGCTTCGGACATTGTTTAGTCCTTTCCCTTATTATACTATGTTTGTGTGTGATGAGCTTTACTTTTGGACTACCGATGTTTGATTCCGGTATTTTCCTTTTTATGGTCAAGTAATGTTTAGACATTTTACCTTGTATGCTTTGATGACACGCCATAATTACTGTGATATTTCCATTTCTAAAATGGGGTGTTACAGTTTCTTTGTTCTTCAACAAATTTGAGATCAATACACAGATAATCAAAGACAAAATTTAATGTCATCCTTATCTTCTCATTAAAGAAGAGTTTGTACCTTTTTTATTGTGATATTGACCCATTCCCCATTTCGAGCACTTTCTCTGGCCATAACATTGGAGTTAGACCCTTCATCATCTGCCATCATTACTTTCACATTGATCAATTCATCATCATCTGAAGAAACATATTCTTCATCCCATTCATAAGCCTCAGCAACAAGTCCCTTGTTCTTTTCTTGTTTGGTGGGCTTAGAGGAAGATCCTTCAGTGCTGAGTAGAGCCAGTCTAGCCTTGATCTCTCTATATTTTGCCTCAAAGTCTTTTGTTGGTCGAAGTTCAACCCTGTTTTACTGAAAAGAAGATGAAGCAATTTGTTTTTGTTGAAATAGGGATTGACCAGATGGTCTTGACTGAGCTGGTGAGGAATAAGAAGGAATGGATGTTTTGGAATAACAATCCTTAGCAAAATGACCAGACTTTCCACATTTATAGCAAACAGTGTTAGCTGTAGCTTTTGTGGTGCTAGAGAACTTGCCTCCTTTCTTAAAGAACCTTCTAGACTTGGCCAGAAGAGCTCTTTCATGAAATTCCTCTTTGAGGTCATTCAGATATTTCTCACTAGTTCTAGTATCTTCTTCATCATCAGGACTATCTTGGTAGTACTGAATGACAACATCACTAAAGAAGGCTGTTGACAAGGGTGTAGCCATGGTTAATGCTTTACTCTTGCTTGATCCTTCATAAATCCTATCAACTAGGTTTTCTTCATATTTTAGTTTCCCAAAAAGAGAGGCCAGATCACAATCTTTAATGAGATTAATATTTCTCAAGCTTTGGCAGAAACTGATCGACTTCTTTGGCAATGCATTAACAAAAATTGTGTTGATTTCAAGTTTTAAAAGCTCAACACCATCATTCACAAGTTCATTCATCAGAGCTTTATATTTGGTGAAAGTTTGAGTGAGGTTTTCTCCATCTTTGTGTTTGAAGGTATTGTATTGAAGCTTTAAATCCATTATTCTTGTTTCCTTCACATGAGAGGGTCCCTCATGATATAAAATAAGGTCCTCCTATGTATATTTAGCTGTTTTACAATTCACAACAGAATTCATTTGGTCATCTAGAAGTACGAACATGATGATACTTTTGAAACGTTGATCTAGGTTAGCAACTTTTCTCTCATCAGCCGCCCATTGTACTTCAGGTTTTTTATTATCCCCAACCATGGGAACAAATGAACCATTTTTAATGATTCCAAGGAATTGGGGTTCGATTCCAACCATGTGGACAAGGAACCTTTTCTTCCAATTAGTGAAGTTTGCTACCTCTAGGACAAGAGCAGCATTAAGTTGGCCACCCCTGTACTCTAGGGTTTGTGGTATTACTGGATCCATATTGGATTTTGATTTGAAAACCTTAAAATGAGTAGTTTAAGGAAAAATAAGATTTTAGCTAATCAAACTGCTCTGATACCACTTGGTGGGTCCTCGTTATCGTGTATGATGAACACGATTTGACCGATTAACTACTAGTAACACAACTTGTACTTTTCAACGTCTAATTCATTATTAGTATAGCTATACCAAAGAATTATACCTGGTTGTTTGCAGAATAACAACCGGATTGAATGACAATTTCTCTCTTGATGAACAAGAGAGGAAGAATCCCTAATTATACATTCTATGTGTATTTTGTAAAGGAATACTTATCTAACTCTACCTACAACCTATCTATTTATAGGAAAAGAAACTAAAGCTTCCAAAAGAAGCTTTCAATAAAGTAAAGCCCCATGTGCTCCCATGTGTTCTTTCCCATCACAGTACAAAAGTAAATAATACTTTTGACTTTCTTATTGGCTGTACAAGTAACTACTCTTGTACTCTTGTTTTCTAGCAAGTTCCTGCCAATATCTTCAGGTTGTAATTCGAGAGTTAGATGAACATCGTTCAACTTGGTTTGTCAATCCAAGCTGAACTGAAGGCAACTTCATTCAGGCCTTGTCCTTCAGGTGCTAATCCGCATTAGTTACTAAAGGTGAAGACTTTATCTTCAAAGTACTCTGGATGTGCTGGTGCTAAACTGTCTTCAGCAGGACTGGTGTTGGACCTGGTGTTGAAGTGTCTTTAGCAATTCTTCAAGTCTTAAGCTGCTATTTTACATTCAAATATTTGTGAGGAACAATTGGGTCAAAACTTGACCCAACACTTTTCTTGTTGATACAAAAGTTGGATGGATCGCGCTTGACCCAAATTAGGCTTAAATCAGAGTCTTGTGGATTTCGGATCTTGCACCAAGTGAATTTGTTTGAAGACCCTGCACACTAAATAACAGACACTGCTAGGCTTACCGTAGGCACGTGTCCCAAAATTAAACTCCAGCGTGAGAGTGAGTAATAGGTTTGAGTATATGTGAAGGTTTAGAGTATTGTGAATATCGTACCTTTGTGGAACCTTGGGGGTTCCTTTTATATCCGAGAGAGTTCTGGCTGGGCTCTCCTAATCTTGTGGTCTAAGGAAGAGATAATGACAGAAATAGATTGATCCTTATCGCGTAGCTGTGGTAGGTGTATATCTTCTTTCCTTAGGCGAATATAATCATAAGATAGATCATATTCCGTTTGATCCTGTCACAGTGAGACGAGGACACGATTTAAGGAATAAACGACGTGCGACAGCGGCTTACCGGGCCTCACAGGACTTGCGCGTGCTGCTTGAGTAATAATCCATACCCAATGGATACGAGTAGTACCTGTCAGTCGGGTTATTCAGTCCGACTATGGACTATACGTCATCATGTCCCCACAGTCTAGTAGTCGGAGGTTCTAGACGCGGCTACTTGACTACTAATCGACTAAGTCTCATGACGAAATTGCCGCGTGGTCAAAACGAGTGTTCACAAGACTTGGCTTAAGGAGTATTCCGAATATCCCGCCAATAACCATCAATGTCGTAAACCACTAACACCTACTTATGTTGGGAACCGGAAAAGGTGCCAACCACGTCATGCATAATGATCCGAGTATCACCGTTGGATCAAATAAAAGTCCAACACACGTCGCATGATCCCATACCATTTTATAAAGTACTAAGTGCCTTACACCAATGATCGATCTTCTTCATTTCCATAACTCCATTTCCCCCATTGTTAAAATCTTCAAAAAACACTTGTTCTAAGAGCGAAAAATCTGTAAACTAACCCGGCATACTTGTTGTAGAAAAAGTGGTGCAATAACTATTTGATGTAGAATCCCACATCACCGAGTAAGAACTCTCCCAATTTACCACAAAAGACCACATATCCATGGATCTTCACCCTATAGTTCCAGATCCGCAAATGCACATAGGGAGTTTCCCATGTGGGAAAATACGTATGTACACAAGATTTTTCGAGTTTACCAACAATCGTATACCCCTCAGCTGCTTCCTAATCGATGTGTTAAGTTTCTATACTATCCACTTATCTCAGCTGCACTGTATTGGTGCAGCTAAATTTCCAATTTTGCGATCAATTGCTGCCTAAAGAATCTTGACCCCACCTATAAATTTGTTTCGTGCCTTCTACCTTCCATCATAGATTAATGGATGGATACCATTCGCCAAACGCCCTGGTCAACTTCAGTGTTACGATACGAAGCTGGATTTACTGAAGAGTTAGAACAATAAATTCTTTTGGATAGACAACGTCGTGTTTCCGTTTGAATACGACTTCATTACTCTGATGACAATGATAAAAGATGAGCGACCTATTCCGAGTACGTATAGCGCAGAAGACGCTGAGAAGATAAATGTTGATCGTATGCCAATGCAGGAATATCCTGAGTCGCTATTGTACGTACTGGGACTAAGCTTCAATCCTGTTGTACCCATGAATCACCTCCCCCAATATTATGATGACTTTGGCCATGGTAAAGATTCTTACTTCAGGTACCAACTTTAGCTGCACCCGTATGTATATCTAACGTTACGCCTTTCTTATTTAGAAATAAATCACTCACAGCTCTTGAAGCGCGAATGTCCTTGTCGAGTAACTATGCTCCCTCGAGCATGCACTCTAGAAGAACTCTCCCGTGAAGTACTCATGTGCAGGCGTACTATCGCTCTCCAACCTCCCTCCCCTGATACTAATACGATCATGGAGAGGGTTGTCGCACTTAACGCGGCCCCTATTCGTAGTGTACCCTTTGCTATAGAGGAGACATCTTCTAAAGGAGCAGAAGATTTAGAGGGATAGGGAGCACCTCTTAAAGGTAGTCCAACCACCGATCCTTGTGAGGATAATATCCCCGTCCCTGGCTTTAAGGGTTATCCCCCTTAACTTTTGAGGGAATCCCAAAGAGGATTCGAAAACGTATCACCAAGCCTCGCGTTCATATTGCATCATGGTGCTTATTTTCCAAGCCATGTGTGTAGGCTACCCTTTAAAGGTAATTTCCTTTTACTGTCTTACCAAGCCACCCTCCCGCTAAGGATAACGCTGACTCTTAACTTTCGCGTGTATAAAAAATATGCAACCCTAAAGATGAGACATGCAAGGATACCATGAGCGTGATTGTCATTGGTAGTGTTCTGAATAACAGATCCGACTGTGAAGATTTCCTTAATCACCTTATTCCACCTGTGCGCGTCGGACATCTTGACAAGCTGTCTGATGAGGCATTGATGAGAGAATTGGCAATGGCTGCATCCCGTGAAGTTACGTTGGGGTCTCATTTGAACAAGAAGATACTGTCTCTCTCGCATCATCTTGAGAAAATTTCCATCAACCACACCCAAACATTGGAAGAGAAAAATGACGAGCTTGTATGTGCGAAAGTGAAGTTAGCGCGCCTTTAGGGAGTTACTATCTTAAATGCCGAACCTATCCAATATCTTGAGGATGCAAAAATTTCTCTGTAGGAATCCCTAGCCCGAGAGCGTCAGTTGCACGAAAGACAAGAGGATGACAACCACTGGGCCATGGCCAAACTTAAGAGTGCAAGGAAACTTTTATTTCTAACTGTGATGACTTCGTTGCTAAGTGTCACCAGGACCTGGCTGAGAAAGGCGAAATCTTGAAGCGTTTAATGACGGATTTCGATGAAGAGCTCTATCCTCATCTATCGTCTGTGCACGCGGAAAGGCATTGGCTAGTTCGCTATGGTCCTTCTTTGGTTGCCAAGGGTGCTCTAGACTCTCCAAATCTTTGTGCGGCAGCATGGAATATTCTAGAAGCTGCTAAGATCGAGGTCTATAGCCGTGCTATGGAGAGTGCTTCCAAAGAGGGATTATTGACGAAACCCTTGGAGGAAGTATCACTATATACTCCTCTTGCACAGAAAAATCTCAACGCTGCCTGCCAAGTCTTGAAGGAATGCAACCTGCCTTTCCTTGATGTCAATGAAAAAGACCAAGATGATCCAATCAGCATAATTATGGCTGGAATTACCTTAGCGAAGCATTCAGACGATGGTACGGAAGATGAGCCTGACTATTCTGTTAAACTGGATGTCTCCCAGCTGAAGGTGCCCACCTTTCTACTAATGCCGGTGTTGTGAATATGGTCTTGCTAGGAAGGGTGTTGGAGCAACATGTGAAGCGTATCGTTGAGAAAAATAAGACCTCGGCCAAAGGAGTTGTGATTGGCTTGGGCCTGGCGCACCCCAGTCGATCTGACGGCATGCCTGTGATATTACCATCAATCGGTGTACGAGATGTGCGCATATTACAGGACATGAAGAGGTCCTGGGAAGAGCGTCATTCTTTTCTAAATCCTTTGTAGAGTAAGCTGAAGAGATCCATGTTTGCTGCAAATTTGTTATAAGCCTTACTTTCCTAATTCCATATTTATCTGTGTTTGGATAATGTGCTCAAGATTTTGTATATCTCTATGTAAAGTTCTTTGTCTTTTTCTTCGCATAATGCGCCTGTATCGGATTATTGTTAGGTTTTTTGTACCCACGCCTGAGATTGTGAGTACAAGCGCCTGTTATGAGTACATTCAATGAAGTATAACGCTGAACTCATGGGTTATTTGAAAATTCATTACGTGTGGTATGCCACTACTACCATAAGCGATGTCATCGATTTTGACATGTTTGTTAGACGTGCACACTGTGTCTCCTGCATATCCATCATAGAATGTTAGGAATACGATACTTACTACAACGTCTTCTAGTAAGGTGTCTAACAAAGGATACATGATCTGCCGCCACTGGGGTTGCATCCCTCTTATGTGACAAGTTTAATTAGTAGGTTAAACTCATTCCTCATATTTCGCCTGGAAACGTAATGGTACATGTATGCTGGAGGGCCAGAGATATTTATGGGAGATAAAGTACTTTATGCACAAATTTGTTTTAAATAAAATAAGAAAATGGCGATACGGAACTAGCTAGGGACCGCAACTTTTTATTGATACTTTTGTAAGTTTTTCGAACATTTAGAAAAGTAAATCCTAAGGTACTGAAAAGAAAAAAATTCATGGATCTTTATTGGGGGCTGACTACAGCCAAAAGAGAAATCCATGTTCGTGGTGTGATGGCTTAGAGGTAGTATTGTCAGAGTTCCTGGTTGTCACTTGTTTTCCGAGTCCCTCCACACTTGGCTTTATAGAGTGTGCGTATCATCGTCTGTGCTCACCCTGCCCCGATAAGGGATCCTCCATACTTCTTTAGTTTGTCTCGTGCCAGCCGCCTGCCGTAACTTGTCAGCTTGGTTCACCTGTCCTGGCCTCCTGGCTGCTACCCTAACTGGTGGTGCTATGATTTTTCCACAATTGACCTCCCGTAGGTCTTCACTTGTTAGTGGAAACAGTGATTTTATCCGCCCGGTGAACATACCCATCGTTGTGGTGAAGGAACTTAGTTTTTGATTCAAGTTGGAGAAAATACCTGCTGCATCTACCTTTTCCCGTGGTGCCGCCCGGGGCATCATGTGAGGCTGTTGTTTAGGGCCTATGCGCGTCTGGCATTGACAGCACCTTATCGCTCTTTTGTGTGCATCTCTATGGATTAAGGGCTAGTAGTAACCTGAGCGTAGAGCTTCGTCCACCATAACTTTTGGGCCTTGTTGGCATGCTTTCTTATGTGCGACCTCCATAATAATTCGTGCTCGTTTCAGTCCCAAACACTGCAACATCCAACCGTGTACATATTTCTTATACAAGATCCCGTTCACAATTCAGAACTACCTTGCCCTTCTCTACAGCCGCTTGGCGCTTCTATAATCCTATGGTAGCGCATGGTTTGCCAGATAATTCACAATCGGTGTCATCCATGTGTGTGATTCTTCCCTAATAGTTGTGGGTGTTGTCTCTGCAAGTATTGATTTATGTAGGATAAAACCAATCATTACTTGCCAAGGTGGGTTTTCCAAGCTTATAGTTGAGAGATGGTTCATAGCCGTTGTGATTGCACTATTCACTCCTGAGACTTTCTATATAGCGAAGTCCCCGAACTGGCTGGCCATGGCCCTTACCTTTTGCGTGTACTGGATCAGTGTGTTCCTCGGGGTTTACATAACCCTGCTACCTTATTTGCTATCACAGGGTTGTATACGTGGGCCACCAAGTTTTGGACATCCATTCTTGATGCCAACTCCAGCTCGGCTATCAGTGCTTCATGGTCCGCCTCACTGCTCGTGGCGCTAAATTCGAAGCGTAACGCGTGAGTAATTAGGATGTCCCTTTGGTCTGTGAGGATAAAACATGCACCTGGTCTCCCTTTTCGTGGGAAACCTGTCGAGAGCAAGACCCATGGGAGATTGGTTGACGACCCCTTACCCATGATTATATTACCCTTCCTTGGTATTTCCTGGTAGCTTTCCGTACTACGCTTTCTCCTTACTGTGTACGAGCTAGATTCCGTGTCATGCTCACTTTGTCCAGCATTTTTTCTCTTTTTACCCTGGGTAGGGGTGATGTTGTTCCCTTCGATTGTATCTATGTTTCGGATGGTAACTATTCCACCTCGTACTGGGAATTTAAGCATGTCGTGTATTGTGGAAGGTACAACGCGTAACGCTAAGAGGGCTGGCTGCCCGATGATGTCGCTATATGATGATTTGGAGCGTACGACCATAAATTCCATCCACACAGTTGTAGAGTGATCTATGTTTCCCATCATTACTCGTGTGTAGACATGCCCTAATGGTAGGGTTTTGTCGATGTTGAATCCCATGAGTACAGACGAGGTTTCCTTGAGCTTGTTCTTTATCGTCGTAGGAAACTGTGCGAAGCAGTGCTCATTTAGTATATTTGATGCAGATCCTTTATCGATACACATGTCATATATGACGTCGCTTTCGAGGGTTATGCTAACTGATAATGATCCTATCCTGTAGTCTATATCAGTGAGAACGGGAAACGATATCTCTTTGTTGCGCGAGAATTCTTAAATCGTTCTTCGCGCCATGTTGCTTTCACCCTCGTGTACCACATAGATAGTTATGGGCTTTTCTTTCTGTTTTTTTACTTCGCTCTTTTTTGCGTTTGTGCCCTTCCTTCAGTCCCTTATTAGGTGATTCAATTTCCCAGCCTTGACAAGACTTTCAATGTGCTTTTTCAGTTGGATGCATTCATTAGTAGCGTGACCCTTGTGGTCATTGGACTAGGTTTCGGGAAGTTTGAGCCCTCAGAAAGGAATATCTCCCTGGAAGTATTTTGTAGTGGAGTGAACTTACTATTGTTATCGCGTCCTGTCTTCGGTGTGCTTTAAAATTCTAAGGTGCGGCTAATGTTTTTTTTGTATGGTTGCTTCTTGGGTCGATCTTGGAACTTGTAGCCGGAGGTCGTCTGCCTACTGTCTGATGCGGTGGCCTCGCCTTGGATAAACGCTCGAACCCTTTTCATTACTCCGTTGAAAGTTTTAGGGGTTCTATCGTTTAACTTTCTTATCAAATCCGGGTTGGTAATACCCACCAATAAACCTAAGATTTTTAGAATCTCCGGGCATTCCTTAATCTGGTTGCACTAAGATTTAAAACGTTCCATGAAGTCTTCCAGTGATTCGTTATGTCTTTGTTTAACCCTTGCAAGTGAGACAGGGCTTTTGTCGCACTTTTTCTGCTGGACGTAGTTCCTTCTAAAATATTTCCTTAATTCTTCGAACCCGTTTATGCTCCTTCGCGGGAGTCGATGAAACCAGTTTCATGCATTTCCTATGAGTGTGGAATTAAATATGTGACACCACACGGCTTCCGGCCACTATTCTATCTCTGCTTGGGACTCGAACACCTTTAGATGGATCATTTGGATCGGTCGCGCCATCATAGGTCTTGACGTTGGATGACATGCGCCACTTCTTGTTATCCTTGAAGGTAGTTATGCGCTTTGAAAACGCGCTTCCTTCCTCCCGGTGCAACGGAAGAGACCACTCTTCCTCGCTGCGCATCCTTGGCTACTGGGATGTTTTGCGCCGCTTTTTACCATAGTCAGAGAAGTCAGAGGTATCGGAGGATGAGGAAATAATCCTCCGACTTCGTAGATGACGATCGCTATAGTTGTACTCTGATGAGTACTCGCTTGGAGAGTTTCTTTGTCGAGGATTTTTTAGCACTTTTACTACGCTCGTTCTCGTAGGGCTCTGGGGACAAACTTCCTTCTAGTGGACCTAGCCGTCTGAGGGCGCTCGAACGGCGCATATACGTTTTTGCCAAGGGGTTGGCTCCTCTCGGAGCAGGTCCTATCATATCCTTCACGCTTGTGAGTCCCTTACTATTGGTTGGTGTGATGAAAGTATCCCTTCCTCTTGAGTCATCGGAATCGTCCTCGGATGATGCGTCTTGGATTATCGGCGCGTCGGGATGTTACATCGACATGTCTTGTTCCCCTTTTTTCTTCTTTTCTTCTCTTCCTCCTCTCCTTTCGGAATTCCTTGTTATGGTTTGACCTTTCCATGGCTCGAAGTTCCCGATCAAATTCTAGGTTGACCCTTAGGTCTCTCGCTAGATTTGTTCTCATCTGTGCTGCCATGAGTGGTATCAAAGCTGCAAAGTTTCTTGCGACAAATTCACTCATGTACTGGTCTGGTATTGAGGGAGTCCCCATTGCAGTTTACAGTGTTAACTCAGTCCTTGAGTTCGGTGCCTCGTTCTGAGGTGCGTTGGGAGCTTCTCGTGAGGAAGATGCTTCTCCCACCGCCTGTGGGCTAGGGGTAATTAGTGGGGGAATCGGCACCTTTGCTTTTCCTCCTGCCCCCGCCCTGTGTTGTTAAGTGGTTCAGAACCTGAACTAGTCCCTGTGGTTTCTTAGGTCCACCCTTTGGGTGCGACGAATTTAGGCTGTTTTTTTGTCATGCTTTAGAGTTTAGTGTAGGGTCCCACGGATGGCGCCAACTTGTTGATACAAAAGTTGGATGGATCGCGCTTGACATGAATTAGGCTTAATTCGAGGTCTTGTGGATTCCGGCTCTTGCACCAAGTGAATTTGTTTGAAGACCCTCCACACTAAATAACAGACACCGTTAGGCTTGCCATGGGCGCGTGTCCCACGATTAGACTCTAGCGTGAGAGTGAGTAATCGGTTTGAGTATATGTGAGGTTTTAGAGTATTGTGAACACCGTACCTTTGTGAAACCTTGGGGGTTCCTTTTATATCCGAGAGAGTCCTGGTTGGGCTCTCCTAATCTTGCGGCCTAAGGAAGAGATAATGACAAGAAATAGATTGATCCTTATTGCGTAGCTATGGTAGGTGTATATCTTCTTTCCTTAGGCAAATATAATCATAAGATAGATTATATTCGGCTTGATCCTGTCACAGTGCGACGAGGACATGGTTTAAGGAATAAACCACGTGTGACAACGGCTTACCGGGCCTCACAGGCCTTGTGCGCGTTGTTTGAGTAATAATCCATACCCAATCGATACGGGTAGTACCCGTGGGTCGGGTTATTCAGCCCGACTATGGAAAATATGTCATCATGCCTCTTTGTGATCAATGGGCAAATCTCCTTTCCAAATTCGGCCTCACTGCAAGCCAGGTATGGGTTAATTTTTAGAATATTGTAAGTATTCGTAACTGTCACGAAAATTTAGCTTTGGTTAGATGATTTCATTCTTTAAATCCTTCACAACAAAAATAACATCATCGTCGAGCATGAGCATCGATGAACTACTTGATAGATGAAGCCGATTTGCAATGTAATAAGTATTTATGAATTCGCCTGTGGCTAATGCAAACTGTGGAGTAAATTTAGCAGGTACAGTCTCTTACTATTATTATGCTTTGTAGTCATGCAGGTTATATGATTGGGTACAGGCCATGACAGCGTGACGTGTTCTCTTTTTTATCAGGATTCCCCTAGCCCGACCCAGAGTGTTAACCTCATCGATTTCCCCTGGATCACAAATGCAATAACTATTAGGTAAGATTAACGGGCTACATACTTAATTTAATTGAAGAATTATGTTAACATTAATGTGTTATTTATTTATTCATTCACAAATATGCTTTAAGGAGTAAATGTAGCAAAATATAGACGTTATAAAGAACTTGAGGCCAGCAAGATAAAAGTCTAATGTTCGAGAACATGTTCTTTGGTGAATGGTTTTCTGATATTAGTGCTATGTGATACACAAGGATTTGATAAGCACAATATAAGTACGAGAAGGATTTGTTCATTAGCAAGGTTTGATAAGCACAATATTCTGTATTAGCTCTATGTGTAGGCTGGTGCATATTTAAAGTATGTTTGGAGCAGGACATGTTAAGGAAGAGACAAGTGAAGAAACAAAGGGTGTTTGGAACAAGCAACTGTAGAAATAAAGTAAGTTCAAACCGACAAGGTGCCCTTATTAACACACTCTTAGATTAGGCACCCCAGTAATAAGGATTGGGATACAAGTAGGGAAGATGAGTTCTGGAGTAGTTAAGTTGGAGTAGAACTTAAAAGACTTGCATTTGTGTTTCCATTTGCGAAGGCACAAATTTTTTTTTGTCAATATAATATTCGGGGTTATAGTGACAATGTCATAAAATTTTGAGACCGGGTGCTCCTTAGCTTGAAGATGCCACTAAATTTGATTTCTTATCTTATGCTTATGCTTAATAAAATAAAATATGCTTGCGTTTACAAGCATTTTTTGAGATGATAATGATGTTGAGATTGATTATAAGGCGGTGATAGAGTTTAAACACGTAACAGGCTGCATACTTAATTTAATTGAAGAATTCTGTTAACATTAATGCGTTATTTATTTATTTATTCACAAATATGCTTTAAGGAGTAAATGTAGCAACTATAGACGTTATAAAGAACCAGAGGTCAATAATGTTCGAGAACCAGTTCTTTGGTAAATGGTTTTATGATATTAGCATTATGTAATAAGCAAGGATTTGATAAGCACAAGATAAGCACGAGAAGGATTTGTTCATTATCAATGATTTGATAAGCACAAGATTTTGTTTTATGTAAAAAATTGGATGCTTTATGATATTAGCTCTATGTGCAGGTTGATATTTAAACTATGTTTGGAGTAGGACGTGTTAAGTAAGAGACAAGTGCAGAAACAAGAGATGTTTGGAACAAAACTGGAGAAATAAAGTAACTTCAAACCGACAAGGTCCCCATTAACATACTCTTAGATTAGGCTACTCCATCAATAAGGATTAAGCTGCAAGTAGAGAAAATGAGTTCTAAAGTAGTTAACATGTTGGTCCTAAGTTGAAGTAGAACTCAATGTACTTGCGTTTGTGTTTACATTTGCGAAGGTACAAGTTTTGCTTGTCAATGATCACATTCGGGGTTATACTGACTTTGTCATTAAATTTTGAGATCGGGTGCTCCTCAGCTTGAAGATGCCACTAAATTTGATTGCTTATATTTTGTGGTGATGTGTAATTAAATAGAATATGCTTATTGCGTTTTCAAGCATTTTATGAGATGATAATGATGTTGAGATTGATTATAAGACGATGATAAAATTTGAACAAGTATCCTGTTTTTTTGAACTCATTGCATACTCTCTATCATGCTTGCTACAAAACTGAAATTTGCTTCTCAGAAGTAACAATTTGATTTTTCAAAATTTTTTAGCCCGGTGCATCGCACAGGTACGAACTCCTCGTTTTTAATTAGGTGGTTTAAGTATACGTACATTAATTAGTAAATCTACATGAATTAAATAAAGCTATAACTAGTAAACTTCTCATACACTTAATAATACATTAAAAACTCAACATTCCCCTTCCTAATAAGTATATCCAACTGACTGAGCTAGTTCAATTGACTACCAATGATAACCTTAGAAATGTATTTTTGGAAAACTCTCAAGTTCGAGTTTCACTAATAACCTTCAGAGGCCTAAAATAAATAGATATAAAAGTAGAGTTTAACCCCTAAAGAAGAAAGTTTAAGAATTGCATACTGCCCAATTAAATGTTATTGTGAACTAAAATCACTAACTAGTAACTCGCCGTTAAAATAACCCACGACCATCCCACACATTTGACTAATTAAACCATGCGCTAGAAACTTTAATTTAAATAATCATACATTGTCTTAAAAACATACTAACCATGTTAAGTCTTTACCCCATGGATAATTATACACTTACAATTCACTCTCCCTATGCAAGACTTTTGTCGTGTGTTTATAATCTAGACAACCCAAAAATTCACTTCTAAATATAAACTAATAACCTCAAACACTAACCATTCCATTCACTAGCAAAACACACAAACTCTCCAATTTATACCATAGAGACAACGACTAAAAAATACAAGAAAGAAAATATATCTGCAAGTCTTGCTAAATGGTATTGGTTTATAAAGATTATAGCATCCACTATGGGAAGTTCAAGAATAGGTTTAACAACTTTGAAGAGGTTTATGTTTATTTCAACCACAGTGGGATCTTAGTTATATCTAAGTGGCATGAAGAAGTCCTAAATCCTAGACCTCTTCAAAATTAAATGCAAATGTTATGTGAAAAACTTTTAAAGCTTTAAAAAGTTTTTACCATAGTAGAATTAGGTCAAAAAAATTAAAAGGTTTATAAAATGTGGAGGTGGCATGAAAAAATGAATTTTTAAACCTTTACAAAAGTTTATCATAGTGCATGCCCTTAATTGGTTAAGTTATAACATTGGAAGCTTTGATTGATTTATTCGGTTAAGATGAATATGTTCTTTGTGGGAAACCGTGTATAATTTTATTAAAAACATATTACAATTAATAAAACTAACAAAATATAAAGACAAAAAGTAAATAACAGTAATGGAAAAAGAAGTAAAACTAAGACGACATAATTACAAACGATAATTAAATAAAACAATAAAATAATAAAAAGACTTACAAAATCATCAGCAACTCGAGGCACGCTTAAGATACGCTTAGAACTAAAGAGCCGAGGCACGTGTTTGACACACTTCCCTTAAAACAGATTCGTCGTCTGTTTCCCAGGGTACAACAGCCGAAACAGTAAGTTGTACTCTCGGACTTAACAAAACTGCCTGGAATTTCACCTTATCAGATGTGTACTCCGTTGAAATCAATAATAATACTTATTGATTTGATGTGTGAAAAAACTATGGAATTAGGCCTCTATTTATACATAATAGACTCCCTTCCAGTTTACTCATCCTACTGATGTGGGACAAAAAAATAAACTATTTTTCTCTTTAAGCATGGTACCAAATGCCTAACTTTGATACACGAATCTCATTCACATCAGCTTCATTTTGGACACATAAAGGCTCATTGCGAAGCTCTCTTCAAGGAGAACGCGAACCTATAAAATATCACTAATATATATGATACATACATATACATAATTGTGTCCAAAATTGGTCAAAAGTTATTTTGCCAACAATATTTTCTAACAATCTCCCACATGAATAGAGATCGGATGTAATACACAAAAGTTTTAATAAAATTACAACAGTTGAATCTTGCATAGGATATGTAGGTGTGACCCTTTGAACTTTCTCTTGTGAGATGCACTTAGTCTCCTAGATCTAAGTAGACGCAATGTCTTTGAACTTAGCCTCTATTTACGTAGACGAAAATACACACTCACACAAGACTCTCCCTGACATTTTTAAGTCCTCATAGTCGTGTTCGTTATGGTCATGAACACTAGCCTGGTTCTGCAAGATCTCTTAGAAATTACGCCCCCACAATTTCCTTCGAAGCGACCCTGCTTCTCTCTCACACACAGGTGATTTCATCTTGAATCATTAAAAACATATGTTTTATGATTTCATCTTGAATCATCATGCTTTATGATTTCATCCTGAATCATTTAATCCATATGTTTAACCTCTCAATAAGTCACATTGTTATAGGAATGGACTAGGAAAGTTACTGTATTAAGTAACGCCCCCTCATTGACGTGACTTCCCCCACATTTATATGATTAGGTTGTCGTATTGAACCCAGATCTTAGGATCTCCAGTCAACTGGGTTAGGTTTTCCTTCATAAAAACTCATTCCTTCAAGGGCTTTAGTCCCATTCCTTTAGACGACTTACTAACTAACTCTCTGCTTAATCCTTCCGTAAGCGGATCCGCGATGTTATCCTTTGACTTCACATAATCAATTGAGATAACTCCTGTTGAGAGTAGCTGTCATACCGAATTATGTCGACGACGGATATGTCTAGGCTTTCCGCTATACATCGTGCTATGAGCTCTGCCAATCGCCGATTGACTATCACAATGTATACTAATTATCGTTCCGGGTTTAGGCCACCTGGGTATGTCCTCTATGAATTGACGTAGCCATTCCACCTCTTCTCCGCATTTATCTAACGCGATAAATTCTGATTCCATCGTGGACTTAGCTATTACAGTCTTCTTGGAAGACTTCCAAGATATAGCGGCCCCTCCTAGTATAAATACATATCTACTAGTCGATCTAGAATCCTTTATGTGAGATATCCAATTTGCATTGCTGTATCATTCATTAACAGCTGGATATCTAGCATAATTCAGTCTATAATCACGACTGTATCTTAAATAATGAAGTACCCTAGTCATAGCTTTCCAATGTGAATTACTTAGATTACTAGTATACCTATTTAGTCTGCTAACAACATATGCTAAGTCAGGCCGGGTACCCGTCATCAAATACATTAACATGCCAATAACTCTTGAATACTCTAACTAGGCAACACCCTCACCTCTATTTTTAGATAGATGCAAATTGGTGTCAATTAGAGTTTTAGCTAGGCCGGAATCCCCCGTATTATGAGTATTAAGAATTTTGTCCATGTAATGTGCTTTACTTAATGCTAGTCCACTTTGAGTACGTATGATCTTTATTCCAAGGATCACATCCGCGAAACCCATGTCTTTCATGCCAAACTTTGATTTCAACATGTATTTAGTAGACTTGATCATCTTGTCATTACTGCCAACGATAAGCATATCATCAACATAAATACACAAGATTATATATCCATTATTTGTGTCTTTGTCATAAACACACTAGTCAGATTCATTAATTTTGAATCCACCCTCTAGCATGGCATGCTCAAACTTTTGATGCCATTGTTTAGGAGCTTGTTTTAAATCATACAATGACTTAACCAGCCTACAAACTTTGCTCTCTTGTCCAGGAGCCATGAAACCCTCGGGTTGGTTCATGTATATTTCTTCTTCTAAATCTCCGTTAGAAAGCCGTTTTCACATCCATTTGGTGAACTTCTAAATTTCTTAATGCAACAATAGCAAGAATCATTCTAATAGAAGTTATTCGCGTAACAGGCGAATACGTATCAAAATAATCAGGACCTTCGCGTTGTCTAAATCGTTTATTACCAATCTTGCTTTGTACTTGTCAATGGTGCCATCAGCTTTCATCTTTTTCTTGAAGATCCATTTATAAGCTAGTGGTTTACAACCAGGAGGTAAATCCATGAGCTCCCAAGTATGATTTTGTAGAATAGACTTTATTTCACTGTTAATCGTTTCTTTCCATCGAGGCCCTTTCAAAGAATTAGCTGCTTCTTGATAAGAAGTATGTTCATTTTCTACCATAAAAGAAACAAAATCAGGTCCAAATGATTTCTCTGTTCTCGCATGTTTGCTTCTTCTAGGTTCAATCTCTTATTCCTCGGGTTGATCTTGCCTCTCATCTTGGAGATCATTATCATCTCGTTGTCTCTTATCTTGGACAACTGCATCATCTATTCTAGATGTGCTTCTAGTTTCCTTATTTAAACAAGGAAATATGTTTTCAAAGAAAGAAGCATTCCTTGATTCCATTACTGTGTTCTTGTGTATATCTGGATTTTTCGAATCATGTACAATGAAACGATAAGCACTGCTATTCTTAGCATATCAATATACAATCCACAGATTTGGGTCCAATTGTTTGGGCCTTAGGTGTCAGCACAACTACCTTGGCTAGACACCCCCACACTCGTAAGTACTGGTATGATGGTTTTCTTCCCATCCACAATTCATATGGGGTTTCCTCTTTATGTTTATGAGGTATATTGTTTAAAAGATAAGTAGCCATTAGAATGGCTTCCCCCCACATGTCCTGGCTCAAACTAGAACTTAACAACATGGCATTAACCATTTCTTTCAAGGTACGGTTCTTCCTTTCGGCAATACCGTTTTGCTGAGGTGAATAAGGAGCAGTGACCTCGTGTCTAATTCCATGTTTAGCACATAGATCATCTAAAGGAGACACATATTCACCTCCTCCATCACTTCGTACCACCTTGATTTTCCTACCAAGTTGATTCTAAATTTCGGTTTTGTATAGAACAAACTTGTCTATAGCTTCATCTTTACTTTTCAACAAGTAAACTTAGCAGTACATTGTGCAATCATCAATAAACGTGATGAAGTACTTATTGCCACCTTTTGTGGGTAGTGATTTCAAATCACATATGTCTGTGTGTATCATATCAAGTGGTTCAGTTTTTTGTTCAACCGATTTGAAAGATGATCTTGTAAGTTTGGCTTCGACACAAGTTTCACACTTATAATTTAAAACAATATGAAAATTTGCTATGCCATTAAATTTAATCAAACGGCGCATTGAATTAAAATTAACATGTCCAAGACGACCATGCCACACATTAGAAGACTCAATCAAGTAAGCAAAAGAATTCATTTTATTGATAGCATTCTTAACAACTATTACATTGAGCTTAAACATACCATTCAGGACATACCATTTACCAACATACGTTTGATTCTTAGAAAGAACAACTTTATCAGACTAAAAAACAAGAAGAAAACCAAACTGATTCAAAAGCCAACCGGACACAAGATTCTTACGAATCTCCAGAACATACAAGACTTTAGTCAACTTGAGCTCTTTCTCGGATGCCATCTTCAAAATAACATCTCCTTTGCCTTTGATATCAGCAGTGGCAGAGTTTCCCATGTATAGCTTCTCTCCATTGTCAACCGCTCTGAAAGAGTGAAACATACTCTTGTTAGCACACACATGACGGGTTGCCTCAGTATCAACCCACCAATCACTGTTATTAGAACCTACCAGGTTAACTTCAGAGATCATGGCAACGACATCAGACACCATAGCAATCATGTCCACATTATCATTCGCCATATTAGCCTCGCGTGGAGTCACTCTCTTTGACGCTTTGCAATTAGCAGCACGATGACCTGGCTTTTCACAGTTGAAGCAATTTCCTTGGTACTTCTGCTTCACAATTCCAGCTCTAGGAGCAAGGTACTCAGACTTCCCTTTGCTCTTCTTGTCATTCTTCTCTTTGCCAAAGCTCTTTCCTTTAGACTTTGAAGAAGACGAACCATGCTCAACCATATTTTCCTTGGCAGAATCAAGTGTATAAGTGTTTTTCTGAGCCTGCTTGTTGTCCTCTTTAATACGAAGACGAACAACTAAGTCTTCAACACTCGTCTCCTTTCACTTATGCTTCAAGTAGTTTTTAAATTCTACCCAGCTTGGAGGTAACTTTTCAATGATAGCAGCAACTTGAAAAATTTCACTTAAAGTCATACCCTCAACATGAATGTCGTGTAGCATAACATGCAGATCTTGAACCTGAGTTATCACATTCTTTGAATCAACCATCTTGTAATCCAAAAAACGAGCTACCACGAACTTCTTTGTACCAGCATCCTCAGTTTTGTACTTGCAATCCAGTGACTCCAATAATTCGTTGGTAGTCTTAGTCTTGCAGTACACGTTGTACAAAGAGTCCATAAAACCATTCAGAACATAATTGTTACACAAGAAGTCTGAATGTCTCCATGCTTCAACAGCTTGCACAGCTTGTTGATTAGCGGGTTGACCTTCCCAAGGAAGTTACACCTGAGGTATAGTCTCTTTTAAGAACATTTCAAGGTTCAAAGTTGTGAGATAGAAGAACATCTTCTGTTTCCACCTCTTAAAATTCTGCCCAGTGAATTTTTCTGGTTTTTCAGCATGATTAGCAACAGTGTGGGTAACTGGCGCACCGGTTACATTCACAGTAGTAGTTGCAGGAGTTTCAGGAGCACCAATAGTCATTCTGAAATATCAAAACACAAACAGTTATACAACTGTTATAAATCTTTATAAAAGAAATTCAGTAGTGATTTCTATATACATAAACCGGATCTGCTTCAAAGAAACACAATCTTGGTTTTAATGAATCAGATGCAACAATCATATATCAGTTTAACAGAAACACAATCTAGGTTTCAGTATAACTGATTAGAACAAATGCTTATAAAAACGTTACAAAACTGTTAATTAAAATCTGAAAAATTTAAAACTGAATTCTAATGAAACTGAATCTTGGTTTCGACAGAAAATAGTGTAAATAAATCTGTTAAAAAATAATCTGATTTAATAAAAGGTTTTAAGATTAAGAGAAACGCTGTATACTTTTATTACAAACAGATTACAATTAATAAATCTAACAAAATATGAAGACATAAAATAAATAACAGTTTTGAAGAAAGTAGTAAAACTAAGACGACATAATTATAGACGATAATTAAATAAAACAATAAAATAATAAAAAGACTTACAAAATCCAGCAAGTCGATGCACGCGTAAGATACGCTTAGAACTAAAGCGTCGAGGCACATGTTTGACACGCTTCCCTTTTAACAAATTCGTCGTCTGTTTCCCAGGGTACAACAGCCGAAACAGTAAGTTGTACTATCGGACTTAACAAAACTGCCTGGAATTTCACCTTATCAGATGTGTACTCCGTTGGAAATCAATAATAATACTTGTTGATTTGATGTGTGAAAAAACTATGGAATTAGGCTTCTATTTATACACAATAGACTATCTTCTAGTTTACTCATCCCACCAATGTGGGACAAAAAAACTATTTTTTTCTCTTTAAACATAGTACCAAATATCTGACTTTAAGACACGATATCTCATTCATATCAGCTTCACTTTGACACATAAAGACTCATTGCGAAGCTCTCTTCAAGGAGAACCTATAAAATATCACTAATATATATGATACATACATATATATAATTGTGTCCAAAGTTGCTCAAAAGTTATTTTGCCAACTATATTTTCCAACAATCAAAAGGTTTGGCTATTATTTCTCTAACTAGTAATTAGGGGTGTGCACGGTTTAGTTTGGGTTGGTTTTTGGCTAAAATTAAAACCGAACTCAAACCGAAATATTCGGTTTTTATAAAATCAAAAATCGAAACCATTTGGTTTTGGTCGGTTCGTTTTTCCGGTTTCTTGTCAGTTTCGGTTCGGCTTTCGATATTTCCGGTTTAAAACCGTTTAAATCTAGATACAACCAATTTAAATTACAAACTTGTTTTACGTAGAAAGTTTGTTAACTTTTTTTTTGTCAATCTAAGCCTAATAATAACGGTTTCCAACATTTCTAGAAATACACATAAGTGATATACACACATGCAAGTGAACATACACATGAACAATTATTATCACATATGTAATGATATAGTGTCAACTAAACACAGTACATAACAAACACAAATATAAATATTAAAATGAATATATTACTCCTATTTTACTCGAAAACTGAATATTAAATTAAAGTTCTTATTTTTTATTAATTTATTTATATTCTATAAAATATATAGTATTTTATATAATAAATGGTTTGGTTCGGTTCGATTTTTACGGTTTAGTTTTTGGATGTAAAACCGAAACTGAACCGAAAGTTTTCGGTTTTTGAAAAAGTAAAAACCGAATTATCGGTTTTTAGTTTCGGGCGACTTTTTTTTTATTTTTGTTCGTTTTTTTGATTTTCGGTTCGATTTTAAATTTTTCGGTTTTTTTCTCACCTCTAAGTAATATCATCAACCATTTATTTTTCATACATTTATACATCTTGATTTCTCCTTGTTAAATCACCACCTAGTTGTATCTTTTACGAAGTGTACAACAAAATCAAAGTTATACATAACCAAGTAAATATAAATACATGGTAGATTTACGATACAAATATAATAGATTTCAAAATATTCATTTTGATATATTACAAGTATTGGATTATTGTTGTGTAAATTGGTTTATATCATTGTGATTTAATTATTTTGTATTAAATAGAATAACTAGAGGATTTTAAAAAATTTGGGGATTTTAATCTTACATGTTGCAATATTGGACAAATTAGAGAATTTGGGTTGCTATAAATTTAGTACAAATCATTAAACAAGAAATCTAAGTGTATATGCTATTTCAGCCGGCCCTCAAGTTAACGGCAGACTTGTAGACAAATTATAAACTTGAAAATATGTTAGTACGTCTCAAGACGATTCTGGATATGTAAAGAACTTAACAAACGGGAAAATCAGAAAGATACAGACAAAATATAATACCGGTAAGATTAATAGTAAAAAATGCATTTCCTTAAAAATGTCTAATGATGATTATAAGGGCTTTTGGGTCAGTACTGACTTAAATATATAACTAGAAAGTTTACCGAATGATATATTACTTTAAAATTACAAGTCCCCAAGGCTAAAAGTATATAGAAATAAGAGTAAATAATTGGTCAAACAAGATATATAAAATTTTGTACACGTTTTTGTTAAGTCATTGTTTTTTTGGAAATTTAAGAAGGCTTTACGGGCGTTGGCGTTTTTGGGTCCGTTTGGACTATAAAAACCTTACGAAACAATATAGTATTACTTACATAATATTTATATATGTTTTAAAACTTTATAAATATTATTTTAAAACACACTAAGATAGATACAAAGTGTCGTTACAAGATATTGACAATGTTAAATAAAGCTATGTCGATGATAATTATTTATTGGACAAGGTGAATATGTTACAAGTACACATACGTAAACATCTAATGACGAACATACCTAAGTATTTTTCAACACTTATAGAGTAAATAAAAAATCTTAGGTGGTGATCTAACTATGTTTATACTTCATTTTATTAATTTACATACACTATTCTTATACGCCCTATATTTACTTAGGTTGTGTCCCGATTGTTTGTGTCGACATTCGTTGTTGACCATTTATAAATTATTCCATCACTTGAGGTGAGTTCATAGCCCCAATCTTTCTCTTTTTGAGTTGCATTATAAATGTTTTATAATTATTTTGGGAGAGATACATACTTGTCAATTCAGATACATGTTTATACATGACAAAGTTTGTTTATATCAAATACTTGTTTATACATTTCAACGATTGTAAATCAAAATACTTGTTTATATATATATTAAATGCCTGCGAGTCTCATATCCTTTATTTTATTGTTTTATCTTTGGGAGAGTACATGTCCGTTTATAAATTTTTTGCATATTCATTTACAACTACATGTACTTGATTATTTGGAAATCGATTACAACTTTATAAAATTGTTTAAACATAGGAATGTTTTATGTAATGAAATTGTCTATAGATACAAAACTTATATGATTTATATCACACTCGTTTTACTCATGGATGTTAATACTGTAAACTTTTGTGAATGCATAATTTCTTTACTCTGAAACAATGAACTATTGAATCTTTTACGCATTGTCTAAGTTATGCAGTACCATATTATTATCATGAACCGTTAATTGCTCGACTGAAAGATCATTGAGTAAACACGAATTTTGTGAATAGATCTATTGGGGTTGACACCCCTGCCCACATTTTGGATAAGTACATTAGGCCAGGGCCACTTCTCATTTGAGCTAGCATTCGGGTGTTTTAGCAAAACATCGCTGAAACATGTTGAGACTGTAACTCGTTAAGATATCAGTGTCTTGAGGCTTAGAGAAATAGTAACATTCGTGGTACACTATACTTTACTAAACACTACTTATTCTGTTGCTATACGGATTACCACTTTTACTAAATGATGAAGTTTGATAAACTCTACTTTTATCAAGAAATTATTTGTTGATACTTAACTAAGTCTCAAGACTGTTCTTCTTTGATTGGGTGACGAGATCTAGTTAGGTTACGGTGTTTACTCAGATTACGATACTGCAAGGAGTAGTAGTCATTATGAACCTTTGATTTTCATAAACGTTTTAATAAAACTTATGACCTCACCAACTTTATAGTAACCCTTTTAAGAATGTTTATCTCATGTATCTAGTTATATGGATTATTTGGAGTTTGCATCTTTGCTGTTGCATATAGAGGTCATTCTCTTGGATCAAGCTTTCGATACTGATATTATTATGGAACGTCTTTTTGTGGAATATTAGTTTTTCAAATAAAAATGAACAAACTATAGATCGAAGATAATGTTTTTCTCAGTGCTTTAAAACCAGTTTGACCCGGTCGAGCCAATTGGTAGAACCGGTCCGGCTCGAAAAAACGTTTCAAATTAAAGCGGGTTTTATATTTTTAAAACCCGATTAAACCCATTGGATTTGAAGTGACCGGGTCAACCTTATTCTCGACACCCGATCGAGGTTCGATTTTTTCCGTGTTTTTTTATAAATAAAGTACGTAAATTTTATATACTTGTGACACATTTTTATTTTTACATGTTGTGAGAACTCGTATTTTTCCCCGTATTATTTTATTATTTTATTCATACTTTCTGAATTTTTCAACATGTTACATTTTCTTGTATTTTTCATAATTAAAACCTGAGATCTTGAGAATTTTAATTAAATTATATTTTAATTAGTTCTCTGATAATACTTTATTCGGAATTATAAAAAAAATTATTTTATTTTTCCATATTTATTTAAATCAAAACTTTTGATCTAAAAGCACTTGCGCGTGTTTTACAAAAAGTTTACCCAATACGATGGAACGAGAACCGATGGCTATATATTTCGACTTTTCGAAGTCAAAATTCTATGTTTCTATTAAATATTTTATTTTCGTATTATAACTTGCACCGAGTCGGAACGACTAGAGTTTTTAAGAATCGAGTCGGGCTAGGAGCATTTTAAATTTTGGGCTTTAGTTAGTTATTAGTAGGATTTATGCTTTGGGCTAAAGCCCACTTTTGCCTCCCTTTTCTTTTGACCGACTACCCAAACACACACAAACATTACCAGTATTTTTTTTTTTTTCCAAAATCACTCTCCCTTCTCCTTTTTCTTTACTGTTCGACTAACACAATCAAAACAGCCCCATCACCATCTTTTTCTTGAGCAATCACTCAATTAAAACACACCCCAATCATCCTTGATTAATTATAATCATAAACCCACTCAAAAACACCTCATACAATGATTTTTATAAAATCATGAATCACTAGAATTGGAGGTTTTGGGATTTTGATCATTCAAATAGGTTTGTATTGTGTTATTAGGGTTTAGGCATTGATAATTTTTGTTAGAACCATTGTTATAATTATTTGGTTTTGGCCAAGTATTGATTTCACCATACATGTTATTGATTAAGATGCTTTGATTGATGTTAATTAGTGTAGAATGCAATTTTGATTGTTTGGAAGGGATTAGAGTGGTTAGGCATAGTAGTTTTAATAACCAAAATTCGGACAGCAGGTTTGTGAGCTCAAAACTCACATATTTTTCCACTGTAGGCTGTGTTTTTATCACTTAGATTGATTCATTGACCCTTTTACATGTTAGTAGCGAGTTGGATGGGCGATCAACTCCTCCGGATGAGTGAGTTATGACCGATTTACGGTTGTGAACCCAATCTGACCCAACAGATTTGTATAGCTATTTTCTACAGGTCATGGGCCATATAATTGATCTTTTAACACAATTTGAGTTAGTATACATTATAACCTAACAAACTCCGCTGACCTCGCATCGATTGTTATCACGGTTTGTAATTTATGACCAAAACGGTAAACCCGAGTTCGAAAACCTAAATTCTGACTTCGTAACCTTCAAAGAATGCAATTTTCCCGACAATTGGTATTAGCTATTTTACTCGTGGTTGGTATGGGCCGAAAGTAGAATCTTGAGGCTTTCCAATGGTGGAAATCTCAGACCCTTAAACCTTATAGGTTAACGGGTTATTTTGCCCCAAGTGTGACTAGTGAAGTTTGACTATTAGGTGCTTACGGTAAGGCTGTTAGTGTTTCGGACTTTTAAAAAGTTCTGTAAACTCTTAGATCGAATGGTTGAACATTCTAGAAACCCCATGAGATACCCGTTCCAGTTGAGAAAATACCATCGTTATTAGACTTATGGATTGGGAGCTATGCCCTTTACAAAACAGCTATACCAGAAAATGTGACTTTACGCCTACGGTTAAATAAATTGTTGGTGTTTTTAGGTGCAAATCACTTGGGTTACTTGATTTGAGACCTTAGACTATCTTTTTATTCATTTTTATACAGGTTGTATGTCATGAAGGTCATGACCATACTTAAACTCGGTTGGTTGTGCAAGTTATATACATATTACATTTTTACAAAATATTTTGATACAATTGTTTTATATTTTTATAAAATGCATACTTAAGGGTCGTGATCACTCTTGTAGGTAGCGGGTATCCCTTGGAGTATTTCCAATTGCCATCTATAGCCCGGTTCTCATATCCGTCACACTTGTACTAAGGTACTCTTGCCACTATTGTATTGCTTTAATTTCTATTTAATTAAATACCTTGATTATGAAATTGGAGTTTTTGTATTTAGACCATATTCTACTGATGTCAAGGTGTTATTATGATCATGATATGTCTTGTGTACTTGTAGAGGCATTGCTTAGGGTGTGCAAGTGTTTACGTGATGTTAGAAGTAAATTTTAGTGTCAAAAATGAGGTTAAGAATGATAGCAGATTGCTACAGCCATTCATGAAGTTTTTCTGGAAATAAGACCTGCAATTTTCTTGATTTTTGGATAGCCTTGGTTGTGTAGTACAATTGCTGAGTTGGGTGGTTTTTGGAAGTGTCCGGATGAGTAAAATATGATCTTTCTATCAAAACTAGTCAATACCGACATGTGCGCCAAATTTGTATTTGGGGTCAAAGCATAAAAGGCCAAAGTGTGTATTTTTATGACTTATTACAGTAACATAGGTCAAATGTGAACATTTCCAATTGGTTTCAAGTTAAAATCTTTTACGGAATGTAAATGATGGTCAAAATGGTTTTATGCAATTTTTTGTCGAAAAAGTGAAATCTGGGTAGTCTGCACTAAAACTGTATTTCCCGTTGATTGGTAATAGCTTTGATAGTGTTTCTTAAAGATTTGAAAAGGTAATAATTTTATCTTTCCAGGGCCATAAAGTTTGAGCTTATAGCTATTATAGAACTCTAGATATGATACAATCTTTACATCATGTTTCTGAAAATTTAGTGCAGCCAATTTGTTAACGTTAATTTTCGACTCAAAGTGTACAAGCGTTTTCTACTTATGGGTTTGATGAGCATTGTTAATGTTTATAAACATGATCATACAGTGGGTAAGTAGTGTTTTTAAGTCAAAATTGGTTCGAGTCAATAGGTTGCAATGCCTTGCGAGTTATAAGATGGTTTATGTACTAATAGTAACCAAAGCGTTTTCTAAACGTTATTTTTGTATCTTATAAGTTTTCGCGCCCCGTCATCGTAGGTCTTGGATGACTTAAGGTTTCTTGATTGCTTGTTGTTACTACTCAGCCCTCAAGTTCCATATTGATTCACCTCGTAGCTAAGGTGAGTTCATAGCCCCTTTTACTACTTGAACATTGTTTCTAAACACGGGGTGAGATTTTACATGGTGGAACACATCCATTTAAAAAACTGTATGCTATCCAGAACTTGTATGCTATTCAGACTTGTATGCTTTCCAACAGTTTTCATTGATATTATTGCTTATAGTTAATAGCCTTAAGTTTCCTCTCTTGATCATGAACCGTTAATTGTCCCGTATGCTTTGCGCTAAGCGCGGATGTTGTGGGTGGATCCATCGGGATTGACAATCCCCGTCCCGATTACCTTGACGCACTTACATTTGTTTATACTTGAGTATTTAGGCTGAATACTCCCTAGAGGAACTTACTTTGAGTTAAGCTTCGGTTCATGAACTAAACAGCAATAATATTGGTTTCAGACTATGGTTAATGATCATAACCATTTTCTCTATTTACTTGTTTTACAACTGAATGTTTGTGTTCCACATCTTTATTGCTAAACCTATGAATATCACTCAACTTTATGTTGACGATTTCACATGTTTAATCTCAGGTATTAATACTTAGCTTTGCTTGGATGGGAGCCCGCATGATATTATCGCAGCTTGGAGATTTCTGTGTGTAATTAAACTTTGGTTTATCTAAAAACAGTCAGAAGTTTATCATGTATCTTTGTAACTATAAGTTACAAAACCATAATTAAATTATAGATTTCTGTTTATAAAAATCTGGGACCTTTGTTTAAAAACTCTGATTCTTTATGATTTAATGTATAAATTTTTATTACGTCAACTTTATGTCAATAATATTTCATTGTTTCTTGTACCATGACGTGGCACCCCCTTGCTGCCTAGTTATTCCATACCTGATTTTGGGGGTCTCACAGATTGGTATCAGAGCGATAGTTATAGGGAACTAAGTCATTTTTCAAAACTTAGTCTATAACCGAAAAGTTCAAATATTTCACGTTTCTAAGTGTCAAACACAGAATCTGCCATTGCTGTTTGATATCTGCGCGGGTAACTCTCTAATCCTTATTATTTACTTTAATTATCGCTGTAGTATTTCATTTCTTGGTTACATTTTAAAATATTACATTACCGTAACGACGATAATTACTATCTCTTTTCACAGCCTTTGTGCTTAATGAATTATAATTGGATATTACTATGATTACATTTGCCCTTACTGTATTTCTTGAATTCTTATTCTTATGAATTGATCTTGTTACCATAATTTTAAATTGTTATGGCATTACATACTTGTATTCGGAGCGCGTATGCCGCCGACTTTTAATACTCACTTTTGTGAGTACTGTTTCTATTTCATCTATGCATGATACTTCGTATGCTCGTTCGTTTTGAACCGCTTGCTTTTCTCGACTCACTGTTACAAGTTGTGCGTATTCTTGTAATACCATTGTTTGGGATTAAGAAGTGTTGCTTTCAATGAAACTTCCGATTTTCCATTTTACTACCCTGTGCGTTAGTTCCACGGTTAAACCTCTTTAAGATATCTATTTAGATATCCAAATTGTTTTACGACCATTCGTAATTGGATGTCTAGTCTATAGACCATTGTGTAGCTCAGTGTGTCCCCGAAAAAGACTAAAGGACATCGTGTGAGTCACACACCTCAAAGCATTCCTTAAAATCCGTGCGGAATAATATCGTGGGTTTTCGTAACCTTTATTGACCTTTACGTCATCGTTTTACGCGACACTCGAATATCGATTAAGTATTATCATTGACCATTCTACGTTTCGACTTCGATTTACAACGTTCGTTTGTATCTTGGAAACACCATCGTCATCTTGTAATTCATATCCTATGATATAACGTGGTGCTTTTTTGGAATACGATTTTACTTCTATGAACTTGTATCCTTCCCTTTTTATTTAACCTCCTCGCCCGGGAGTGTGACTCCTTAATGTTTCATTTATTTCTTGGTATGCTTTGTGTTTTTGGAAAAACGCGCCGCCAAGAGACCTTCCTACCTTGCATCTTGCAATCGAAGACACGGATGTCATGCGCCGTTTTGATTTCTTAGATTATGGTTGGTATTCATAAACCAAATTTATACTATGTTTTTCTTTATATGCTTAATTATATAATCTATTTTCTTTCGTCTTTATGGATCCACAAGTCATGTGTGTACATAAATTCCGGGTCGTTATGAAGTTTGATTAAATTTCAAAGTGTCAAAAAAAAATATACTTTCTGCAGAAAATCTACAGGTAATTTAACGGTGTCGAGAATAAATTTTTATAAAGTTCAGACTTAAAAATATGTTTATACTTGTTGAGACATTCGTTTAGACATAAAATTAGTTACACTCATATGAAATTTGTAAAATTTAATAACTTATTTTATGTGAATATGTAAATTATTGCTGATGCAGAACTGCAGGGGGTAAAATTGTCATTTCTGGTCCGTTTCGGCCTTCGGCCGAAACACGAAAGTTGTCTTAAATGTCGTTTTACGTCTACCACAAAGGAACTACTGTCGAAACTGAATATTTATGGGTCTTTTATCTAATAAAGTCTGCGTTTTCTAAAAATATCATTTTGTTGACACATGTGATGCGAATACGTTTTCGCCTATTTCTAGTCCGTTTAGAGTCTCGAGTAAAACAAAAAGTTATTTAAAATGCCGTTTTACCTTTAACGCGTTGGTAACCAAGTCCGAAAACTGGTATAAACGGGTCAAACCTTAAAAATAAAAACCTGCGTTTTAGGATAATATAGTCAAACCTTCGCAGAACGTGCAGGGGCAATTAGCTCATTTTACGTTTGGTTTCAGATCTTGGTAAAACTAGAAAATTGTTCGAAACATTGTTTTGCACTAAATTGCTTTAGACTCCGAGTCTTGAAAATGTCATTTGACGGGTTAATTGATCGGGTCAGACCTAAAAGTCAAAGTTGACTAAAAAGTCAAAGCTGATAGAAATTTTAAAATATGGTTTTGAAGCGTTTGTTTTAGTTCGTTTGAGCTTGTAGAACTTTAACAGATGATATTTTACAAATAACAATCATTAGTTACGTTTGAAGACGTTTAAAAATAGTAACTTTGGGTACGAGTTATACATACATATATCGTGAACTTTTAAAACCGAATGTTTAGATAAACTGATGGTGAGCTATAATTTTGTCAAAAGTTGTACATTTTTTATGTCAATTAGTTACGATGTGAACGCATACGGAATTCCTTTTTCCTTTCTTTTATATATGACTTATTGTCATTTCATATTATCTTTTTTTTCACTCATCGTACCACCGATTTGGGTCGAGATTTGAAGTTCTTGATTTCACATCGTTCGTTATAATTTTGACATGTGTCTCATGACGATTCCGGCTAAAGATTTTGAAACCTTATCACCTTGTAACCATTTCATCGATTTCGTATTAATTACCCTTTACTACCCTCGTGTAACCTACTTGCTATTTATACATTGCTATAATGTCTCCATATAAACTCGAACTCGTATTGTTTGCAAATCATTTTACAAATCGTTCTACTTTGACTTTTAAAATACTTGAATGTTGCTTTATAACGTTAAGTAATATTTTTTTACGAGGTATTTTCACAAATTATTTTACCTTGATCTTATAAAAGAATTCATGTAACATTAAAGGTGTTGATTTAAATATCAAGCGAATTACTTACTTGCGAAAAGTTTCATAAATTATTCCGGTTTCTATTTTTGGTATCATATATATATATTTTAAATATGACACGTAATACTAGTGTGACGAAACTAGGCATCGCATTGCTAGTCCTAAATTATGCATGGCCTGATCACCTATGCGTAATTTAGAAGGAGCCATGCGAGGCCGAATAGTAGTCACCTTAAATATTTTTACAAGAACCAACTTTTTACTTATGTTTCTTAAAAATCTAGATAAAACGAAGTTTGAAAACTTTTATATATTTTGCAAGTAGCACCCGTTCATGATATATGCATATGTTTCTTTATCTCTTCTTGAACGAATTACATGCCTACAAGCACATATTTCTTTACTCAACGATCTTTGTTCTACTTGTTACCTCATCTTCCCCCCGTGATATAATTCTTGTTACCACTCGTCTAATTTCCTTACCATTGATACCAGACTTGAAAGTTTCAACGTTGTTATGCTTCTACATTGACCAACCTTCTCTATCTATTTTGGTAGAACTTCGAAATGTCTCTGGACGCGGATAATGATTTATGACTGAACGTGAACGATAATTTCGTGTATTTGTCATGATGTGTGTTAGACTCTATCGTCTTGAAATTCATTCGTGTGAACCATGTGATGACTTCGCTCTCTCATTGCTAATTTGCTCATTTTACTGGAATTACTCTCAAGTGACTTCTTAAGAATTTTCTTGATTCGAAAATTTATTGTGTGGCTTTTCTCTTTCGATCGTGTATCGACCATCGAGAACTTAATAAGCCGTTGTTGGTGACCCCAACCACACTCATGAATTAATCTTGCTAAATCCTCGGTTTCTTATTTTCTTAGCATGGACGTATTTACTCTATCATGTTCGTTAAGGATTGGTACAAATTATGTTTATCCTCTCGCGCTATTGCTCGCATACTAATTGTTGATTATTATTCATTTTATACTCGTTTATTATATTGTCACCTTTTGAAAACCAGAATATGTTACATGTTTACCATTTGATGCATTAAATACCTTCTTGGATTTCTAAAAACTTTTAGAAATTTTTAAGAACATTTTACACACTTTATCAAGTGTTTAAATTACCAAAATGTCTGTTCCAAGATAAATTTCGAATCTATACATCTTCTTTGGTAGATTATGAACTAATATTTAAAATGGTGTCAAGCTTCATCTTTTAAAGTATTTTGATTGTATCATACTTTAATTTCAATCTAATGAAATTATCGATTCAAGTTATAATTTCTATCAATAATTCTAAATAATTTGTAAATTTGATTTTTTTTTCTCTAATGATAACGATAAACCTGAGTTTTAAGATAACTTCATACAGTCATCCAAAAGCTTTTAAGCCGATCAAAATAATTATTTTAATTGAGTTACTTTTACTTTGAAATCCTTATAAAGAAAATACTTAAGCTGAGTTGGAAAGTAATATCAAATCCTAGACAGATAATTGTGACAACTTGTATTTTAAATGTTCATATGTAATTCAATTTCCCTTCTATTTCTCTCGTAAGTATATTATTACGTTTTAAGATTGTCATGCTTTACAGTTTGCGCGAATTACGATTCCGTGTCGATTATCAATCTTAACTCGTTTTAGCGCACCTTTTCCGTTTAAGCAATACCCGTGTTCATTCCATCTCTTTATATTTCTTCGTACCGAAAGGTTATTATTTCAATCCGAGCTTGAACTAATTTCGAAAAGGAGTTAAGAAGCTGAAACATAGTTGGACCAATTGTTAAGGTTCGCCGTGGTGCAGAAATTACCTGGGAAGCAATGAATCAGTTCTAAACTATGTATGTCCATTTGTTCGCATCTTTTTCGTCTCCAGTTGAACTCTGAGGGACCAGAGTTCCTTTTGGGGGGTCGACTGTGAGAACTCGTATTTTTCCCCGTATTATTTTATTATTTTATTCATACTTTCTGAATTTTCCAACATGTTACATTTTCTTGTATTTTTCATATTTAAAACCTGAGATCTTGAGAATTTTAATTAAATTATATTTTAATTATTTCTCTGATAATACTTTATTCGGAATTATAAAAAAATTTATTTTATTTTTCCATATTTATTTAAATCAAAACTTTTGATTTAAAAGCACATGCGCGTGTTTTACAAAAAGTTTACCCAATACGATGGAACGAGAACCGATGGCTATATATTTTGACTTTTCGAAGTCAAAATACCATGTTTATATTAAATATTTTATTTTCGTATTATAACTTGCACCGAGTCGGAACGACTAGAGTTTTTAAGAATCGAGTCGGGCTAGGAGCATTTTAAATTTTAGGCTTTAGTTAGTTATTAGTAGGATTTATGCTTTGGGCTAAAGCCCACTTTTGCCTCCCTTTTCTTTTGACCGACTACACAAACACACACAAACATTACCAGTATTTTTTTTGTTTCCAAAAATCACTCTCCTTTCTCCTTTTTCTTTACTGTTCGACTAACACAATCAAAACAGCCCCATCACCATCTTTTTCTTGAGCAATCACTCAATTAAAACACACCCCAATCATCCTTGATTAATTATAATCATAAACCCACTCAAAAACACCTCATGCAATGATCTTTATAAAATCATGAATCACTAGAATTGGAGGTTTTGGGATTTTGATCATTCCAATAGGTTTGTTGTGTTATTAGGGTTTAGGCATTGATAATTTTTGTTAGAACCGTTGTTATAATTATTTGGTTTTGGCCAAGTATTGATTTCACCATACATGTTATTGATTAAGATGCTTTGATTGATGTTAGTTAGTGTAGAATGCAATTTTGATTGTTTGGAAGGGATTAGAGTGGTTAGGCATAGTAGTTTTAATAACCAAAATTCGGACAACAGGTTTGTGAGCTCAAAACTCACATATTTTCCCACTGTAGGCTGTGTTTTTATCACTTAGATGGATTCATTTACCCTTTTACATGTTAGTAGCGAGTTGGATGGGCGATCAACTCCTCCGGATGAGTGAGTTATGACCGATTTACGGTTGTGAACCCAATCTGACCCAACAGATTTGTATAGCTATTTTCTACAGGTCATGGGCCATATAATTGATCTTTTAACACAATTTGAGTTAGTATACATTATAACCTAACAAACGCCGCTGACCTCGCATCGATTGCTATCACGGTTTGTAATTTATGACCAAAACGGTAAACCCGAGTTCGAAAACCTAAATTCTGACTTCGTAACCTTCAAAGAATGCAATTTTCCCGACAATTGGTATTAGCTATTTTACTCGTGGTTGGTATGGGCCGAAAGTAGAATCTTGAGGCTTTCCAATGGTGGAAATCTCAGACCCTTAAACCTTATAGGTTAACGGGTTATTTTTCCCCAAGTGTGACTAGTGCAGTTTGACTATTAGGTGCTTACGGTAAGGCTGTTAGTGTTTTGGACTTTTAAAAAGTTCTGGAAACTCTTAGATCGAATGGTTGGACATTCTAGAAACCCCATGAGATACCCGTTCCAGTTGAGAAAATACCATCGTTATTAGACTTATGGATTGGGAGCTATGCCCTTTACAAAACAGCTATACCAGAAAATGTGACTTTACGCCTACGGTTAAATAAATTGTTGGTGTTTTTAGGTGCAAATCACTTGGGTTACTTGATTTGAGACCTTAGACTATCTTTTTATTCATTTTTATACAGGTTGTATGTCATGAAGGTCATGACCATACTTAAACTCGGTTGGTTGTGCAAGTTATATACATATTACATTTTTACAAAATATTTTGATACAATTGTTTTATATTTTTATAAAATGCATACTTAAGGGTCGTGATCACTCTTGTAGGTAGCGGGTATCCCTTGGAGTATTTCCAATTGCCATCTATAGCCCGGTTCTCATATCCGTCACACTTGTACTAAGGTACTCTTGCCACTATTGTATTGCTTTAATTTCTATTTAATTAAATACCTTGATTATGAAATTGGAGTTTTTGTATTTAGACCATATTCTACTGATGTCAAGGTGTTATTATGATCATGATATGTCTTGTGTACTTGTAGATGCATTGCTTAGGGTGTGCAAGTGTTTACGTGATGTTAGAAGTAAATTTTAGTGTCAAAAATGAGGTTAAGAATGATAGCAGATTGCTACAGCCATTCATGAAGTTTTTCTGGAAATAAGACCTGCAATTTTCTTGATTTTTGGATAGCCTTGGTTGTTTAGTACAATTGCTGAGTTGGGTGGTTTTTGGAAGTGTCCGGATGAGTAAAATATGATCTTTCTATCAAAACTAGTCAATACCGACATGTGCGCCAAATTTGTGTTTGGGGTCAAAGCATAAAAGGCCAAAGTGTGTATTTTTATGACTTATTACAGTAACATAGGTCAAATGTGAACATTTCCAATTGGTTTCAAGTTAAAATCTTTTACGGAATGTAAATGATGGTCAAAATGGTTTTATGCAATTTTTTGTCGAAAAAGTTAAATCTGGGTAGTCTGCACTAAAACTGCATTTCCCGTTGATTGGTAATAGCTTTGATAGTGTTTCTTAAAGATTTGAAAAGGTAATAATTTTATCTTTCCAGGGCCATAAAGTTTGAGATTATAGCTATTATAGAACTCTAGATATGATACAATCTTTACAGCATGTTTCTGAAAATTTAGTGCAGCCAATTTGTTAACGTTAATTTTTGACTCAAAGTGTACAAGCGTTTGCTACTTATGGGTTTGATGAGCATTGTTAATGTTTATAAACATGATCATACAGTGGGTAAGTAGTGTTTTTAAGTCAAAATTGGTTCGAGTCAATAGGTTGCAATGCCTTGCGAGTTATAAGATGGTTTATGTACTAATAGTAACCAAAGCGTTTTCTAAACGTTATTTTTGTATCTTATAAGTTTTCGCGCCCCGTCATCGTAGGTCTTGGATGACTTAAGGTTTCTTGATTGCTTGTTGTTACTACTCAGCCCTCAAGTTCCATATTGATTCACCTCGTAGCTAAGGTGAGTTCATAGCCCCTTTTACTACTTGAACATTGTTTCTAAACACGGGGTGAGATTTTACATGGTGGAACACATCCATTTAAAAAACTGTATGCTATCCAGAACTTGTATGCTATTCAGACTTGTATGCTTTCCAACAGTTTTCATTGATATTATTGCTTATAGTTAATAGCCTTAAGTTTCCTCTCTTGATCATGAACCGTTAATTGTCCCGTATGCTTTGCGCTAAGCGCGAATGTTGTGGGTGGATCCATCGGGATTGACAATCCCCGTCCCGATTACCTTGACGCACTTACATTTGTTTATACTTGAGTATTTAGGCTGAATACTCCCTAGAGGAACTTACTTTGAGTTAAGCTTCGGTTCATGAACTAAACAGCAATAATATTGGTTTCAGACTATGGTTAATGATCATAACCATTTTCTCTATTTACTTGTTTTACAACTGAATGTTTGTGTTCCACATCTTTATTGCTAAACCTATGAATATCACTCAACTTTATGTTGACGATTTCACATGTTTAATCTCAGGTATTAATACTTAGCTTTGCTTGGATGGGAGCCCGCATGATATTATCGCAGCTTGGAGATTTCTGTGTGTACTTAAACTTTGGTTTATCTAAAAACAGTCAGAAGTTTATCATGTATCTTTGTAACTATAAGTTACAAAACCATAATTAAATTATAGATTTCTGTTTATAAAAATCTGGGACCTTTGTTTAAAAACTCTGATTCTTTATGATTTAATGTATAAATTTTTATTACGTCAACTTTATGTCAATAATATTTCATTGTTTCTTGTACCATGACGTGGCACCCCCTTGCTGCCAAGTTATTCCATACCTGATTTTGGGAGTCTCACACATGTTATATTTGTTACAGTCATAAATAATTTTTAATCTTAATATCTCAAATATATTTGTGATTTATATATATATTTTTTATTGTATCTTTGTAAATATTTTTTATTTTATTGTTGTAAAAACCCTTGCCGACTCAGTGGTTGAATGGTTGAATCCTTAACCCAATGAACCGAATCGATTAGAAACCCGATTTGAAAACATTTGTTTTATCAATAATGATTCAAAACTTACACATCTTTCTTTAACTATTTATTTAATTACTTTAAATAATGTCTAATTTGCATTGTAAGTCAAATCATAAAAAAACCGAAATTTAAGCATCTTTATATAATAGATTTTAAGTTTTATTATTTTTACATATAAATTTTAAGTTTCAAGATTTTTGAATTTTCAAGAACATAAGGTAAAAATTTTATATGTAGGCAAGATATAATATAGGTATCTTATTTTTTGAAAACTTGAAATTGTTAGAAAACTTACAAATTATTTACAAATCATTTAAAAGAGATTTAAAGAAAAACACATAAGAAACTAACTTTATTATGCATTAATATAAAAGTTGAAGTGAGAATGCACGGAGCCGAAACACAATTTGTTAATATTAGATAGGTAATTGTGACGAGATTTTATGAAAACTCATATCTGGTTAAATGTATTGTGTAAAAGTTTTGTATAACCAAAATATCATTATAACGATATGTCGATATAAAATTTTGTTAGTATGCACGAATACTCGTCTTGTAAAAGGTGTATGTGTTTTTTGAAAATGTTGTATCTTGAAATCTTGAAACTTAAATAAATAATTAGGTTCTTGGATTTGTTTAGAAAAGAAATGAGAGACAAGAAAACATCTTTGATTACGATTAAAAGGAACAATCTCAAATAGACCAAGATCTAATTTCGGGTCATTTCTTGGTGAACATGATCTGCCATAATCTCTTCGAACTACTCCTTCGACGGGTCTGCCCGCCGTTTGTTTAGAGGACCTACATCGACTAGGCCACCCGCTGACTGAGGGAAGCGATCTGTCTTAAACAAGAAGATTTTTCGAGTGAACAATGAGATGGCATGTCAATGAGTGATATGAGGAGAAATAATCAATTCTTGTACGTATGATATGGGGTCGGTCAGAGCATCGCCCTGTCAAGGCGAAGCTACGGGTTCGAGCCCCGTCAGTCTCGACGCCGGATTCAAAAAATGTGAAAATAAAAAATATTAACAGAAAAGAGTTCATCTTTCCTTGATGCGGTCCTTATTTTCCTGTAAGTTTACACAAACTTGACTTAAACTTGATAACTTTTCAAAAACAAAAAATATATTAATCTTGAAAAACACACACCTTTGTATTTCAGAATCACTCGTTTGCCATCAAGAATCGAAACAAAACCACGCTTCACAAATGCAATTAATTATCGCTATATACTATCACTACAACAAAACCAAGAACGGGTGGCGGTCTTTTTTTCAGCGATAGTCGGGGAAAGCCCGTTAAACAACAAACTAATTTTCGACGCAGCATAAAGTTGGAAAGACTTTTTAGTCAAAGTTTGATAAAAAAATCTTTAGTGACACCAAAGGTCTCTTGGTCTAGCGGTATGTGAGTGACCCTCTAACCTCAAGGTTGTGGGTTCAAGTCTCAAGTCTCTGTGAAGACATGTGAGATAGAAATTGTGGATTATTGTGTGAGTTGTAAAATTACCGTTCTAGAAGAAAAAAAAAAACCCTAGTGACACGTCGCCAAGTTACCATGGCGACATTTCGCTAGGGATTATTTGGTCATAATAGTTAACATTTGATTAATGTTAACCTCGTGTCTTAAAATTGTGACAACTTATAGGGAAACATCCCACCAAATGACAAAAATCAAAATAATGCAACGAAACTGTTGGCGGGAGATTAAGCCAAAGAATTAGTGTGTTGACGAGTCAACGATATACGAATGTATTCTCCGGCGATGCGTCTTCGAGGAAAAGTCGACGCGTGGCACAGTTAGTCTTAAGCTAAGTAAGATGTTGTTAATACGTCGTTATTATCTTCGGCGATATGTCGTCGGGAAAAGTGGTCCAACGTGACGTTTATTTTGTTGATTGAAAATGGTGTGGGACTCTCAAGTCGCTGAAGAATGAATCCCAATCGAGCATTTCTTTGCGAATTTTCGGCCATATATCGTTGAAGAATATGTACGGAAAAGGCAAGGCCAAATATTCGATGGGAATTATTTTGCTGTCTCAAAAGTTTTTCGCATATATATAAATTCAAACGCACTCGTAAACAACATGAAAATAATAATTTTCTATATATAGCTCCTTGGAAAAGTCTATTTTGTAAACAATTCAAAATTAGCTTATACGGAGTAATTATGATAAAGATATGTCAGCTTAACTAACTATCTCGTCAAATCCCTTTTTTCACGCATAATCAAACTTGAGATATATGACCATCCACCATTCAATGCCAATATAACTCAACTTGACTAGGCCCAGTCACCACTTAAACCCCCATTTTCATTTTTTGTAATTCTAGCAAAAATGGAGAACACACTCATTTGTGCTCTTGTGATCTCTATTTTCTTTTCATCTTTTGTATCTCAAAGCCATGCAGGCAACAAACAAATACAAGCTCTTGATAATCTTTACAAGACCAAAAGGTCTGCTGATTCGGCTATTGATACTAGCCGTTTCGAGTCACCTAGAAATGTGAATAGAGATAGTGCTATTCTTTGTCAAGATGGTTTGAAAAAGAAGGATAAAATTACGAATTTTCCTGGCCAACCATTTGTGAAATTTGATCAATATGGTGGATATGTTACGGTGAATGAATCTGCCGGTCGAGCGTTTTATTATTACTTTGTTGAAGCTGAGAAATCGAAGCAGCATTTACCACTTCTTCTTTGGCTCAATGGAGGTAACATAGCCTGAAAACCTAAAGATCTAAAACTCTAAACCCAAAGCATATTAAACTTGGTCATATACTATCGAGCATGACTCAAATGAACTAAATTCTTTTACGTACAGGACCGGGTTGTTCATCTCTCGCTTATGGAGCCATGCAAGAGCTTGGGCCATTTCGAGTCAATAGCGACGGCAAAACTCTTTACAGAAATAAATTTGCATGGAATCATGGTATTACTCATGTGTTTTTAACAAATTAAATCAAATCTTTATTTATTTAAACTTTTGCCTTATGTTTATATTGTCATGTTTTCAGCTGCGAATGTTTTGTTTGTTGAGTCACCTACCGGCGTAGGTTTTTCATATTCAAACACATCCTCAGATTATCATAAGTCTGGAGATGCTTCAACAGCGGCAGATAACTATGTATTCTTGTTGAATTGGTTAGAAAGATTTCCTGAGTACAAAGATAGGGACTTTTATATTTCAGGCGAAAGCTATGCTGGACACTATGTGCCGCAGCTTGCACACACCATTCTTCACTACAACCAGATGGCTAACAAAACTTTGATCAATCTTAAAGGGATCCTTGTAAGTAGCTTTTATATTAAACGGTGCCTAGCTTTATCATATTGTTTCATTTATATTACAAGAATTGAAAACATATCTTATCAATGGATTAATAACTGTGGAACACTGAAGGGGTGATTTGGATTGCGAACTAATCACAGTTTCCGAATTATTATTTGTATCAAAATAAAAACATAACAACACATATCCAAAGTGTCAATAAGCAATTCCAGTCATCCCCTTATTAAGTTCATCAGCTTAAAGTTTTCGTATTCTGTTTAACTTTTCTTGTATTAATACATGATGAATTTGTGATATATCTAGATCGGGAATGCGGTGATCAATGATGAGACAGATACCTTAGGAATGTATCAATATTTTGGTTCGCATGCTTTAATATCAGATGAAACATCTGCACAGATCCGTACATATTGTGACTTTTCGCCAAATGTAACCCAATCAGCCGAGTGCAAAATGGTAACGGATGACGTGGAACGCAATCTTGATAAAATTGATATCTACAACATCTATGCCCCACTATGTCTTGACTCTAATCTTACTTCAAGCCCTAAGCCGACGGTAAATCTTTATTCAGGAACATATAAGTTAGTCAATTTCCAAAATATACAAAACTAACATTATTTAATGTTGTATTTTGCACAAAAAGTCGCATGTTATTGATCCTTGCAGTGAACGCTACACACATGCTTATATGAATCGTCCTGATGTTCAAGAAGCTATCCATGCCAATGTCACAAAACTTGATCATACATGGGAACCGTGCAGGTAAATTTTTCTATATATAGATTGCCAAAGCCCTTGTTCTTTTCACTTGCATGTGTTTTTAGAATTGACATGAAGCTACAATGACCAAATTATGCAGTGATATTATCCAACATTGGCTTGACAGTCCTTCAACGATTATTCCACTTCTTAGGGAATTCATGGAGAATAATCTTCGCGTGTGGATATTCAGGTAACTTACAATCAATTCAAATTTGGATGATCGTATCAATGATACAATATGTATAAATTATGTAATTTTTTCTCCTTTAGTGGTGATACTGATGGGCGAGTACCAATCACATCAACGAAGTACTCGATCAATACAATGAATCTACCAATAAAGAACTCATGGCATCCGTGGAGTTATCAAGGGGAGGTATCATACCCACAACACATGGCTAATTGGACTCCTTGGTACATTTAGACTAAAAAGTATTTTTCATAAAATGTGCTAATAGAAGATTCAATCTTAGGTGGCTGGATTTGTACAAGCTTACGAAGGAAATCTAACACTGGCCACTGTTCTTGGGGCGGGTCACATGGTTCCAAGCTACAAATCGAAGAATTCACTAGCACTTATTACACATTTCTTGACAGGAGAAGCTCTTGGTGATTCAAAGAATTGATAAGATTTACCAGAAATGTATTTTATTTTTCGATTTCTTTTGACGCTTGCGTAGTTGATGTCAATCATGGTTAGGTTTGTTTATTATTTACAATTGAGGCTTGTCGATTTGCTACCCTCTGCAATGTCCAAACTATTTTCTTAGTGGAATTTACCGAACTCTATATCTTGAGCTAAAGGAAGGTCTCATTGTGTTGAGTTATGGAATTAGTGTTACTGTGGTATGATGATTTGAGAACAGTGTTATTTGTGTAGTATTTGATGAACTGTATTTTTAGGAAATTGTTTCTGTGCTATAATGATTTCAAAGCTAGTATATGGGTCAAATGTGACCCATTTGCACCCAATGGTAATTTTGTAATTAAATGATATCTTGTATATTGTAAAGAAATTTGTGAAGGAAAGTTTGATCTTGTACATATATAATGGTTTTGAAAATGTCATTACAATGGTTAAAATGTTTTGAGGGACAAACTGATAATAGTATATACAAAGGTTGCAATCAGGTCGTTTTGTGAACCCGTGTGCCATGTATGTGTTTTCAGGTTTATATAAGAACAGATCATCTTGTACAATGGTTATGTATGTCGCCTCAAGCTGATGGGAGTAGATTACATGTCGAGTTTTCTAGTTTTAAGGTACTTTTATTCTTATGTGTTTATTTCAGTTCTGCAAAGGCCAAATGATGTAATTTCAATCAAAATCTTTTTAAAATTAACTGTTAATGAAAAAAAGATATGTGAAAATTCTAACTAATATTTTCATGATCACGAGTTCATGACTTATCAACTCATCCATCTTTACCTATAACCCAACTAATCAACTTTCTTATTGTTCAAAATTCTTAACTTTAGATATCATCCACCTTGCAATCTGAATATAATATGTGATTTCAACCACCATATAGTTAGCCCTCAATCTAAGTTAATAACTTGAGGTACTAATGGAGAAAACTACCCTATGGGCTCTTCTCATATCCCTCTTCTTTTCATGTTTTATATGGCAAATCAGTGCACGCAACAAACAAGCACAAGCACTCGACCATCTATATAGGGCCAAACGGTTTGGTAATTCGGGTATTGACATTAGCCTTTTCGAGCCACCTCTATATGTTAGTAAGCCTAGTGCTGTTCTTCCTCAAAAAGATCTGAAAAACAGCGACAAAATTGGCAGATTGCCTGGTCAACCAAATGTTAGTTTTGACCAATATGGTGGGTATATTACTGTGGACGAATCTGCCGGTCGAGCATTTTACTATTACTTTGTTGAAGCTGAAAACTCCAATAAGTCTTTACCACTCCTTCTATGGCTTAATGGAGGTACATATAACTCTAATTTTTAAACCCAAAACTTTGTTGTACTTGGGTGTCTATGTTTAACATTAGACTTATAAAGCTGAAACTCTTTTGAAGTTAATCTTAAATCAAAATCAGTGCATATAATCTTGATTTAACACTATATAGGACCCGGTTGTTCTTCACTCGCATTTGGAGCTATGCAGGAGCTTGGGCCTTTCAGAGTCAACAGTGATGGCGAAACTCTTTACAGAAATGAGTTTGCGTGGAATCATGGTATTGTATTCAATTAAGTCAAAGCTTTAGCTTTTATATATCTATATGTGTTCCTTATGGGATCTAAGCCCACACAATTTAGGGCAGATGGGTCACATACTCACTTTTAATGGTACCACTAAAGGCTGGCCACATAAACATTTACATGATGGTCTTTTTCATAATTTCAGTGGCAAATGTTTTGTTCGTGGAGTCACCTGTGGGCGTAGGGTTTTCATATTCAAACTCGTCATCCGATTACCATAACTATGGAGACAGATTGACTGCAGCAGACAATTATGCTTTCATGTTGAATTGGCTAGAAAGATTTCCAGAATACAAAGAAAGAGACTTCTATATCTCAGGAGAAAGCTATGCTGGACACTATGTCCCTCAGTTTGCACATACGATTCTTCACAACAACAATATGGCTAACAGAACTCTAATCAATCTTAGAGGGATCCTTGTACTTCTTTCATCCTTAGTTTCTTTTTCGATAATACTATTTATTCTCTGCCATCGAAGATCCTCATTACCTCCCAGTTTGATCGTATTAACTTGAAAATATTAATTTGGTGTCGACAGATTGGAAATCCGTTGATTCATGATAGAACAGATTCCTTAGGTACTTGGGATTACTGGGATTCACATGCTATAGCCTCATCTGAAACAATAGATCAGATTCGGACATTCTGCTACGCAGACCAATATCCTTATTCTATGCATTTTGTTGGGTGAATCATTATTCTTACAAATGTGTCGCAGATATATAGTATTTTCTAACGCCGGATATTTTTATCAAACACCGGCTACGAGCTAGATTAGATGCACAGAGATAAAGTTACAGTGATCGAGCTGCCACTTTCAAATGGGCGACGATTTAGACTTTAGACAGTAAAATAAAAACGCAAAATCATATGATGTGTTATAGTTTGTGTTTTCTTCACAAATGTTTTCTTCACAAATGATGTTTTCTTGGCAAATTTAACCGCCGCAGATCAAGATAAGTGCCTCAGAGCAAACGCTGATTTTACTAATGATTTGGAATATATTAATGTCTACAACATCTACGCCCCTCTATGCTTCGACGAAGACCTTACTTCTGAACCTAAGCCAATGGTAAATCCTCATTCGTATTTATATTTATAGAAGTAAATCCATATAGTAGTATATATTTAGCGAGTATATAAAATCTTCTTGCATTTAAACAGTCAGAGTCTATTGATCCATGTTGTGCGCATTATACCCATGCTTATATGAATCGTGAAGATGTTCAAGAAGCTATCCACGCCAATGTCATAAACCTCGATCATGCATGGGAATCGTGCAAGTAAATATGACAGTTTACAGATGACCTTCTTCAATTTGCTCACAAGTTAATGCTTCCTAATTTATTGAAAAACTTCTGCAGTTTTGGGGTCATCTTTGTCTGGCAAGATACTCCACTGACAATAATTCCACTCCTTCAGGGTTTAATGGAGAATAATCTCCGCGTATGGATATTCAGGTAACCTTATATAAAATCCTTCAGCTTCTTAAGAAAATGTGGGAAATCAAAGATATTTAGTATGTGTATTAATGGTCATTTGTTCCGCAGTGGCGACGCTGATGCACTAGTGCCCATCACGGGTACCAAGTATTCCATTAACTCTATGAACCTTACCGTAAAGACTCCATGGCATCCATGGCTGGCTGATGATCAAGGGGAGGTAGGTATTTACGTATCTATATCTCACCAAGAGGTTTACGAGCTAAATATATGAAATCACAAAGGGCTTTATATAACTCGTCGATTTCAAAAAATTCACAGATGGGTGGATTCTCACAAGTTTACGAAGGAGATCTAACATTTTCGACAGTGCTTGGGGCTGGTCACCAAGTACCAAGCTACAAACCAAAGAGTGCACTTGCACTTGTCACTCATTTCTTGACCGGAGAACCTCTTTGATGATACATCCATACTAGATCAATTTGTACGAATTGAAGTTATTTTTATTTGTTGATAATGTAGATGTTTCTGAAGTTTGTATTTATCATTGTTAGATTTGTTTGTTGCACGTTTTCGGGTTAGTGGTGCAAATAATATAGATTATAAAGTACTATCAGGTGGTTAATTAAAGGTATGATTACTTCCAAGTGAGAGTGTAAGACGGGTGCGATCATGTTTTTGAGGTCGTATACACAAAGCTACTTGCAACCAAGGTTCAAAAGGCTCGTAAAAGCTTCGCAAAGGCGTAAGGCTTGACCTTCACGTCATGCAATAGACCAAGGCTTGAGCTTAAGGCTTGAAGTGAGACGATAAGTGAAAATACGTGATAAGTCGCGATAAAACGAGATGTGCGTGAAGGCTTTTTAAATTCATTTTTGATAAAAATAAAAAAGTGTTCAGAACTGTAATTTTACAAACGAATCTCAGTTAAGCTTTTAGTTTTGGGAAAAATACTTAAACATCTTTCTGGAAGCTAAAACTTGATTTCAAGTGATTTCATATGTTGTGTGAGACCTATGATTTTTTTACAAAGAAAATTGATAGTTTTAAAAGGGTCTTACACCAAACTTTAGGATACTGGTTCAAGATGAAATAAAAACACTTTGTGGTTATGATTTTCTAAATGGTATATTTATACATGGAACATAAAGGTAAACACACTATTTTAGGAAAAGAATCAACAGAGAGTGGCCATGTTTTTTAAAACACTCTCAACTTTTTCTTTTCATTATAAAACCACTTGAGCTTCATATCTAATCCTTGTTGTGTATATATATTTTTATTTTTATATTTCTTATTTTGTTGCACTACTTCCTAATTTGATGTAGCAGAAAACCTATTGATGTTTGTACCTTGCTAGTTTCGTTTAACCGGGAAAGCAACTTATAAGTAGGTCATGGCTAGGACTGAAAGGGTATCGAGGTTTGGAAAAACAGTGGCAAGAGTAGAAAAATGACCCTGACAAGGCTACAAAACTTTATTTAATACTGGACATTCGAGGGAGCAATTACTGTGACAAGAACGGGATCAAGACATTGTCTTCTGAGTTAAGTGATGTTTCAAAGAACTTGGTACGTATTGTAATCAATTACTTTTCCATATTATTATGATTTTTTGTTGGTAGTTGTTTGGTAATCTGTATAAATGCAAAATCTACTCTAAGCAAAAAAATGTGTGATTTGGTAATCTGTATAAATGCAAAGCTTATCTATGTGCATAAGCATAGATGTACTTTAGCTCAAAACGTTAATTGGTGGTTGACTATTTATTCCAGTTGAGGATCAGTTGTCTTAGTTATGTTTTTTCCTCCATATTATCATGTTGATCTATTTTACGCATATACAGGATGTGCAAACATTTACCGTTTATTCTGTAATCATGTGTGGTAACCTGATATTTGACTTATCCGGTACTTTAGTAGGATGATTGGTTAAGTAATTGTTTGACTAATCTTAAATAGGTACAAGCAACTAGATAGTTGGAGAAAGATTCTAATGAATCTAAAGCGGGAGTAGATCCCCTAATCATGGTGTTTGGACGCACTAGGGGGTCGGGTGTGATGTTGGGTATAAACAAAGAATAGAAGGATATGTTAGGAAAAAGAGGACCTATGGAAAAACCACAAGATATTGAAGAGATACGAAATGAAGTGAGACAACAGATGAAAGAATAACTTCAGTCAAGTTCGATTTGGGAGGAAATGAGGTCGGAAATGAAGACGAAATTAAGGACAGAATTCCAAGCTGAACGTAATGACGCATTTTCACCAACCCAAGATGACATCCCGAGCTCGGGAAAGAGGATTAATAGTGTTAGCACAAACACAATTATTGTAAGGAAAGGGAACGCATACTAAAGAGAATGAGATGATTCACCAAGACAAGATGATGTCCCGGGCTCAGTCTAGATAGGTCCAATGTTAGCTCAACTACAAGCATCATAACGAAGGAGAATCAAGCTGAACAGAATGAGTCGTTTCACCAAGAAAAGCATCGTAAAGCTAGATTGCATAAAGGTAAACTCTTTTTTTCAAGAAAAGAATTATCAAATGGTAACCATGTTTACATAAAACACAGGTAACTTTTTAATTTAATTATACAACCACTTTAGCTTCGATTAATCCTTGTTGTGTATGTTTTAATTTTCTTATTTTATCACTACTTCCTATGTTTCATGTAGGAGGAAACCTACTATTGTTTGTTCCTTCCTAATTCTGTTTTAACCGGGGAGAAGGTCACATGTGCTACTGCAATTGTATATCCAATTGGAAATGGTATTGTACATGGAAAGAAATTATTAAAGGGCCACATGAAGGTTTCAGTTATCAAAGTTGTTGAAATTCATAGAAGTATGGAGCTCCCCGTGTCGGATGATGAAATCCTTAATTTAGAGTCGGCAATGAAAGCATGTATTCAATGGCCAATTGGTGTTATCGCTCGTTTAACGATATTTTTTTGTTGTATCAGCCACTTGGTGTTAAGATATAATATTTGGTGTCATAGTGTAATATTTGCTAACCTAAATTAAACTGTATTTGTAGGGATTGTATAAAACCCTTGTGGCCTTGTATCAAGAATGGGACATTCATGGCTGATACGGGGGTTTTAGACAATCCCTACAAATACAGTTTGATTTAGATTAGCAAATATTACACTATGACACCAAATATTACATCATAACATCAAGAACATCAAGTGGCTGATACAACAAAAAAATACCGTTAAACGAGCAATAACACCAATTGGCCATGGGATAAATGCTTTCACTGCTAACTCTAAATTAATGATTTTATCATCTGGCACGAGGAGCTCTATACTTCTATACATTTCAACAACTTTGATAACTGAAACCTTCATGTGGCCGTTTAGTAATTTCTTTCCATGTACAATACCATTTTCAATTGGATATACAGTTGCAGTAGCACATGTGACTTTCTCCCCGGTTAAAACAGAATTAGGGAGGAACAAAAGAGTAGGTTTCCTCCTACAAGAAACATAGGAAGTAGTGGGAAAATAAAAAAAACTAAAAATTAAAACATACACAACAAGGATTAATTGTAAAGCTAAAGTGGTTTTATAATTAAAAAAAAGTTAACTGTGCTTTATGTAAACATGGTTACCATTTGATAATTCTTTTCTTGAAAAAAAGAATTTACCTTTATGCAATCTAGCTTTACGATGCTTGTGATAGAGCTATGATTGGACCTCCTCTGGACCGAGCTTGGGACGTCAACTTGCCTTGGTGAAAACGACTCACTCTGTTCAGCTTGATTTTCCTTCGTTATGATGCTTGTGGTTGATCTAACATTGAACCCTATGTGGATCGGGACATCATCTTGCCTTGCTGAAATCATTTCATTCTCTTTAGCATGCATCCCTTCCTTACAATGATTGTGTTTGTGCTAACACTATTACTCCTCTTTCCCGAGCTCGGGATGTCATCTTGGGTTGGTGAAAATGCGTCATTACGTTCGGCTTGCAATTTTGTCCTTAATGTCTCCTTCATTTCCGACCTCACTTCCTCCCAAAACCAACTTCACTTGGGTTCTTCTTTCATCTGTTGCCTCACTTCATTCCGTATCTCTTCAATATCTTGTGGTTTATCTAGGTCCTCATTTTCCTAACATACCCTTCAATTCCTTTTTTATACCCAACATCACACCCGACCCGACTGGTGCGTCCCCCGTGCTCGGTCCAAACACCATGATTAGGGGATCTACTCCCGCTTTAGATTCATTAGAACCTTTCACCAACTATCTTGTTGCTTGTACCTATTTAAGATTAGTCAAACAATTACTTAATCAATCATCCTACTAATGTACCAGATAAGTCAAATATCACGTTACCACACATGATTACAAAATAAGCGGTAAATGTTTTTAGATACTGTGTATGCGTAAAACAGATCAACAGGATAATATGGAGGAAAAAAACATAACTAAGACTTGATGCAGTAAACTGATTCTCAACTAGAATAATTAGTTAACCACCAACTAACGTTTTGAGCCAAAGTACATCTATGTTTATGCTCATAGATAAGCTGAAATTTGCATTTATACAGATTACGAAATCAAACACTGTCGCAACTAACTGGCAAGTAAATGGAAAACATTTGGATGATGTGGCAAACATCGACTATATTTCCCTGATTATTATCCGCTATGATCAGGTCGTTTTTGCTTAGAGTAGTTTTTGAATCTTTTTGGTATATGTTTTAGTCTTAGTGTAACCTCATCGTTTCAGGATAAAGTTCTAAAAGGTATCCTACCCTCTCTATTGTCTTTACTTATTACTATAATTGTGTCAGATAATTATTAATACTTGAACTCCTTGTACTATCCGTGGTCAGTTGTTGATTTTGCCTAGTTGTCTTCGTCAAACAGACACAATTAATCCATCTGTGTGTGTATTGAATTATGGCTAATGTACAACTCAATATGATAGCCTCCCCTAATGCAGGAACGAGCTCGGCATAAGAATGTTTTCAGAGTTTGAATAGTTTTACAATGTCATTATAACCTGACTTAATTAGTGATAACTGATAACCCGATCGCATTTTTAATTAATCAGGTGCCTTTTTTTTTCAATATTCAGAAACAACAGCTACCAACAAAAAATCATAATAATATGAAAAATAATTGATTAGAGTACGTACCAAGTTCTTTGAAATATCAATTAACTCAGAGGGCAATGTCTTGATCCCGTTCTTGTCGCGAGAAGCTCGGGCCAAACAGTAATTGCTCCCACGAATGCCCGGTATTAATGAAAAGTTCTGTAGCCTTGTCAGGGTCATTTTCTCTCCTCTTGCCACTGTTTTTCCAAACCTCGATACCCTTTCAGTCCTAGCCATGGGCTACTTATAAGTTGCTTTCCCGGTTAAAACGAAACTAGGAAGGTACAAACAGCAGTATGTTTTCTCCTTCATAAAATTAGGAAGTAGTGCAACAAAATAAGACAAATAAAAATGAAAATATACACAACAAGGATTAGATATGAAGCTCAAATGGTTTTATAATGAAAAGAAAAAGTTGAGTGTGTTTTAAAAAACATGATTTGTTGATTCTTTTCCTGAAAAATGTGTTTACCTCTATGCAATCCAGCTTTACGATGCTTGTAGTCGAGCTAAGATTGGACCTCCTCTGGACCGAGCTCGGGACGTTATCTTGCCTGGGTGAAAACGTCTCATTATGTTCAGCTTGCTTTTCCTTCCTTACGATGGTTGTGGTCGAGCTTGAAATTAATTCAATGAGAAACAAGTATTATTCATACACAAACTACCAAAATGTTATCATTAATAAGCAAAGCTCGCCAAACTGATAAACAATAAGCAAACACCAAGTTCACATGCCTAAAAAAACTCACAAACAAGTGAACAATGGTTCCATTTATTGCACGAAAATAAGATGTTATAGATGCTGGAAGCCATTTATGCTCCATTTTGCTACTCATCGTCCTCGTCTGCATTTTAGGATATATTAGAAGGTTGAAAAAATATTAATAATGAAACGATTAATTAAAAACATATAAGCATATACATAAGAAAATGAGAAACATTCAAAAACATGATAAACGTTATTTTTTTCATGGTTTATCATATCTAGTATTCGAAGCATTCGGATGTACACTGATTTCTAGCATCATGTAGGTATATAGGAGTAGTAATTTCAGAATTCAAATATATGAAACTTAAATATTAGTACATATAAGTATGGGCAATCACTGGCCGAATTCTGCAAAAAAAATATATATATATTAACCTATACCCAAACCATATAAACCTTCTTCAGAAGCTGTAGTAAATGAAGAGAATTCCTAAGGAGCACTAAATATACAATTCATAAGTTAACTAATTTGAGTAAGTGGAGTCTAAGATTTCCGTGATTTTGCATATCATCTCTAGTAACGACGTTCCCAATCGTACATGGAGCGGGGATAAGCAGTGATGGGGAATAATGACTGACACAACAAGAAGATCAGATCAAACTGACAACATGTTATACTTAAAAAACAATATCGATTAACATACTTACTTCAGCAACTCAACCAGCCTAGGGTATACATTTGCTTCAATAACACCTTGAACTTTATCACTGGTACCATGTGAAAGATATGAAAGAGCCTAACAAGCTTAAATTTTATCATCAGTCAAAACTTCTTCATCATTTGAATGAATAAGTTGCGGAAGAGCTGTAAGCGCAAGAGTTGTCTGTAAAAAGCATACGATATTTACAGTTAATAGTTAAAAAAAATTAATGGATACATCCATGTAGTATATGTAACTGGCTCTTGAAAAGATACCACAATGTAAGAAGCAACAATATCAAACCAACCTGTTCAAAAGAAGGTTGTGGTTTACCTCTGCAAAAATTTGACAGTGTCCAACAGTTTACAACATCGATAGCTGCGCATGCTCATTTAACTGGGCCAGCAAAGGAAGCAATGCACCTCGTCAAAGTACAAGATCACGACATTTAGGGGAATAGCCAGCAACATTCCCTAGCGCCCACACAACCTACACATACAGAAGCAATATTAGTGAATGCCCAAGCAGCCTCATACTACAACATATTTGAAATATTAATTAGCAATTTAGCATACAGCGTATAAAACAATTGTGTTTATTTATGTTATAATGTTCTGTTTCGCCTGTAGTTGCATAAAATCCTCTCTCACCAGGAGCTCAACGAATCGGCTAGATTAAATAACTTCATCAATGGTAGGGTTACGTTCTGGTTAAAAAAGGTAAAGGAATTAGCTATTAAAAAAAAAGCAAATGATCAATCCCCAATTCACCATAACCATCAAAACATCAAAAAGTATATACTGATGTACCAAACTACAGTACATCAGTAGATCACAAATCATATCAAAAGATTAAATACATCAAAAATCAAAACATTCGCATGTTTCTTTACACGTCTAACAATTGAATACATATATAAATAAAGGAAAAACTATACCATATTTGGCTCGAAGTATGTTAAGATGAGGGGATTTCGTGGTGGTGAAACGGATGTGCGGTTGTGTAGGGAGTAATAGAAAAACAAAATGGGGGTAATGGAGGAGGTAAGCTAAAAAGCCTAAAAAAATGTTGTGTGAAATGACTACGGGTGAATTTAATATTTTGAGACTTTATTTTTTAACTAGTATGATATCCTAATTAATCTGATAGTCAAATCGATAACTTGGGGACTTGATCGGGTTGACTCGATAGTCGAACTCGTGACTCAGTGATTCGATCGGATTGATCCGATGGTCGAAACCGCAAAACGGTGACTCAACCGGATTGATCCGGTGGTCGAACCTGTAACAAGGTGACTCGACCGGGTTAACACGATAGTCGGACCCGTCACCTGATGGTCGAACTTATAATGTGGTGGCTAATACACTTGTTTCCTATTTAAGCATTATGTTCATATATAAAAATGTTGAATTTTTAATTTTTTCAACTTTTAACATAAGCTCTATTTATCAAGTATAAATTTTAAAATTTTAAACTAATGTACATAGGCTGGCAAGTTGACATATATTTATTAGTAATCTTACTATATTATACTGTAAAATAAGGATGAGCATGGGTTCCAGACCGATGGAACTGTAACCGGAATTGATGGAACCGAGAACTAAAATTTTGAGAAAGGTAGGAATCAAGAACCGAACCAAATATATTTTTCGGTTTTAGTTTCGGTTCCAGTTCCGGTTCCGTTCTTGGTTCTACCCGTATAGGAACCATTTTTTTAGAAGGGGAAAATTCAATTAAGCCAAAAAAAACACACAAAATTAAATCTTTTAAGCATTTACAACCATTTACGTTGAAAACAATAGCATTTAATAACTAAAACGTAAGCTAAAATAAATAAACATTATATAGTTTGATAGCTTAATCGGGAAACGAGGAACATTTACTTTCCACCATTAAAGAATGTCAAGAATTTGACCTTTACATAACTCAACATTCGGCCCTTTATGATACGTATCAACTATATTTCAGTTTCATATGAGCTATTAGCATCAACATTATAATAATCATTTAAGAAGTCATTGTCTTCATCATTAGGGGATGTAACATCAGATTCCTTATGCTCACCCATACTTGATTCTAGGATAGAAATTTAAACCTTTCTTCATACGTTCCAAAAAACACTCCTATGTTAGTCTTAACCTCTTCAACCATATCCTCAACCTTGCTCTCAAGTTCTTTATTGCTCATAAGTTTTACTGTTTAGTAATTTCGCACTAACTAGGCATACAATAAATGCAAATAAAAAATAAACATAAAACTTACTTACATTGATTTGATAATGATGATAGTTGTTCATGTTATTATGGATTACAGATTAGGATTTAAGGTGTTTGGTTTGGTTTTTCTGAAAGTAGGCAAGTATGATACTGAGCTTTTGAGTCTGGTACATAAAAAATTACAATATTTTATAATCATTAGGTATTTGGTTCCGGAACCGAGAACCGGTGATACGAACCGAACCAAGAACCAAAAAATCTCAAAATGAAGAACTGTGGTTCTGGTCCGATTCTTTGGTTCTTTTGCTCATCCCTACTGTAAAACATTTGAGACTTTTGTAACAAAGTATTGAAATGCTGAATTTCTAAATTTTTTTACTTAATATACAAAATAAGTTGTTAGATATCTTTCTCACATTACATATCAATAATCTTTTATTTAAGTTCATTTGGATACCAAGGACTAATCTCCATCACTAATCTCCATCTTAATCTAATAGATAAAATTAAACATAAAACATATTTCTATTTTTTTAAACATTAATATCTTTTAAACCGTCAATCGTTATACGAAAAAAATATACCATTACAACGGGTATTTAATTATCTTTCTACAGATATGCTATATGATATACTTTCGACAAAATATTTATTTTCATTTTTTCCGTAGTCTATCATATATATGATACTAAATATCATATATGATAGTAACACTTGTATCATATATGATATAACTTATCATATATGATATAAACCAATATCATATATGATTCAGTAATAATTTGTAACATAACACTAATATCATATATGATGAAACACTATTATCATATATGATATTTTACGCAAATTTTAAAAAACGAAAAAAAAGATGAATTTTTTTTTTCTTCAAAAGTATATTATAATGCATATCTGTAGAAAGCTTATTAAATGCTCTTCGCGATGATATATTTTTTTCGTTTAACGCTTAACGGTTTAAGATATATTAAAATTCTAAAAATAAGTGAAATAATTAAATATTTTTAATGGTTGAGATGGATGGTAGGGATGAGTCCTTTCGTATCCAAGATAAATATTATATCCAAAATAATTTTTCTCATAATTTTTATGATTTAATTTCATTTGGATACCATACTTTTCTTTGTATATGATGGGACTCATCCCCATCATTTATCATATATTTCACGTAAATTTTAACAATAAGAAAAAACACGAATTTTTTTTCGAAAGTATATCATATTGCATATTGGTAGAAAGATAATTAAACGCTCGTCGCGATGGTATAATTATTTTCGTTTAATACTTAACGGTTTAAAAGATATTTAAATTATAATAAAATAGATAAAAAATAAAATATATTTAATCTCATCCATTAGATGAAAATGAAATGAATGATGGGGATGAATCCCCTCATATCTCTACTACATTATAAAAGCTTTATCCAAATGGTTGAAAATTTCAAATTTTGGAAATGTTGAAATATATGATGGTTGAAAATGTAGTAATTTAGGAAATATTAAAAAATTAAATGCCTGGTGAGTTGGCGTCCACTATATGCAAATGTAATATCACAAACCACCCAATATCTCTCACTCCCCTCTCTCTCTCTAAACAAAAACCCTACCCCATTTGCAGCCGCCACCAAAACTCTCCACCATACCACCATCATCAATCTTATTTTTGTTAATCCATTATAAATTATAATTATAAATAGTCATTTACCGAAAGAAACAGCGTCGTTTACACTGGTTTCGCTTCTTTTTTTGGCCTAACTTTCGACTAGAATTTGGCTGGTTCCAAACAAGGTGTTATAATACCTCCTCAATCTCAACTCTTCCATATTCATCCACCTAACCCACACAATCAAATGAAATCATCAAAACTGAGGTATTAAGGTTTCATCTAACATTCAGTTTTTTTTATGTAAAGGACTTTATTTAAGTGTTGCTTTTATAGGTTAAAAGTTGTTGATAAGATTTGCTGATGCAAGAAACGGGTATTAAAAAATTGTTGTATACAGAGGATGACGAGGTGCAGGTATGATGTGAGACTATGGGGATGGGAATAGAATAAGGAAGATGGATTGGGATACGAAGATAGCCTACAAGTTACGGCTATTAGGATCACAATATGAAGATGATTACAGCTAATGGCGCAAATACCCTTTAGGTACATCTTTCACTGAAACCTCTCACATAATTATTCTATACATTTCTTTGATGATTTTATGACGTTGAAATTGATTATCGGATAATTACACATCGTCTTTTATCTCATCGTTCTATCCTTTAGTTTTGTGGTTGTAGTAGTTTTCTGGACGAGATGGTGAAATTAATAAATCATGTATCTTTTTATGTAGATGTTAATAGTTATTAGGGGATGCCCTATGTGTTTCATGAATTGGGCAAACCCCATGATAGACTGACAATATATAGCCTTAGAGGTTCACATCACACTTTTGCTTCTTTAAATATAATGGTATTTTTACTTCATAACTCAATTTTTTGTGGATACTTATGAAAAAAAGAGATTCAAGAGATTCATTTTCAAGCTGAATGAAAAACATGTTTTCTTTAATGTTGAAAGCTTTTCTAATAGCTTTAACAAAGTTAGTTGTGGTCATGGACTACTTGGCGAAACCAATTTGTATTCTTTGGCAAAGAAAATAAAATAAAATAACATAATAAACCTGTTTGGTTTACTATGGAAAAGATAGTAAGAGCTTTAAGAAATTTGGTTGTGGATAATAGTTCTTCGGTTTTTTGACGTAGGAACCAACTACTCCAATTGTCTAAGTTCATAAGAAGGTCATACTAAAGAGAAAAAACAAATAAAATTTCCAACAAACGAAAATAGTATCCATAAAACCGGTTGAACACCATTTGCATAATGATGTTGAAACTGCCCCCTCAATTGAACGGGATGCATTTTCACGACCCTACTATGGACGAGTCTGCTGTTGATCTCACCGTCAGGTTTTTATTAGCTATAATGTTTGCTAATATAACCGCCGACTATTTTTTTCTTTTTGGTTTTGTGTAGGTTTCCTTTGGTCTTTTTGGTGCTGTAACGTTTTAGATATAAAGAACATATTAGATGTGCAGGTAAGTTGCTTGGGAAAAAATAGCCAAAATATTTTGACTTTTGTGGTCAAAATATGACGTAAACGATAGTACATTGAGAATAAAATTTGTTTATCATATATATATATTTTAATGTAGTCACATACACGGAAGTGGCCAAGGTGTTAACAAAAACGATCAATAGGTGACTATTAAATGACAATTGAATAAGAGTAGTATCTTTTACTAGAGAGTATAGATTGAAAGAACTAAGTCATGTTGTTGGAGTGACATAGCGGAAGGAAAAGTACTTTATTGACTCGTATGTACCCCATAAAAATCATACGACTTGGTGTTGTATTATACTAGAAGTGTATCTTTTTAAGGGTCGCATTTAGGCTGCTGTGACAAGCAGGTTAAGATCTGATGTACGCGTACTCTGCTCTATAAATGCAATCCTAAACACCCGATAAGTGATGCAATTATGTTAAGTTTATGTGTCATGGATAAAAAATGTTACCTAATTTTAATTTGCACAACTATACAATTAGTTTAAAAACCATATTATGATAAATCATTGAGGTAGGTCTCATCGAGTGACCCACGACTTATAAGTGCACTTTTTGTTGTAGACAATACACATGTATATAGTGAAGCCAATTCGCCTTATAGTTGATACTATATGATTGGAATCAAGCATTTTACTTTATACTCATCTGTTTTCTATGATCCATATAAAGGTAGAACAATATGGTCGGTCATTGATTTAAGATTGCATATACTGTAACTATATAAGTAGTTGTAACATTGTCAATACTACACATTGACAATCATCTTTGTCCACGCTGACAAGAAGTGTTTCTGATATCAAATTTGCAGTTAATGATGGAAGATGCAATTGATGACTAGCTTTCAAGACAAATGAACAGAAAAGAACAACCTAAAGCTACAGACATTGGAATTCGCTAAACGTGAACTTGCCACTTATTTTGGTGTACTAGAAAATTATAAGCACTGCACATGCCCGCTGCAATGCACAGGCCATTGAGTTATACGCCATTTCTTTTAAAATGGGTAATTGAGCTATATGCTAAATAACAAAAAAAAAACGCCCGCCGCAACGCGCGCTCATGGTTCGACTTGTAATACTCATTTACCGAAAGAAACGATGCCGTTTCATTCTTGGGCTCCAGATCTTTTTTAGGCTGAGATTGGCCTATTCGTTTGGGCCTATACACATACAAACATCGAACATTAGTATAGTAATAATTTTTCTTCTAATCTTATTTATCAAATATCTTGGAACATTTATCAAATATTTGAAGATGGTGAAGTAGCAGGACAGGAAGAAGATGGATTGACCATAAAAAAGGTACAATTTTCTTATACAAAGTTTGATTACTTAAATTAGGGACTTTTCATTATACAAAATATGATTCCTTAAATTATGTCAACTTTGATTCTTTAAACAATGCTTTTCCTAAATTGGGGGTTTTGTTATTTTCGGTTTCTTTAGTGAGTTCTATAAAGTTTTGTGCTTTTTTAGTTTTGGATATTAGGACTGTCACAGACGCCGCCGGTTGTTATTGAGGTGGTAGTTGCGGCTGTGGTGGGTTAAAGTGAAGGATAGCAACCACTATTTATTTGCCAATATTGAGTCTGTTTGGTTTCACCTTAGCCTTATAGATATCAATGAAGTAGTGTCAACTTCAGTTTGTCTGTGAGTGTGGCTTTGGAAAAACCTGAATTACCCAATATATTATGTACCATGGGTGGTGTGGAAAAAGGGCGACCCAATCTAGACCTCAAAAGTTTGGCGGGATCCCACCAAGTAGACATATCTTTTTGTTAGTGGAGGTCTTAAAATGTATCAGATTAGCGAGAATGGAATATAACGGCTCATCAGTTATATGTAAGATTATGTTTATATAGAATATTTTTTGAGCATAATTCTTATGTAAGCAAAGTGAACAAAACCTTATGTTTAGAAGTAACATCAAACTCATATATGGGTTAGTTTAAATTATTCCACGTGAGCTAGGAATTGTGAGCTAGGAATTACAGGTATGAAAACTGAGCAACGCATTTTGTTTATGATGCATTACATCAAAAGACGATAGTGTGTTGTGATAATACACATTCTTCATGAGAATTCTTTAGTTTTTGTCTTTATTTCTAATTTAGATAATATACAACTTTGCAACATATTTGCAAAGTTCTAAATAATATCAATGTGAATCGTTCTTAGAGGGTGATAAGTGTGAAAACACTCATCAATAATGATCCAAAAACCACTCAAAACACTGTCAAATACATTATATTAGACTGTTAATTATCAGAATTACGCGTGTATTTGGTGTTTGTGTATTTTCAGGTATATAGGTACATTTGAGACAAAACACGAGCTTTCAAGGGATTTTCATAATAAAAGACGAAGAAAAGGACGAAAGATGCTCCAAGGACCTTATTTGCCAAATTTCCAAAGATGGAGGACTAAGTTTGCAACTTTCTATAATTCATAGGATGAAAAGATATTGCTTAAATCTTTATATACATTTGAAGAGAAATGAGAAGATTAAGGACCAAAAGGCAAAATGAGAAAAGTATTTACTTAATCTGGTCAATTGACCAATTCCAGTCAAAGCACAAATATACAAGACGCGTCTTCTCCATTTTCAAGAGAGAGAAAGAAACAAACCGGTTTCATCTTTTCTATCTTCCATAACCTGCAATCCAGTATCATGAACAATCAAGAGATATTCAACCGAAACTTATAACTACAAAAATCATCCTCTCATTCCCCTCTACACGATGATGTTACTTAATTAGACTCAAAGTCAAAGACGAAGAAAGCCCCAAATTCAAGATGAAGATGAAGATGGACGAGTAAACCTCGTATTTTACACGTGTCCAATCCTCATTGGATTGAACACGTCACAACACCCTCTCCAGACGGCTATATAAAGAAGACGAGAGCTCTCATTTCAAGGGGTTAGCTTAGGTGTTAGTTACACATAGTTAGTTAGAATAGAGTAGTTAGTTAGCTAAACTTGTTAGTTTTTCTTTCAAATCTGTTTCTTTTCAGTTTAATCAGTTGTAACCGTTTCTTTACTTTCTCCATTAATGAAAGCTTAAGAGTTCTTTTAATATCTTCTTTTCTATTTTCAATACAATGATGAAATCTTGTTTTCTCAGTCTTTGTCTTTCTCTATTTTACTGATTCAATCTACTGTACATCGAGGGTCTTTGTTTACTTGATAGGTTTAACTAGTCATTGTGATGTTGAGTCACTGTTCACGATATATATAGCGTCTAGTTACAGGTTGCTATTTTCTTTTGTTTGTTCAGGTAATAACTTGATTTCAGAATTGATAGGATAATCAAGTGATTGAGATATCGATGGAATATGTTGATACAGTTAACCGAGTTTCAGTTTGCTTAATTGAATATAATCAGTTTGAGTTTAGTTTTGATTTTAGGATTCAAAAGCTTTTTCTAATAGTTGTTTGAGTTTTACAGCTTAAGTAGCTTATAAGTGTTCATCAGCTTATTTTGAGCTTATTTTAGGTTTATTTCTTTCATTTAGATTTTTGTGAGTTCTTTTAAATGATTTCTTTAGATTTCATATTCTTTAGTTTGATTAATTTGACAGTTTGTGATTTCAGTTTAAAAGTCTTTTAAGTCAAATAGATTTTACTCGAGTTTTGTAGTTAAGTCTGAAAGTATACGATTCCGTTTAGTCTGAAAGTATACGATTCCGTTTAGGCTGTACGATTGGTCATAAACTGATACAGTTCAGCTCGAAGTTTTAGTCCAGAAGTGCGGTTTTCTTTTCATGTCATTTGTGCAGGTATTTGATGTCAGTTTCAGTGCAGATTAGTAGTCGTACTTGAGGTGCGTTCGATTTAAGCCGGTTCAGCGCCGCGTTGTTCTCCCACAAAGGACTTGGCCTGGATGTTATGGTTAAGCATATTTCGTTTTTCTGCAAACTCTTAGTGTAAACTTGCTGGTTTAGCTTAAATGAATTTGTTGCTTACTTGATTTTGTTAATGTTTAGTGTATTTGGATGTAACTGTTTTAGATAGAAGTTAAGTTTTGAGTTGGATCAGTTGTTGGGCCAACGTATAGTGTAAGTCCAGTTAGGGAGTTAATAGAATTTTGGGTTATAATTAGAAGTGGTAGGAAAATTTTGGCCTTCTCTATTAGACTATAAGATACATTTTAATTGTAATTCACACATGGGCCAGTTTAATAGACTAATGTGTTTAATAGGTTTCCTTGTTGGGCCAGTTTGTTTTGATTAACTGATTTCAGCCAAATCAAATAAACATTTCATTTTCAAGATTAGTTTTATAAAATTTACAATGTGTATTTTGTTAAAATTTAGTTTTATATTTTGTATTGTGTAATTTCATTTGTAGTTTAGAATTTGTATTTTCAAGTTTTAAATTTCGTGCATTTAGAAGTTGTAATTGCAATATGTTTTAGAGTAGTACATATACGTAGGATTATAGCTATTTTTTACCTTTTTGAATGCTTTGTGCAAATTAGAAATAGATTACCAAGAAAAGATCTTACAACCAAAAACAATCAAGTCTTTGCTTAAAAACGTTATATCAATTCGAATCGAGCTGAGAAGACAACTACACTAAAAAACGAAATATTAAATGGCGCCGCTGCCGGTTCTTTTCGTGAAGATTAACGATTTCGAGTGAGACGATTGGATTTTGGGATCCGTTCACTTTGTGAACGTTATTTTTTACGTATTATAATCAAAAAGATAAAAAAAAAATCAAAAAGATAAAAATACAAAAAATAAAAAAATCACAAAATCAATTCTTTTCCTAAAGAATTGAACCAAAAAAATAAAAAAATCCAAAAAGTAATCTTTTTCCTAAAAGATTGCACTCAAAAATATATATTATATCGCTTTCATCGTTTTTTACGTAGATATAGTATTTTTCTAAAAAAATCAAATAAATACAAAAATATTTTTTTATATATTATTATATGTAGATACGTATACATATACGAACAACCAAGTTACCTATCTTCCATAAGTATTGCCGAGGCAATACACCGTGTTGAGGGGCGTTCCGGTCCTTGACACGCGTATCGATCAAATAAAATAAAGCAAGAATAGATAAATACTTCCAATTGGCAATAATTCGAAGAATACAAACTACTAAAGTGAATAGATAGGCGACGTGCTATAAAATGCCGTCTAAGGGTCAATAGGTACTTAAGTGCTTCGCGCCACCTAACCCCCCGTTCACTAGTGCGTATTTTGAGAAGGAAGGCTTAATTGGAGGTCTTGCACCCAAGTAGTAATTATATATATACTTTCTTGTGGATATTTTATATCGAAACTCGAAGAGGATAATCTTATTCTTTTCAAAGTCGACCGAGGGCTACTCCCTCATTCCTCGTGTTTACTTACACGTGTACTCGCACACGTGTAAACATACCACCTTTGGTGTATCACTTCCTTTCCCGAGGAAGCTTTTAAACGTCATTATACGTGTATATACATTCGGCCACCTTGTTACACATGGATACTCGTTCCATGTTGGAGATTTTGCAACAACAATCCGCCACCGCTAATTATTCGCCTTGTTCGACTTGTGGTGGTCCACACGATACTTATTTATGTGATCAAAATAATGGTTATTATGGGGAGGGATATGCTTACAATGGAACCGAGAACCCTAATTTTCAACCTAACACTCAAATGGATTACACTTGTAATGACTATATGGGAATTCCGGTTTTTCATCACAACCTCCACCATCATTTCATGATCAAACCTTTAATGTGCCATACCAAAACCAAGGATTTTCCAATTATGAAGGTTTTCAAAATAATGATACTTTTCAAGGCTATAATCAAGAAACCTTTCATAATCAAGGATTTTCAAACAATGAAGGCTTTCAAAATAATGATGACAATTTTCCATGCTATAATCAAGATACTTTTCAAAATCAAGGATTTTCACATTATGAGGGTTTTCAAAATGAAGGAAACTTTCAAGGTTACAATCATGAGAACTTTCACAATCAAGACTCTTTTCAAACCTATAATCCACCTAATTATGGAAATCCACCTCCACCATATTCTTCGACTTATTCATGTGAGTTTTGTGGGAACGCACCCCATTATGGTTATGATTGTAGACCAAGGGATCCGCCTTCTTATGCTCTTAGTGATTTCGATGAGTTTTCTTTTCTACTCGAGCAAAAAGGAAGAAACGATGGATATATATTAAAGGCTTTTACACGTATGAGAGAGATGAGTATCGAGGAAATGAGAGAAGAATCTCGGTGGTTAAGGGAAGAAATTAAGTCTCTTGAGGATGATGTAAGGAACAAACGGTTTAATATCAAGAGATTTGGTGACATTTATCGAAAATCGGTGAAAAATTCCTCTCAGTTCCTCAAAGGAAATTTAGATAATTTACTCCTTAAGATTGATAAAAAAGAGGAAGAAGAACGATATTTTGCTAATCGTGCTCGTTTGCTTAAACAATGCTTATATGACGATGATTACTATCCTTCGAGTTGTATGACACTTAATGATGACACACCTTCATCACCTTTACTTCACGTGGCAACCACCGACTCTTTAACCATGGGGGACGAGCCTCTTAGCACTAATACAAACACCAATTTAGAAGAATTAACCGTTTCTAGTGTTGAGAACCTTATCCCAATCCAAAGAGAGTTTGAGGGTATTTCCATTGAACCATGTGATGAGCTTTCTATTGATACTTCTCCTCATGATCACATTGAGATTTCATCACATGTTGACTTTCATGCTACTACTAGTGATTTTGGTGATTTTGATCTTGATGAATTGTTCAAAGAAAGGGATAATGAGATTGAGGAAGAGTTTATGCAAGATGTAGAGGATGATGATTGTGATTCTAGTGAGGCATCTTATGATATATTATCCGAGGACTTTTCATGTCAAGATGACCTTCCTAATTTGGATGATGATGTTGATCATATAGAAGAAGTGGAAGATGTTCATATTCGTGAGGTTTTATCAAACGTTTATAATCTTATATCCTCGATTGAAGCTTTGAATGGAAACCATAATGATGATTCCATAGAAGAAGAACTTTTCATTGATATTTCTTCACCGGTTTTTGAGGTTGCACCTATTGATTTTTATGATGATATCATCCCTTTGAGCGATTCTCTCAGTACACCTTCTTTTGAGCCTTCTATTCCCACCCTCCCACCCTTGAAGTTGGTTATTGATGAAGATCCTATACTCTTAGAGATTGATCCTTTTTCACCTATGGCACCTTTAGAACCTACAACCTTTGATATGGATTCTCATATGGATATTGATACCACCATCGAGGCTTCTCTTGCTAATATTGATATTGAGGTTGATGATAGTGATTCTAATTGGGAAGAGGAGATTCGTCTTAGTGAGAACTTGCTTTTTGGGAACATAGAGATTACACCTCCTTCACAAGACACTATTAATCTTGATCCTCCTTTTTCTATGCCTTCTATGGAAGATTACCCACCTTTTGATGATGATGAGCCTAATATGGATATACTTGTTATGAATGTTTTGATACCTACACCTTCATATTCTCATGATGCTTTGATCACTAAGGGGGAGTCTTATATGGTTGATACGAGTTCATCTTCTTATTTTCCCATGAAGGGAAAGGTTTTTGATCCTGGGATACGTAAATTTGAGACACCTTGGTTTTCATCTACTTCACTTAAGAGTGTGCCTTCGATTGATATGCGCTTCTTGTATGAGCTTACTTTGGTGATGTTACCTATTTTGGAGTTGTTCGAATGTCGAGATGGAAACTTTGTATTTGATCCTGGGGTGCTTCCTATTTGAGAGATTTCGTATGTTGGACAAACTTGAGACACGTTGGACCGTTCCATTTATCGAGGCGGATTTTGTCAATCTTATAGTAAATGGCAACGTGCTAAGTTTGAGTGTATCATGTGAGATGAGCTTCAAAGTGGATATTCTTTATTCTCCATGATGGTTTCCCCAAGGACAACTTAATTCGGGGCCGAGTCGAGCTAGCGACTTAGGGTTAGAAAAACTCAAGCATTGAATAACTAGGTTAGAAAACGTAGAGTAGATTTTCAATAGGTTAGGTTTAATTAAAAGGATGTTATAGTAGAGTTGAAGTGGAGGGGTGCCTTTCTTCGTTTTTTTGGTGTTTGTTTCAAGGGTTGCTCTTTCTCATTTCATGCTTGGAGCTTATGGAGGAGGCCCGTGTATCTGGTTCACTTCGATTAGTTTTTGCTATTGTGATATTCACACTTGTGCTTAAAATGCATACCCTTTAGTTGTCTCTTCCTTAACTTGGGTTAAGCAAGGTTATCAATGTCATAAGTGTAGGGGAGTTTACTTCAATACTCTTAAACATTGAGGACAATGTTTATCTTAAGTGTAGGGGAGACTTCTATCGAAGTGACCTTACCTAGACCATTGCCTTAACTTCATGATAACTTGGGAAAATTAATTTTTCGATCATTTTTCAAATTTTTGATCTACTTTGGCCAACAAAAATATGCATTCATAATTTTTGCATCAATCATTTTTGCATAACACATTTGCATTGTATATATTATTTCTTTTATTTTTCATCAAAAATATATAAAAAGGAAAAATATAATAGAACATGGTTTTAACAAGTTTAGATTTCTTTGACATATTAGGCCCGCCTTGGATATTTTGACTCAACCCGAGTTTGCTTATTTTAGCACTCTCTAGCTAGTATCCTTAACCATGTAGTCCTTCATTGGTCTATTAGGCTAAGCTTCCACCAATTTCATTCTTTGAAATTTTAAATTTGTGGAGAATGGGAAATGATAGAGTTGAAGCAAGTGTAAAAGGGCTAGATAGACTTCATGGCAATTACTTGTGGCTAAACCCTTCTCTTCTTGACCTCTATTTTCTTCGCTTGTATATAATTGTTAATAAATAATCAAGTACGGTTTTAATTGGTTTGTAATCTCTTATGCATTTTTGGCTAATCATTCATGGTTGATATGAGTACGTCTTAAGATTCTAAGTTAGCACGTTTTATGTGTACTAGACTTGTGTCATGCTCCATATTTAGCGGGTGTTTTTCCTTTTCTTCTTTGCAAATTTCTTTGTGAGGAATAAAGAAAAATAAGAGCGGCTTATGAAAAAAAATGAGTGGCTAGAAAAAAAAAAAGAAAAAGAAAAAAAAAATAATGCAAGACTCCCAAGAGGGGCAGTGTGGTGTTAATTATAGTGACTATTGAGTTCCAATATTACCTTGACGGGTTGCGGGGATTCAATAGATTGCTCCAATCCAATATTACCTTGACGGGTTGCGGGGTTGAAGATCCAAAATCTCAAAAAGATGCGGATGTAAATTATTGCGTGAGTTTTATTTTTCTTTCCTTAGCGAGTGTGTAGTTACTTATGAAAGCATGACATGAGGATTTTACACATAAGGCGAATGACTTATTATTCTTAATACGGACTTGTATTAATTGTGAGCGGTTTTTCAAGTAATGGATGAGATGATTATTTAGGATTAAAACCGTGTTTCCTTATTTTTGGATTTTACATTTCTTATATTTCACGCTTTAAATAAATGACAAATTTGCCCACAAGCAATTTGCTCAATTAATAATCGGTTCCACATTTAATTGTCATGAATAAGTTGATGCACTTTTTACTTGTGAATACAATGATCCCATTTATAAGCTTGGTATGGGGAAAGTGAAACTTGAGGGTGATAAATGTCCATGGTACCCAAGCCCTAATTCAAGTCATTGATATCTTTATGAGTTATTTCCATCAAAACCATTTATGAAAAATCAAAAAGATGTAAATAGAATTGCTTTTCTTTGCATTGCATTGTAAATATTCAAAACCATTCATCATATAGTACAGTTTAGTTCATTAAATCATAAAATGGCCAAGGTTGGTTAATTATGAGAAAAGTGCAACTTGGTGCTTTAAAATGTTGCATTGCATGAGGACATGGCAATGGTCAAGTAGAGGGGAGTTGATAAGTGTGAAAACACTCATCAATAATGATCCAAAAACCACTCAAAACACTGTCAAATACATTATATTAGACTGTTAATTATCAGAATTACGCGTGTATTTGGTGTTTGTGTATTTTCAGGTATATAGGTACATTTGAGACAAAACACGAGCTTTCAAGGGATTTTCATAATAAAAGACGAAGAAAAGGACGAAAGATGCTCCAAGGACCTTATTTGCCAAATTTCCAAAGATGGAGGACTAAGTTTGCAACTTTCTATAATTCATAGGATGAAAAGATATTGCTTAAATCTTTATATACATTTGAAGAGAAATGAGAAGATTAAGGACCAAAAGGCAAAATGAGAAAAGTATTTACTTAATCTGGTCAATTGACCAATTCCAGTCAAAGCACAAATATACAAGACGCGTCTTCTCCATTTTCAAGAGAGAGAAAGAAACAAACCGGTTTCATCTTTTCTATCTTCCATAACCTGCAATCCAGTATCATGAACAATCAAGAGATATTCAACCGAAACTTATAACTACAAAAATCATCCTCTCATTCCCCTCTACACGATGATGTTACTTAATTAGACTCAAAGTCAAAGACGAAGAAAGCCCCAAATTCAAGATGAAGATGAAGATGGACGAGTAAACCTCGTATTTTACACGTGTCCAATCCTCATTGGATTGAACACGTCACAACACCCTCTCCAGACGGCTATATAAAGAAGACGAGAGCTCTCATTTCAAGGGGTTAGCTTAGGTGTTAGTTACACATAGTTAGTTAGAATAGAGTAGTTAGTTAGCTAAACTTGTTAGTTTTTCTTTCAAATCTGTTTCTTTTCAGTTTAATCAGTTGTAACCGTTTCTTTACTTTCTCCATTAATGAAAGCTTAAGAGTTCTTTTAATATCTTCTTTTCTATTTTCAATACAATGATGAAATCTTGTTTTCTCAGTCTTTGTCTTTCTCTATTTTACTGATTCAATCTACTGTACATCGAGGGTCTTTGTTTACTTGATAGGTTTAACTAGTCATTGTGATGTTGAGTCACTGTTCACGATATATATAGCGTCTAGTTACAGGTTGCTATTTTCTTTTGTTTGTTCAGGTAATAACTTGATTTCAGAATTGATAGGATAATCAAGTGATTGAGATATCGATGGAATATGTTGATACAGTTAACCGAGTTTCAGTTTGCTTAATTGAATATAATCAGTTTGAGTTTAGTTTTGATTTTAGGATTCAAAAGCTTTTTCTAATAGTTGTTTGAGTTTTACAGCTTAAGTAGCTTATAAGTGTTCATCAGCTTATTTTGAGCTTATTTTAGGTTTATTTCTTTCATTTAGATTTTTGTGAGTTCTTTTAAATGATTTCTTTAGATTTCATATTCTTTAGTTTGATCAATTTGACAGTTTGTGATTTCAGTTTAAAAGTCTTTTAAGTCAAATAGATTTTACTCGAGTTTTGTAGTTAAGTCTGAAAGTATACGATTCCGTTTAGTCTGAAAGTATACGATTCCGTTTAGGCTGTACGATTGGTCATAAACTGATACAGTTCAGCTCGAAGTTTTAGTCCAGAAGTGCGGTTTTCTTTTCATGTCATTTGTGCAGGTATTTGATGTCAGTTTCAGTGCAGATTAGTAGTCGTACTTGAGGTGCGTTCGATTTAAGCCGGTTCAGCGCCGCGTTGTTCTCCCACAAAGGACTTGGCCTGGATGTTATGGTTAAGCATATTTCGTTTTTCTGCAAACTCTTAGTGTAAACTTGCTGGTTTAGCTTAAATGAATTTGTTGCTTACTTGATTTTGTTAATGTTTAGTGTATTTGGATGTAACTGTTTTAGATAGAAGTTAAGTTTTGAGTTGGATCAGTTGTTGGGCCAACGTATAGTGTAAGTCCAGTTAGGGAGTTAATAGAATTTTGGGTTATAATTAGAAGTGGTAGGAAAATTTTGGCCTTCTCTATTAGACTATAAGATACATTTTAATTGTAATTCACACATGGGCCAGTTTAATAGACTAATGTGTTTAATAGGTTTCCTTGTTGGGCCAGTTTGTTTTGATTAACTGATTTCAGCCAAATCAAATAAACATTTCATTTTCAAGATTAGTTTTATAAAATTTACAATGTGTATTTTGTTAAAATTTAGTTTTATATTTTGTATTGTGTAATTTCATTTGTAGTTTAGAATTTGTATTTTCAAGTTTTAAATTTCGTGCATTTAGAAGTTGTAATTGCAATATGTTTTAGAGTAGTACATATACGTAGGATTATAGCTATTTTTTACCTTTTTGAATGCTTTGTGCAAATTAGAAATAGATTACCAAGAAAAGATCTTACAACCAAAAACAATCAAGTCTTTGCTTAAAAACGTTATATCAATTCGAATCGAGCTGAGAAGAAAACTACACTAAAAAACGAAATATTAGAGGGTTATGATAAAATGATGATAAGATTGGTATTTTGTGAATTGTAGAATTTGAAGCAAGCTTCAAGAGCTCTTAAGCAGGGGAAAAGCATATGACTATAGCAGGATTGGCGGCATCAAAGAAAGATCACAACATGGAATTGCTCGCAGAGATAGAAGTTGGAATGGACGAGCTTTAGAAAACCGAAGAAGATAGAAAATGAAAAAATGTGAATCCTTAACAAAAGGAGCTTCTTCAATATGTTGGATGGTGAGTATTTGTACATTATTTATTCATTTTTTATATTCATGCATTGGTGTTATAAAAGTTTGCAAGCAGTTTTCCTAATTGCTTATATTTGGCGTTATAATTGATTTGCGTTTAGTAATTTCCCTTTCTTTATCATCAAAAACACTTCACTTTGTTACAATCTTACTTAAAATGCTTAAACTGTTTGAATTTGCAAACTTTATGAGCCATGACTCATGCATTTATTTGGATTTTGCAGGTATGGTGTATAGAACTCCGTCACACACAGATTTATAACTTCACGTGGACCTGTAAGTTACTGTTTTTTAACTTTTGTGTTACTTTGTGTGTGTATGTGGTATCTATATATAATGTTAATACTTAGGAAGTTCCCTAAAAGTGTTTTATGTACATCAAGCTAGAAATGGTTTAAGTTGGTCAACCAAAGTTTTGAAAATCAATATTATCGTCTCCACTTATAAGTGCTTGATCACCGCCACTATAAAAGGCCTTAGTTCCCTGACAAGTCGAGGGCTTCTGAAATGTTTAGTAGAAGGCCTACATATTCACACATACTAAAAGGGATGGAAGGTAATTTGTTGCATTAAACTGATTCCGTTTTGAGTGGTTGCAGATTTGTGCTACACCATAATATTTAACGACATAGAGTTGGTTACTAGGAGTTATTTTATCGGATAAATTATCCGTAAAACTAAATGGTATCATCTGTAGGAGTAATCACTAACAAGAAAATTTTCTAATAGGTCATTGGGCAATGATGAAAGCTCAGATAGAATAGAAAGCTTAGAGAGAACCTAGAGAGAACCTGACCATGATATGGTAATTGTTTGCTCCTTATTCACTTCTTTCTAAATCTCAATGGCTTAGTTCCTTATAGCCGCTCACCTTCTGAATTTGTAGGAAAACAAGGAAAGCAAAAAATGCCATCCAATCCAACATAAGGCATCGGATATGGATTCGCAACAAGGTTATCATCTTCATCCAGCTTTTGAGAAATTCTATCACTTTTAATAGTCTAAATTTGAATAAGAGATCTTTACAACAATGTAGTGTTGATGTGCAATATTGATATTTATGCTACTGGGTCAAACAGGTAAATCGGGAAAATAGTCAAACCAACTATGAGTAAACTGCACATATTCAACAGGTTATTTCGATAAGTGATTGACATCAGCTTAGGTACCTATTACTCTTTTTAGTATTTCCAAGTAGAGGTACTTCTATGAAAAGTAGTTAATTTTAAGCACATTTGAATTAAGCAAGTTAACTTAGGCACTTGGATAAGCGATCCTAAATACTCCTCTTGCAGAGTTGCAGACAGAAACTGTTTAGCACCAACTTGAAAGCATTACAATGAGACAGACACATTTATAGACATATAATGTCGGACGTTATTGTATTGTGTTAATTGTTTGTTAATTTATCATACTAATGCTAACATAGATAACTGATATTTCTAAGTGGAAGATACTATGGGGTTGTTGCTTACAGAACAAAGAGTTATGTTGTCTTTTAGTTTTCACGATCGCTTTTAATATATGTAATGCTACTACAGTTGTTTGGCTAACGAAGGCCCCCGTAGCGAAGCGCGGGTCTTCCATTCTTGTTACTTCTGTTTTGCTTATGAACCAAACTATATTATAAGTATTAGTCAAATAACAAATAGTTTATTTCGCTTGAAAAAATTAAAAATTATGCCCAAGTTTGTTATCATTGTAGGTCCAACGACGTCTAAAACAAGTATTTACAAATAGCCGAGTTTTAGAATGGAAGACTTGAAAATTTCAAGTGTGTACATAGTAGATGAGTTCAAATGTGATTAACATAATATATATGCATGATTTATTCATATTAACAATTGCGTAACCTTTTTCAATCGCGAATTAGTGGATAGTCTTTTTTGTAAAAACTGAACGTGTGTGCATGGTGTCTAAATAAAAAACTGGTTTATAATTAGATGAGCCTTTGATATGCATCTTATTTTCACTTTCTATTCTTAATGTTAGACGATGACACTTACCATAACATAAGACATCGTTAATTATATGTCGCTAGACAATTCCGCCGCTATGCGCGGGTACTCGTCTAGTCTATATAAAAGTATGGTATCCAAAATAACTCTTCTCAATTTTGTTAACAACTTTTTGTAACAAACTTTTGTAACAACCTATTAAAATATCGTTTAAATTTCAAACTGAAATATCCTTTTATCTATTATAATTTTCATAATTTAAATTCATCATATTTTTCTAAAATTTTGTGTTATTTAATTCAATATCAATTTTAATAAAAAATTTAACTTTTAGTTTTTTTCTTTTGTAGCGAGTTTATTTTAATTTAACTCTTTACCACCTTAAATTAACGTGACTACGATTTTTTGATAGATACGACAGTACATTTGTTTATTTTAAAAATCGTTATTAAGTATTCACTGTCGCTTTACACAAGCAACATGTTAGTAATTTAAAATTAACGTATGTTACTAAAACTTTGTACGAAATGATAGATTTCTTTATATTCTAAAACAAAGAAAGAGAAAATAACAAAAAATATACAACTAAAACAAGAAAATATTTTAATAAAAAGAAAAGTGAATTCAATTCGGTTTAATAATATTTTATATAAATATTTTTGTCCATTTGACTTCTTTTATTTAAATAATATTTATTAAAAGTTTTGTTTATTGTCAATGCATGTCTACCATTTTGGCACTTAAATCGATTTTGCAATGAGTGTTGATATATAGACCTAATAGAAAGGCTTAAAAATAGACTTAAATCTACGTGTTATATTGTGATTAGTAAAATGCATGAGGCTCGGTGTTTTATATTTTCTCTTTTTTCATCTCAACTTTTTATTATGTCACTTGTCTTAATCCTGTGATTAGACCTGTTCTTTTGCAATATTGTATTATTATTTTTCAATAGCGATTTAATAGGTAGTATTTCAAACTTACTGTGATATTCAATTCGGCAGTATGAAGCTTCAAAACTTATTTTTTAGGGTGTAAATATCACTCCTGATTTAATTTATTTTAAATCCTTAAATATTTTTATTGAGACTCGAACTTGAGATTTTTCCAAAAAATACCTTCCTAATGTTACTTTTGATAACCAACCGAGTTAGCTCAGTTGGTTACTAATATTGTCATTATTATTATTATTTTAAAATTTTTATGTATTTTATAAAAAAATTAGTAAAAAGTCGAAATATAATGAGCTTTTACTCCTCTTGCTATAAGAAAGCTACTCATCTATATATTATTATTATGATTATTTATTAGTATTTGTGTTATTCTTTATTCTTTCATGTATGTATGTTAAAAGTGTTTATTAGTTTTAATGACATGCTGATTACAAATCTTGAAAATTATAAAGAATATTTTGATATCATAAATTGTTTTATACTCAAATAGTTAGAGAGGAAGGTGTCATGACTCATGACTAAGGTATCTTTCAAAATTTTGCCCAGTCACCTCTCAACTTAGCGTCACATCACACCAACACAACTAACCAAAATATCCCTTCACTCACAGCACACCCAACCCCTCTTCATTTGGGCCCCACCACTATCTTTTTTTCTTTCTTTTTTCATTTTCACACAAACTAAAATTTATTTTATTCAAATTAAAATTACAAAAATACTTAAATAAAAATTACAAATTATTAAATAAAAATTACAAATTGTTAAATAAAAATTACAAACTGTTAAATAAAAATACACTATAAAAAAAATATAATTTTAAACTAAACACATTTTAAAAAATTACAAAAATTAAAAAATTTAAGCCAAAAAATGATAACCACCCAAACATTAGGGGTAAAAGTTATAAATAAAATATTAAAAAAAAAACTTTCCTTATCTTTCTCCTATCTTCGGTAAAAAACACAGACACACACACTATGTACACACTATGTAGATCAGAAAGAAATAAAAAAAGAATAAACAAAGAAAAAAGAAAAAGAAGAAAAAAAGATTGCAGAAAAAAAGAAGAAAAAGAAGATTATTGATGATGTGGCCTCGTCGTCAACATTTCGCAATTGCGAAATCCTATCAGCGAAGAGGGGGTCGATATGGCGACGAGGCTCGACGAGGGCCGGCGAGGTGCCACCTCGGACCGGCGAGCACCAGCTTGTCACCACACCTTCCTCTCTAATATGGATGGATCTTTTAGAAAGTGTAGCGTCAAATCTATTTTGACCTTGTCAAATTATTTAAATAAGTTGGAAAAAGTTAGAGGGAACATGAATTAGTGTGTCGCTAATTATATAAGTGATACATGATGGTGAATAAAGATCGTGCTAAGGATCACTCAAAATGTTTCAAAAATATGAAGGGAATGACTTATATATTTGCCGCGGTATATATATATATATATATGCTATCTTTACCACGTTAACGCTTTCTTTTTTTTAAGAATTTGACTAGTTAATATAAAACAATGTTCGAGGGAATGTACAAGAGTGTGATGCTAATTATGATGCAGTCATAATAAATACATATAACTATAGGAATTTATATATACGAATTTATACTTACAAAGGTTAAGAGGAAAATGAAAACTAACGAAATTGGTTTTTAATATTATGAACCGGTGTTTATAAGTTTTTATCATAGAGACAAGTTAATACTTCACTTCCAGACTAGTTTTGATGTAAAAACTGTTCTTTATAAAATGAGTCTTTATTAAAGGGTTTTTATAGATTTTTTTTTAGTAGTTGATACAATGTTTTTTATTAGGTTCTTTTTGATTCAATTCGAATTGATTAAGGTTGAAAGTGTGACTCAGTCGTTCTTGGTGGATAAAAGAAAATGCCGTTGATTATCTAAAGCTGAGTAAAAAGTAAATGCGAAAAGTAAAAAGAATAAACTGAAGATGAATGACAAATAATAAAGAAACGATATTAAAACGAATATTAAAAACGAAACAATTAATAAAAATAAATCTAAAAGGAGAAATTAACTTTCGACTGAAAAATAAAATAAACCTAATGAAAAATGAGAAAATAAAACTAAGAGGATACTTTAAAACTAAACGAGGTAAAAGCTAAAGCGGGCACTAAATAAAGAATAAAAACTTAAACTTTTGGAAAAGATACTAATACTAAAAATCGACGAAAAATATAACTAAAAATACGTGATTTTCAGAATAAAAATCGGAACAACTTTCATATTAAACTAAACGATTACGAAACAAATACTAATAAATAAGCAAGCACCCAAGCTCACACCTCAAGCAGGCAGGCAAGGAGGTGGCTTTGGCGGGAAATAACTAAGCTAATAGGCAAGCATGTAAGTGAAAAAGAAAACTACTTCGGAATGTTGGTTGTTCTTTTATACTTCGCAATTTTTTATATTTCCTACTTCGGAATGTTTGTATCTTCTTAACTTTTATTTTATTTTTACTTCAGAATTTTTATGAAATTGCATTTCGGAACTTATATTTTTATCTACTTCGGAATGTTTATTTATACTAACTTCGGAATTGATAAAAAAATGAACTTCGGAATTAAAGAAAAATGGAACTTCGGAAAATATATAAAAAATGAACTTCGGAATATTAAAAAAAAACTTTACTTAGGAATGAAGAAACCCTCGGGACAACTTCTCAATAATCACAAGAATTCAAAATCCCGATCCTAAATTCTAGGAAACCAAAAATAAGCCAAATAATCTAAGAAATAAGCTAATTAAAACACCAAATAAGATCTAACAAACACTAAATCAACCAAATCAACCAACTTTATTCAATAAAAATCATAAAAACTATAAAACCCACTTAATTAATTACAACTTAAAAACAACTTTTTATAAAAATTAACTAATAAGCACTTAATTAAAAATAAGAAAATTAACACAATAAGCACTAAAACACTATAAGCGATAAAAATCAAACACATAAAAACCAATAAGCACAATCAATCAAAAACATCAATCAAACAAGAACATGATTAATTAAACTACATGATTATCAAAATTAAACAAGATTAAAAAGATTAAGAAAGGAAGAATGAGAATGATTATTTGAAAAAGCTTGAAATTAAAATGATTAAGATTCAAATTAAAAGATTAATGAAAAAAGCATGAAAATTTAGATTACACCTACTCCTACTCTAATCTACTCCTAAACTAAAAACTAAAATCTAATTAACTAACACCCTCCTAATGACACATTAGGAGGGTATATATAGGAGGAGTGGAGGCTAGGTGTTGATACTTTCTCCTTTCACTTTATCTCGACTCGAATTAAATTCTTTGTCTTTCTCGACGTCGTCTCGGGATTTGTCGACATAAATTGAACTCGTCGTATAATTTTCTTCTTTAATTAGACTTGGTTCTTCGACTTCATTAAACTTCCGTCTTTAGACTTTTTCTTCGATAAATCTTCATAATAGGCCTTGGACTTCCGTTCTTTTTGCACTCTTGATCTTTTGACTTCGTCTTTTCTCGTTTTCTTCGACAAAAGACCGTGAAAGCCAATGTTTTCTTCCTTTTTCATCTTTTGGTCATAAAACACAATAAAAACACAAGCCACGCATAATTCTGACATTTACGACATAAAATACACGTTTTGGCTTGGTTATTTTTTATAATTAAGTGGTAAAAGGATGAGTGTTTTCACACCTATCAAATCCCCTACACTTGACCATTGCAATGCCCGCATGCGATGCATTAATTTCAAAGCACATATTACATTTCTCATCATAATTAACCCACCTTGACATTTATTAAATACTAAACATTAAGGAACCTAAAAAGATAGAAATATATACAAAACAAGTAAAGAAATCAAAACTTACATTGGGGTTTTGGTTTTCATGAATGTTTATCGTCCTCAAGTTTCACGTTCCCCACACCAAGCTTATAAACGAGATCATTGTTATTATAAGTTAGCAAACTAACACAAATTCATGTGGCCCAATTATTCACTTAGACTCCCTTATTCCTAGGTGTATCTCTTATATTTTATTATTGTCTTGAAAGATCACGAGGATGCATTGTTGACTTATTTCGATAGTTTATTTAGGCTGAAAATAAAGTAGGACGATTTAATCAATAGTTAGCTAAATGACAAAATCTTTTAAAACTGCTTCTCGGGACCTCATAAAGTTCATATCTTGGCATAACTCGCTTCACGATTTGAGACCTTTCTCGGATCGATATTTGGCATTGACTTCATACTTCAAATCTTAGGAGACGTTCATGAAATAATGATATTCTCTTCATAATAGGAATTTCTTCACTTGAACTTTTTGAGAGATTCTTCATACTTGGACCACGACTTCTTCATTTTTCTCCAATCTTTATTTGGGATTTTGATATACAACGATCCGCCTACTTTTAGGACTTGGATCTTTTTATCCTCATACCTTGCTAGGGTCTTTTCGGATAGACATCTCCATGATCTTTTAGGGGAGTATTTGCTTTTCGTCGTGTGTCTCGATCCTTCATATTGATTTTTGATAATTTGATTCTTCACATCACTTTTGGATCTTTAGCAACAAAATGTAGCCCTCATGTCTTGTTAGGACCTTTTCGGACTCGCCAATCTTCGCATCCCGCTTCAATAAGTTATGCCTTGGCTATGAACTCTAATTAATACCGAGCAACTTTTAAACGATCTTGGGCTAGAAGCTAAGTAACTTTTCAAATCGTACAACCTTATTTATTGCAATTAGATTTGTTAACAAGCGATGGGAGAAAAAGTTCATAATTAACTCACATAAACTCATGAAAGAATACCAAACTTATAATTGACTCTATCATCTCTCGTTATCCACAATTTAAAATCTCAAGGAATGAGACTCGTGAATGCTTAGCCAATTAAATCAAAGTTTTGGGTTTTCAAGTCATCTATAGGATCTTGCAACTTCTTAGACTTTTTCAAGTTTAGAATTCGCATTTTAAAGTTCCCTTGATAAACGACTTTCTAGGATCAATTATAGGAACTTGCGAAAAGTTCTTGTTTTTAACCCGTAAGAGTTAAGACTTTCGCGTTTTAAAGTTCCCTATATAAAAGCCTAGCAAAACTTGACTTAAACACGTTAAGGATACTAGCTAGAGTAAACTTGGATAAGTAAATTGGGGTTGAGTCAAAAGATTCACAACGTTTAAAAACTAAAACCACTTTATTAAAATTTTATTCTAGCAAAGAAAGTAAATAACGATAACAAAGGAAAATTCTACAATACTACTAAGCCAAAATAGATTAAAAATTTTGAAAAATGTCGAAAAGTCAATTTTCCGGTTAAAATGAGGACAAATACAAGGAAAAGCCCACTTAACTTCGATAGAAGTCCCCCTACACTTAATATAAACATTGTCCTTAATGTTTAAGCATGTGGAAGTAACCTCCCCTACACTTAGGACATTGTGCACGTTGTTTAAATCTTGCTAAGGAAGAGACAACTAAAGTGATTCCTATTTTAATATTGAAGAATATAAAATAGTGAATCAAAAGAGTTTAGGATAAAACCGGGAAGACGGGTACACGGGATCACGGTTCGTCAAAAGTCGTCAAGAATGGATCTTTGAAAGCTCGAATCCCTGCACATGATAAGAAAGAAAACAACAAACACATACTAGGGTCTCCCCCTACACTTATTATAAAAACAGATAAAGATAGATAGATAATCGGGTTGCCTCCCAAAAAGCGCTTGTTTTTTGTTAACCGAGTCACGCGCCTGACTCGTCCCCGAATTAAATGGTCCATGAGGAAGCCTCAAATGTAATACCGGGATCAATGACCTTGTCCTCGTTCCCGGATGAAAATAATAAAGGAGAGGCATGAGGATAAGTCTTGAAGGGTAGAAAAGTCCTTTCAACACGAAAAGTATGTGAAATCATGATCCACGGGAGGTGGGGTGGGTAAAGGAATCAAAATGTCATTCCCAAAAGACATATGATTATCACTGAGCGGCAAAGCCGTGAAGGTGTCAATCATGGAATGGTCAATGTCACCCCCCGGGTCAAAGTACTCATCCTCGGTAATGGTTTCTAAAGGTTGGGATAAAAGGTGCTCGGGAGGGTGACTTGGGACGATATCTTCATGCAGCAAATTATCAAAAAGAATATTCCCCTCCATATCATCATCATCAATACCCGGAGGTATTGAGAGAATGTCGATTTCCTCCATAGCTGTATCATCATTCTCAACTGAAGTAATAGACAGAGGTAAAGACTCGGAAATATGAGCAGAATTCAACGCTTCAATTTTAGCAATAAGAAGATGAACTTTCAGTAATTTGTCGCGAAGAATAACGTCTTCCACCTCATCTACAAGACCAATTTTAGTGGTGAACTTCTCGTATGTCGGAGAGAATAAATCAACATCGCCTTCATCGCCCGGAGGAGAAGGAGAAATTTCAAAAGTGAAATTCTCATAGCATGGAGAAAAATCATCATTAAGAGCGACCTCGTCCGTAGGCTCCACAAAATTCGGTGCATTACAAACCTCATCAAAGAATTTATCAAGACCAAAATCACTAATCTCACTCGATGTATCACTTTCCTTAGACGCATTAGGGATATCAAGAGTAGCAGTAGTAATCTTAGAAGATGGGTTGAGATCATAGATATCATCCTCGTCATCATCATAATAGTAGTATGGACGCACAAGAGGAGGAGTATAATCACTAAGATTAGATACTTGCTCTTGTTGCTGTCGCTTTTCCTCCTCCCATGCTTCTTTTATTTGAACCATGGATTCTTGAAGTTGCAAAATAAGGGCGTGTGTTTCGTCATTCGGATTCAAAGAAGGTTGATGATCGAGGGTGTATTGTGGGGGCTCGAAATTTTGAAAACCGGAATTATAGCATGGATGTGGCTCATAATTCATCGGATGACAATAAGATGTGTCGTGAGGGCCCCCACAATGATTGCAACACGGGTATTGAGAAAAACCCGGTGCGTCTTGTTGATATGGATCGTCATATATGGGAGAGGGTGAAATAGTGTCATTAGAAGGGAAGAATGAATTGAAGTATGAATTGATCGAATTGCACGATAGACAACGACCATATTCGCAATTAGGGATATCCATTCCACACCGTTCGCATGAACACCATTGACAGGATTGACTACCAGAAGATGGTCTTCCACACCCTACACATTAAACAAACGAATCCATTAAACACAATAGATAAGCAAGAAGAATAATTATGGTGCAAACTTTCGAAAAAGAAATGCTTTTTATGATTTTTCAAATGTTTTTGGATTTTTGAAATTCTTTTATTTTTTTGGATTTTTGAAAATTTTTGGCAAGAAAATAACGTTTAAAAGTGAACGGATCACAAAATCCAACGCGTCTCTCACAAAAAACCGTTAATCTTCACGAAAAAAGCCGGCAGCAACGCCATTTGATACAAGGTTTTCACCAAGTATGAAAGTTCGTTGTTCCAGTCTTTTCGAATTGATTACCAGTTAAAAGTGTGACTCAGTAGTTTTTGGTTAACAAAAGAAGGTTTGGTTATCTATTTCTACTTAAAAGGTAAAAGCGAAATGTAATAAAAATAAACCAAAAACAAATAACTAATAATAAAGGAGCAAAACAAATAATAAAACGTAAATTAAAACAAAACAATTAATAAAAATAAAACTAAACAAAGAAATTAACTTTCGACTGAAAAATAAAGTTAACCTAATGAAAAAGGAGGAAATAAAACTAAGTGGCTACTTTAAAATTAAACGAAGTAAAAGCTAAAGCGTGCACTAAATAAAAGATAAAACTTAAACTTTTCGAAAAAATACTAATGCTAAAAATCGACGAAAAATATAACTAGAAATGCGTGACTTTCAGAATAAAAATCGGAACAACTTTCAGTTTAAACTAAACGATTACGGAACAAATACTAATAAATAAGCAAGCACCCAAGCTCACACCTCAAGCAGGCAGGCAAGGAGGTGGATTTGGCGGGGAAATAACTAAGCTAGTAGGCAAGCATGTAGGTGAAAAAGAAAACTACTTCGGAATGTTGGTTGTTCTTTTATACTTCGCAATTTTTTATATTTCCTACTTCGGAATGTTTGTATCTTCTTAACTTCGGAATTTTATTTTATTTTGACTTCGGAATTTTTATGAAATTGCACTTTGGAACTTATATTTTTATCTACTTCGGAATGTTTATTTATACTAACTTCGGAATTGATAAAAAAAATGAACTTCGGAATTAAAGAAAAATAGAACTTCGGAAAATATATAAAAAAATGAACTTCGGAATATTTAAAAAAAACTTTACTTCGGAATGCAGAAACCCTCGGGACAACTTCTCAATAATCACAAGAATTCCAAATCCCGATCCTAAATTCTAGGAAACCAAAAATAAGCCAAATAATCTAAGAAATAAGCTAATTAAAACACCAAATAAGATCTAACAAACACTAAATCAACCAAATCAACCAACTTTATTCAATAAAAATCATAAAAACTATAAAACCCACTTAATTAATTAAAACTTAAAAACAACTTTTTATAAAAAATAACTAACAAGCACTTAATTAAAAATAAGAAAATTAACACAATAAGCACTAAAACACTATAAGCTATAAAAATCAAACACATAAAAACCAATAAGCACAATCAATCAAAAACATCAATCAAACAAGAACATGATTAATTAAACTACATGATTATCAAAATTAAACAAGATTAAAAAGATTAAGAAAGGAAGAATGAGAATGATTAATTGAAAAAGCTTGAAATTAAAATGATTAAGATTCAAATTACAAGATTAATGAAAAAAAGCATGGAAATTTAGATTACATCTACTCCTACTCTAATCTACTCCTAATCTAAAAACTAAAATCTAATTAACTAACACCCTCCTGATGACACATTAGGAGGGTATATATAGGAGGAGGGGCGGCTAGGTGTTGATGCTTTCTCCTTTCACTTTATCTCGACTCGACTTAAATTCTTTGTCTTTCTCGAGTCGTCTCGGGATTTGTCGACATAAATTTAACTCGTCTTATAATTTTCTTCTTTAATTAGACTTGCTTCTTCGAATTCATTAAACTTCCGTCTTTAGACTTTTTCTTCGATAAATCTTTAGAATAGGCCTTGGACTTCCGTTCTTTTTGCACTTTCGATCTTTTGACTTCGTCTTTTCTCGTTTTCTTAGATAAAAGCCCGTGAAAGCCCGTGTTTTCTTCCTTTTTCATCTTTTGGTCCTAAAACACAATAAAAACACAAGCCACGCATAATTACGACATTTACGACATAAAATACACGTTTTGGCTTGGTTATTATTATAATTAAGTGGTAAAAGGATGGGTGTTTTCACACCTATTAGTAGTGAAAAAGTGTAAAATGAGATTAGAACTATGATAAATAGATTTAGATGAATGTCATAGTGAGGTTACATCATATGGGTTTTGAGACTTTATTGATGTTAACTAATGAAGGTTATTTGTTTAGATTCTTGTGTGAAGCGTTTGGAAGCATATGATTTAATTTGATTTGCTAAGGTGAGTACTATAGTCCCTTTCTACTTATTTTTGAGATGTAAATGATGTTGTGTTTTATAATGTTTTGCAAGTAATACCGTATTCTATGTGAACATTGTATACATGCTATATGTTGTTATGTGCTAGTGATAATGCATAGGTAATTAACTTGATTGGGTATGACATGTTTGATATGAAAACTGGTGAGACGCAATGTGTAGTAAGTCATGGCTAGGAGGTATGGGTTTAGTCACGACCGGGGCGTCTTCGTGATGTGGCGCCAGAGTGCGACTCTCGTAGTGAACTTGGCGACTTCGTCAGGATGGCTAGTCTTGCGCATTGACTTATATGAATTGATACGATATGGATTTTGGTTATGATTGATATGAGATGTTGGAATCGTAGTTATGCATATGTTCACTATAGAGTTATTGTTTGATGTGGAATTTATTATGGTTCTAACTTGTAGTATCTCACCAACCTTTGTGTTGACAATTTAACATCATTTTTGGGTTTGCTAAGTGGTGCTAGAAGCTTTAGAGAACGAAGAATTCCGTAGGCTTGCATTGCGGATTACATGTTTATTTGTTTTTATTGACGTTTATGCACTATATGAGTTTGTTGTATGTTTTTGCCGTTGTCATAACACGCTTTGTTAATATAAGTCATCTTTAGTATTTCTTGATTGTGATGCCATGTGTTGTGATGACGCCTATCGTTCATGCTTTTCAATTCCGCCTTGGCGGGGTGTGACAATTCTAACTCCAGACTTCAACATGAGCTCGTACTTTCCAATCTTTGTCATGGGCATGATTTTCCTGTTTCCCATGACTAAGTTGATCTCTCCGTGATGCAACCTCCTACTTTCCTTTAGACCCTGTAATACATGGAAAATGTGTGTACCACACCCTGTATCCAGGATCCACGAATCCAAAGTTCTAGTATTATAGAGTTCGATCATAAACATACATGAGGGGTCACCCTTTTTTACTTTTACGGTTTTGATGTCCTTCAGATACGTTGGGCAGCTATGCTTCCAATGTCCCTTTGTGTTTTAGTAAAAGCAAACTGCTTCCTTTGGATCACTTGCAGGTGCAATCTCAGATTTAGTATTTCTCTTAGGGCCATGATCAAACTTTCTTTTCACATCCTTTCCTTTCCAGTTGGAATGAGAAAACTTTCTTTTTTTTGAATTATGACCAATAGCCAACACAAGATCAGTTGAGGTAGAGGGCACATCAGTTTTATTGATCCCTAGTTCAGTAGTTTGAAACAAGTTATGGAGTTCCATTATTGAGGTCTCTTTCCCATTCATCTGATATGAGAGCATAAATTAATTGTAATCAGCTGCAGACTTGATAGGATTTGTTGATAGAAATCTCAGCATGGAATACCATATCCATAGATTCTAACCTGTTAAAGTACCATTTCATCTCCAAGATGAAACCATAAACAAAGGCTCCAAGTTTTGGTTTGCAAGCCATAAGGCATTGTTCCTAGCTTGATTTTGCCTCAAACATCTCTTTCAACTGTTGGTTCATTTCATAAGCCCAGGTATTCTCAAAACTCTTTTGCAGCTCAAGGCTCATGGAGGATACCATGATGCATGACACTTTGTTTGCATCATAATGGTGTTTTTGTTGAGCTTCAATCTCTCCTGAGTTCGAATCAACATCGACTGTAGGAATTTGCTCACTGAGTACATACTCTTTGTTCTCGTACCTTAGGGTGAACCTAAGATTTCACGTCCAATCCATATAATTGGGACCGATGAGTCTTTCCCTCCCAAGAACTGGGAGTAAGGTGAATTTATGCGTAGAATTTAGAGCAGTAGGACATTTACCATTTTAATTGACATCTGTAAGATAAAAACGATATTAGTTAGCATGGATATTCCTAAATAAATTACCAAATTTTTAATTAAGGCTAGGATCCATATTTTAGATTCGATTATGAAGAGGGTTGTCGTAATCACATAACGAATTTATTTTAGGTAGACAATGTTGAGAATAAAACATGACTAAGTCATTCCCACTAATATTGGTCATGGTTCCCCGTTTTGGTCATTTTCCCCCTGCTAAGCTTAATAAGGACAGTAGGATTTGTTCCCACTATATGTTGAAGATTCCTAACTGAGAAGATAACTATGGAAGAGATATAAACACGTTTCAGTTTTTATTCTTAGTATATCTTCCTTATTTGTTTAGTAGATATGTTGTACAGGCTCCTTATGTGTGTAAAAGGAGACCTTAGGTTTAGAAGTCAGTGTCACTTCTTTCGTTTCATTTTATAGCTTTAATGCTTGTGTAAACCCTAGCACTATATGAATCTATTAAATCTTTGAATTATTAATCATTGCTCTTGTACTAAGCATTACTTTCCGCATAATACTTAGTCTATTGATGAGACTCTAATTATACATCATTTCGTACCCCAAAATGGGCTAAAAATGCGTAAAATAGCGTCAAAAATGTGCCATATACCCTTGTTTTATTAGTTTGTGTATGTGCATGCACGGATATCGAGAATTTACTTGAAAATCATTAAAACAAGACAAAACGGACACGAGAAAAGAAGTCGTACAAAAAACCGAAGCCGGATGTCAAATTACCGAAATACCCTTGAAGAATTGAAGAATTACAAGAATGGTCCCTCAAGTTTCTCAAGTTTACAATTTATACCCCTATAATATTCAAAATTACATAAGGGTCCCTAAAGTTCGAAGATAGTACAACTATGGTCCTTGAAGAATGAAGATATTACATTTTAAGTCCTTAGAAAGGGTTTTAGCAAGTCAAGGACTAAAAGTGTCATTTATCAAACTTCAAATGCATGTTAACAATACCCCTAATAAATGTTAACACACTATAAGGGGTTGATTTTCATTTATCCAAAGTTGTTTTGAGGGACTAAAGCTGCCAAATTGCAAAAACTCATCCAATATCAAAGTCAAAAAGTCATAAGGGGCAACGGTCATTTTTAGATTTATATTGCAAAGGAAATATGGCCAGATTCATTTTACTAAGTATGAGGGCCTTATTGTCATTCTTGCAAAGTGATTAAGGGGGTACATCTGCCAAGTAATCAAAGTTAGACCCGATCCATACAATAAGACCAACAACACCACTACCCAACCCGTGTTATTTTACCTGGTTATCAATATAAGCCCAAGTCAACACAATCAAATCTTATTAAGCGTGGGAAACATCTTATTTTACACAAAATAGCATCAAATTACCACTACTCATCATGTTCATACCTGGAACCCTAGCCTTTATGCTAGATACAATCAACTTTAATCCTAAGGGATTTTACCAATTGACTTGGGCATTTTGATCCTTACCTCACATATAACCACCCCACATGCTTCATATAGTGCCAGCTCATCCCAAGAGAGCTACAAGACAAGGATTGTTTACGAGTTTCACCATAGATAGTGACTTGAAGACCATTTGGATGTTTGTGATCTTTTGATGTGATCCCCACAATACAAACAAGGGATCATATCAACTTAAGCTTCCTGGATTCACATGGCTCATCATATGTTTACCAAGAATCCTCTAGAGTTTTTGGTTTGGACTGGCATTCCACAATCAACAGACCTCTAAGGTCTAGGATTTGGTAGTCACTTAAGATAGCGAGTAGATATAATAAGCCTTTTATTCAGCTTATTTAAGTTTAAAATCTAATGTTACCAGTTTCTTGTTTTTCTGTGTAATTAAAAATCAGTTAGGATAGATTCTTGCTAAATATTTGTTATTTATGTCTGTACTTGTTGATTATAATGTTGTCTGAGGTGTTTATACATGTCTGATGTGTCTTGTGGCTAGATAATCATTTAGGTGAGATTTGGTGAACTTCACTTTGCAAAATTTTGCCCTATTGATTGTTAAACACATCAACACCTTTTTTCTCTTTGACTCTAAGCTTTAGACTTGCATATTTAGGATTCTAGTAGCTTAGATATGGTAATTGATTTTTCCTTGGTTTGCTTTTAGTTTATAATCTTTTTTTTCATGCTCATTTGGTAAACCAAATTGGCTTTAGGAACTAAAACTAGTTAGTTTATTTTGCCACTATAGCTTAGGCTAATTCAAGTTCATTTTGATTTATTCTGCTTGTTGGTGTGATTTTTGAGCCGTTTTTTGTTTAATTTGTTTGCATAACCTTTAAATAAGCCAACTGCTTATTTGAGGTATTATCCAAAAGCTGAAAAGCAAAAAAAAATAACAAAGAACAAAAAACTTGGTTGTCGGACTCGAACCCACAACCTCCACATACACAACACAAATCGTCCTGCCTTTGAGTCTTTTTCGTTAAAGGCTCAATGGAAATTTATTTTATAGTATTTTGTACCAATAAGCTGCTTAACAACTTATTTTCATTTTTCTGCTTATTTGAGTGTGCAAAAACTTTAATTTTGTGTTCAATATTCTTTATTTTTCATCTTTTACTTATATCCAGCATTGAAACATTTTTCATTTAGATTTGTCTAAGATTCAAACTTATGTTCAATTAACTTCTATGCTTATTAGCTTTTCCAGTCCTTTCTACTTAGCTTATTCTAAAATTTTAAGTTTTTGAGTCCTTATTTACTCTTTTCCAAAGTGTGTGATAAGTTTAAAGGCTTAAGATTACATATTTGCAAAAAACAACTATTTTGTCGTTTTGTTCAAAGTGTAATTTGGTTGGTTTGGGCTTATTACTATAGATTATTGTAAAATTCTTTTTTCAATTTCTTTTTAAGTTCCATATAGCTAGGCTTGTCAATTTACAGCTCATAAGGTGTAACACCCCACTTGGATAAATGGACCGTTACGTGTATTTATGGCGTGTCATCAAAGCATGCAAGGCAATGTATTAAACATTAACTGACCAAACGGAAGTACCGGAATCAAACATCGGTAGTCCAACATAAGCCCAAAATATAAAGATTAAGTACTGAAAGAAAAAGGACGAAACAGTGTCCAAACAACCAAAGTAAAGTAACGTAATGTGTGCATAAAATAAAGGAGTCTGGATAGCTCCCATCCAAATGCACGTACTCTCTTAAAAGTCCTAAGATCGTCCCTGTGAACCTGCCGTTTGGAAACATGAAAGGAAACTACGGCTGAGCATAACGCTCAGTGGACGGATATAGCATGATAAGAATGTACAGAAAGTAATGAATCAGAAGACAACAACGAAGCTATAAGACTGATATGAACATGTAGTAGAACTCTGCATAAACTCTGAAAAACCTGATTCATATATACTGATACCGAAATATAACTATAAATTCTGAAACATGCATTTACTATATTTTATTTGCCAGAGCTTATATAGGTCACGTGATGTAACAACCGTGCATGAATAACTGGAGGGGTGACCTCGTCATGCTGTAGAGGGGTGACCTCTAATTAATTGTGCTGGGTGGAGGGATCAGCTCCAATGTAAAGGATGTAAAGCACACACCACATTCACCCTGATAACTTGTAACACATATAAGCCTAGGATGCATCCATACGCCCCACTAAAAATACTGATAAAATGGCCAAGCTGAGCTGAGTGGGACGATGCAGGATATCACTCTCCTGCATGTGAGTCACGACACCGGTGCCTCTAGTGCCGTGGTTACGGTACCTACGTAACTAGTACATAAACTGGTCGTGCTTGTATATAATGCTCAGGCAATTTATTTAGTTATTAATATGATTACTGAAAAACTTAAACATATACTGAGGAAAAACATTTGGCTGCAGACGGGAAATCCTAATCATGCATAGAAAGGAAGTCCTTACTGAAAGGACGGAAAATCCGTACCTCTAGTCCAGTAACTGACTGAATGGAAGACTGAACGAATACTACTCGGGCTTCACGCGTGCTACATGAATAAAGGACGCGAATAAGTTAACTGATATTCGTTTATGGAATTTTACTGATCTTATTTGCTTCTTATTTATTCATTTTATTTTGATTCTGAAATTCTGTACGTATACCAACTGATAAATCTGAACTTATATTAATTCATTTTAATGTATTATTTTCTACTATTAATTATGGTACAACGTATTTCTGACGCTATAGTATTGCTATATTAAGAACCCCGCCAAAATAGAAAGTTTCTTAATTTAGAAAGTTCTCAAATAATTTAATTCCTTTCCTAAAAATATACCCTTTTTAAATATTTAAGAACTATTTTAATTTAATACACTTAAAATATATTTTAAATATTTATAAAACAATTTAATATAAAAAGGTATAATATAAGAATATTTATTTTATTATTTATAATAACGTACCTAGCCTACCGAGCCCATCTCGGTCGCACTAACAAATCAACATATGATACAAAATCTGCTCACAGCCGGATTAGCGACAGAATTTTCTGTCGCTAAAAAACTGTGACCAAAACTGCCTATAGTAACTGCGACAGAATATACTGTCGCTAAACTATCGCTAATCTGAATTTTTAAACCCAACCGGACCCCCTGCTGTACCAATATATCCACCGAGAGCCTTATGCTCTCGGGTTTCCCCTGCTCTCCTGTTTTACCCACCGTTATACACTAAGACCCACCGAGACACTTGGTGTGTCTCGGTTGCCACTGACTTCAACAAACACCCCCTCGTCCGATCCCTAACCAAACACCCTTGTTTTGGCTTGTGTTTCCCACGGTTTGATACACAAACACCCCTGGTGGTTTTGTTATCGGCTGACAACATAAGGCTACCATCGAGAGTCCTTGACTCTTGGTTTTTGTCATGAAACTCAAACATAAACCCGACACCCTTGTGATTTAATTACTTTTTATACTTATAAGATGATGTGTTCCACTTTTAAAAGTATTAATTCGTGATTAACAATGATTTTAAGGAAGAAATAGATTACCTATATGCGTAATTGGGTAAGGACTACGAGCACACAACCCGAACACAATGAAAATCAAACTCTTGCTCCTTGTTTTTGGGTTCCCAGCCGGCGGCACATACACATGAACAAACCCTAATATTTTTCTTTTGCTTTGTTTTACTGATTATGGGAAAGGAGGGTTCTCGTTTGTTTTTGTGTAACCAAAATGGGCTAAAGCCCAATATCCTTCCTTTATTTTTGTTTTTAAAAACCGGCCCTTACTCTTTCCTTTTATTTATTACTATTTTTTTATTTTTTTTTAAAACTTGTATATAATACTACTTGTATATAATTTCTTGTGTTTGTTTTAGTCAAAAATTTCTTCGTAGTTAGCTTAAGTAAATAAACCGCGTATTTACATTTCTCGATTTAAATACGGGTTTTACATAAGGTTAAGCAATAAGATTTTTGGCTTATTGCTTATAGCTTATTGCTTATTTTGATTAGCTGATCTTGGCTTTTTGTAAATTTATTTTCACTTTTAGCTTAGTTGGTCCAAAATAGGATTTTGAGCAAAAATGTGGCTTATCAGCTTAGGTTTTGAGCTTATTGGGCTTATTAGGCCCAATAATCTAGCTTATAGCTTATTTCTGGCTTTTTGGTGCTGAACTGGCTTTTTAGAAAAAGTTGTTTAAAATAATCTTTTTAGTTAGATAAGCCTTTTAGATTTTTGATTTTCCAAAAATTTTCTTGATGGGCCAAAAAGCCCATTCAACTTATTTTGTTTTAGGTTTTGACCCATTTGGAGGCCCATTAAGGGTTTTCAGCATTTTTAATCTTCATTTTTGATTTTATTAGGTTAAATTTAATTAGTTTTGAAAATTTTAAAATTTTGTGTTTTTGATAATTCTAATAGTATTTTGTCTCGGTTTGCGTGAAAACGTAATTCGTTTAGCCGTCGTAGTGTAGAATCGTCTTTTTAATTTAATCCTTCTTTTTCCAAATCCGCGACTAATTCAAAAACGTTTTATTGGCCAAGCTAATCTCCTCGACTTACAACGAACCTCATGGTGTTTATATTTTTGCGTTTTTTGTAAATCTATATATACCCCCTATATCACTCCTATCATCTATCATTCACATAAAGTTTCTCTTGTGTTAATTTGGATTTATCCATACTAAAACTACCTTACAAGCTAAGGGAATCCGATCTGAGTTTAGGAGTAAGGTGGGTGGCAAGAGTAAGTCCATCACTGAATCTTCTATCAGAGAGTCTCTACGACTTAATGATGGGATAGTGTAAGCATCTTGCTTGAATCTGAACTTTTTTAAAATCTTTCCTTGTTGGGGCATAATACTTTTGAAATTAAAAATTAAAATATTATAAAGGACAGTTTCCCTACATTAGAAATTTTTTATTCATACCATCCAACAATGTGTTACGTGCAAAAACTTCATATTTTAATGAATTTGGTAGTAATATTGCCATTGTTGTGGTTTACGTGGAAACAAGGTGAAAATAAATTTTTTCTTAAATGATTTTTGATGGTATGATGAAAAATGTTAATAGCAAAAAGAATTTTGTATGTATCTAAGTTTTTTAGCTATAATTTTGAACATGGAACAACATGGGGTTCATAAATATAAAATAGTTAACAAAATGTCTAAATATTCTTCCAAACTCTTTTACACCTTGAAAACTCACACTCCCTCCTTTTCTGGGTGGTTTGTACCATTAAATCGGATATGCTCAATCTCATTCAAGGTGAAGGCTATGCAGTCCCTGCTGAATCCCATCACACACCCACACAAGAAACACCTACCACTACTCAACCTTAAATTCACATTCTTGAAATTCCCTCTCACACTAACATTGACAAAACCTATAAGAGACAGAAACCTAGGGCTACCAAGGTTCCTTCACCCGATGGTCCTTCAAATGTAGCAGAGAAGGTTGTTACCACAAGGGTGGGAAGCAGGATGGGTAAGGTTGTCACTACTATGCCTATCTTATATGCTGACCAGGACAATGGCAACATAAGTAAGTCATCACCCATGCCTAATGAAGCTCTATTTAGGGTTAATATCCCGAACAGAGGTGAGGGCATTTTGAAATCTCTAACCACTTTGGAATTGACGGCTTTGTGTATGAGCTAGCAAGAGCAAAATACACACCTTGTACAACAGTTCAAAGAGCAAGGCTTGGAAATTAATGCTTTAAAGATCAGTCTTGCTAAGGTGTAAGTGATTGTATGCTTTTGCTAGGTTAAAAGTTCGTTGTTCTTGGCGTCTAATCGAATTGATTACAGTTTGAAGTGTGACTCAGTCGTCTTTGGTGGATAAAAGAAAAGGTTGTCGTCGTGTAACAAAATAAAAATGCAAACTTTAAAGTAAATGGCAAAATAATAAAAGGATAAACTAATAAATACTTAAACGAAATATAGATAAAAGCTTGAAAAGATTAAACTAAAAAAAATAAAACTTTAAAAATAAATGACTAAAAATTAAAACTCGACAAAAAGTAAAATTTGCAAACTTAAAAATAAAACTAAGACAAAACAAATTTAAAATAACACTAAGTAAAAATAGCGGGAAAAGTTAAATTTGAATTTAAAAATAAAAACAAGAAATAAAAACTGAAAAATGCGTTCCGATCATAACTTGGATCGCATTCCAGATCGCAGTCTGGATCGTGACCAGGATCGTGACCAGGATAGTGACGAGGATTGTATCCTAGATCTTAGCCTTTGATCTTAGTCTAGATCTTAGTCTTCGATCTTAGTCTTCGATCTTAGTCTTCGATCTTGGTGTAGATCTTAGTCTTCGATCTTGGTCTAGATCTTAGTCTTCGATCTTAGTCTAGATCTTAGTCTTCGATCTTGGTCTAGATCTTAGTCTTCGATCTTAGACTAGATCTTAGTCTTCGATCTTAGTCTAGATCTTAGTCTTCGATCATAGTCTAGATCTTAGTGTTCGATCTTAGTCTAGATCTTAGTCTTCGATCTTAGTCTAGATCTTAGTCTTCGATCTTAGCCTAGATCTTAGTCTTCGATCTTAGTCTAGATCTTAACCACAGATCGAAGTCTAGATCGTGAGTAGTGATCGCAGTATTGGATCGCAAGTAGAAACCCTAAGGCTTATGCGATCAATATACCCGATCGGAACCATTAAAACACTTGTACATTACGATGGAATGTAAAAAAATGAAATAAGCAATAACCAAATAAGCACTTTAATAATAAGCAATTACCAAAAACATAACCAAATCAAAATTAAGAAGAACTAAGTAAGCACAAATTTAAAAACTTTCAAAACAATAAATAAGCAAGATTTATAAAATAAACTTTAAAAAGATTAAACTTTTAAAAACACTTAAATCAAAAATCTAAACACAAAATAAACAAAAAGCACAAAAAAGTTGAGAATATCAAATGTATGGATTTGATAAGAATAACAAGATGAACTTTTTAATCAAATAAGCATCAACATGAAACAAGATACAAACTTGATCCGAATCAAAATCAAAATCAAAAACAAGAAAGGTAGAATAAGAAAGATTATGAAAAGCTAGAAATTAAACTTAAAGATTCAAGACAAGATTAAAAGACTTACATGAAATAACTTGAAAATAAAGACAAGTATGTATATGACAATATGAAAAGTGCATAAAATAAAGTGGAGAACTAATTGGTGAAATTAGCTAACACCCTTCCTAATGACATAAGGAAGGTATTTATAGGAGGAAATGGGAGGAGTGTGTTGCTTCCTTCTTTCTTTCTCGTCTTTTCGTCTTTTAAATTCTTCGTCTTTCTCGACGTTGTCTCGGGATTTGTTGATATGAAATGAACTCGTCTTATAATTTTCTTCTTTTATTAGACTTGGTTCTTCGACTTCATTAAACTTCCGTCTCTAGACTTTTTCTTCGATAAATCTTCAGAATAGGCCTTTGACTTCCGTTCTTTTTGCACTCTTGATCTTTTGACTTCGTCTTTTGTCTTTTTCTTCGATAAAAGCCCGTGAAAGCCCGTGTTTTCTTCCCTTTTCATATTTTGGTCCTAAATCGCAACAAAAACACAAACCATGTATAATTCTGACTTTTACGACATTAAATGCACGTTTTGGTCTTGTTTTTATTATAACTAAGTGGTAAAAGGATAAATGTTTTCACATTTATTAAATCCCCTACACTTGACCATTACAATGTCCTCATGCAATGCATTAATTATAAAGCAATATTTACATTTTCCATCATAATTAACCCACCTTCGCCTTTATTAAACACAAGACATTAAGGAAACTTAAAAAGATAGATTATAACAAAATGCTTGAAGGAAGAAAAAGTAAAGAGATCGAAGACTTACATTAGGGCTTTGGTCGTCATGAATGTTTATCACCCTCAAGTTTCACGTTCCCCATACCAAGCTTAAAAACGAGATCAATGTTATTATAAGTTAGCAAACTAACACAAACTCATATGGTCCAATTATTCACTTAGACTCCCTTATTCCTAGGTGTATCTCTCATATTTTATTTTTGTCTTGAATGATCCCGGGGATGCATTGTTGACTAATTTCGATAGCTTATTGATACATGGGTTTTGTATGGGTTCAGATTATGTCTCTCAGTCCTCTCGAATTGATCTCGGCCTTAAGTGGAATGATTGTTCTTGGTTACTAAATTAAAGGGTTTGGTTTTCTAATCTACTAAATGTTAAATGATCTAAAATGTAAACTTAAATTTTAAAAGTAATTGAATTAATAACAATTAATAAAATTTGAATTGAAATTAAAATTAAAATTAAAATTAAAATTAAAATTAAAGTAACAGTTAAAATATAAATGTGAAATAGGAAACAATAAAGAATCAGGAAGGAAATAGAAACAGTAAGAAAACAGTAAAACTACCCAACATAAATTGATTCGGAAGATTGAACCTTGATTCGGAACTTTTCACCCGGAAGTCTTCATTCGGAACTTCTAAAAATCCTTCATTCGGAACTTTATTCGGAAGTTTATCCGGAACTTCACCCGAAACTTGGTTCGGAACTTCGTTCGGAAGTTTGGCTCGGAAGTTGGGTCGGAACTTTTCACCCGGAACTTTATTCGGAACTTTGGTTCATTCAGAATTTTATACTCATTCGGAACTTTTTAAGAAAACTCATTCGGAACTTAAACAACAAACATTCATTCGGAACTTTTGACTCATCCGGAACTTTGGTTCATTCGGAAGATTAGGTTCATCCGGAACTCTCAGTTCGTTCGGAAGTTTTCAATTGATTCGGAACTTTTAAAGGCAAACTCAATCGGAACTTTTCAAAAACATGTCCATTCGGAAGTTTCTTGTTTATTCGGAACTTTAGTGTTCATCCGGAACTTTTGAGTTCATCCGGAAGTCTGGAAACACAAAAACAGTCGTTTTACCCGGAGAACAAGGAAACCAATTTTTATCCAAAAATCACCAAGTTTTTCACCAAAAACTTAAATAAACTAATCACAAAGCATCTACTAACCATAAACTACAAATCCCATCAACAAAAACAAAAATCCCAACAACTTTTGAAGATCAAATCAAATAAAATAAAAACTTAAGAACTTGAAGAGAAAGATGATGATGAACAAGATGAAATGGAAAGATTAAACAAGAACTTGTATTGATGATTAATGTTTTAACAAGATCAAACAAAGATGAAAATTACAAGATTAAAAATCAAAGATCAAGATCACCAAACACCCTAGTGGTGTTGGTGATGATACGAACTAAAAGGGAGAAAAAAGGGGGAGAGAAGAAAACTAAAACTAACTGCAAGGAAAGTGTGAGGGGTGGACTATTTATAGGTGTTTCCCTTGGTTGGTGAGTGGGATTTCTCCCGTTCTTCTTGTCTTCTCGTCTTTTCAGAAAAGTTGACGTTTTCGATTCTGATTCGGGATTTGTCGTCGATTAAATTCAACTCGTCTTTTAATTTTTTCGTTTAATAGACTTGAGTTTCTTCGACTTGTGTAAATCTTCCATCTTTGGTCCTTTTCTTCGATAAATCTTCGAATAGGACCAGTGACTTCAAATCTTTTGCATCTCTTGGACAATAGACTTTAACTTGAGTCCTTTTCTTCAGTAAAACCCGTGCAGTCCCATGTTTTCTCCAATATTCATCCGGTTGGCTCTGAAGACACAATAAACACAAAAACCACGCATAATTCCAAACAAATGATATTAAATACGTGTTTTGGTCTCGTTTTAGCCAGAATTAAGTGGTAAAAGGATGGGTGTTTACACACCTATCAAATCCCCTACACTTAACCATTGCCATGCCCTCATGCAATGCTTAGTGATAAAGCAATTTTACATTTTTCTCATAATTAATCAACCTTGGCCTTATTCAAATACTACTAAACTAAAAGAAATTAAAACTCAAAAGGATAGAAAAACCATTTTCACTTGAAAATAGCTACATGGAAATAACTTGCAAAGAGATCAAGGACTTACATTAGGGCTTTGGTGCTGCGAAGATTTATCACCCTCAAGTTTCACGTTCCCCAAACTAAGCTTAAAACGAGATCATTGTTATTAGAAGTTAGCAATTCAAACACTTACACACATGGCTTAATTATATGCTTAAACTCCCTTATTCCTAGGTGTATCTTTTATATTTTATTTTTGTCTTAGAATGATCATGAAGATGCATTTTTGGACTTATTTTGATAGTTTATTTAGGCTGAAAGCAAAGTAGGACGATTTGATCAATAGTTAGCTAAAGGACAAAATCTCTTAAAACTGCTTATCGGGATATCAAAAAGTTCATATCTTGGCATAACTCGGTTCACGATTTGAGACCTTTCTCGGGCCGATATTTGGCATGTACTTCATACTTCATATCTTGAGAGACGTGCTTGAGATAATGGTCTTCTCATCGTTCATAGAATTTCTTCACTTGGAGATTTTTGAGGGGTACTCCAACTTTGTTGACCACGACTTCATGATTATTCTTCAATCTCTAATTGGGATTTTGAGATACAACGATCCGCCTCCTTTTCGGACTTGGATCTATTTATCCTCATACCTTGTTAGGGTCTTTTCGGATAGACTTCTCCATGATCTTTATGGGAGTTGATTGCTTTTCGTCGTGAGTCTTGATCCTTCATATTGACTTTGGGAATAATGCTTTTCACATCACTTTGGATCTTTAGCAATAAAATGGAATCCTCATGCCTTGTTAGGGCCTTTTCGGACTCGCCAATCTTCGCGCCCTGCTTCATAAGTTATGCCTTGGCTATGAACTCTTATCATTACCGAGCAACTTTTAAACGATCTTGGGCTAGAAGCTAAGTAACTTTTCAAATCGTACGACCTTACTTATTGCAGATAAATATTAGCATGTGATGGGAGAATAGGCAAATAATTACACCAAGTGAGCTTGTGCAAGAATACCGACTTATAATTGACTCTATCATTTCTCGTCTTCCACAATTTAAAATCTCAAGTAATGAGACTAGTGGATACTTAGCCTAATAAACCAATTAAGGTCTACATGGTTAAGGATACTAGCTAGAATAAACTTAGATAAGTCTATTCGGGGTGAGTCAAAATAAACGCAACGGGCCTAATATGTCAAAGACTTCTAAACTAGCTACACCACTTTATTAATATTTTTGACTTTATTGCGGGATATATACATATGAAAGCAAAGATAAAAATTTAAAAATTACGACTAGATGGCCAAAGTTAATAAAAAATTTGAAAAATGTTGAAAAATAGGATTTTCTGGTTAAAGGAAGGCATTTTCATGGAAAAGTCCACTTAAAACTTCGATAGAAGTCCCCCTACACTTAAGATAAACATTGTCCTCAATGTTTAAGCATGTGGGAAAAGTCTCCCCTATACTTATTACATTGTGCACGTTGGTTAACTCAAGTTAAGGAAGAGACGACTAAAGTGATCAATTTCAAATGTGAGTATGAAGAAAATTGAAGCACGATAGTTGAGAGATAGAACCGGATTTCGGATAACACGGGAGCACGGTTCTTCAAAGTTTCCAAGAGTGCACTAATCCTTGTAATCACATGACCACACAAATACAAACACTCTATAGAGTCTCCCCTACACTTAGGGGGTTAAAACATAAAAGGATAGATACTCGGACTGCCTCCCGAGGAGCGCTTGTTTTTGATAACCGAGTCACGAGCCTGACTCGACCCAAAATTAGTTCATGGGGAATGTGGTGAGGGATGGAATCACCTCCTGAGAGGTGTCCTCACCAAAGTACAACTTCACTCGTTGGCCATTCACCTTAAAATTCGGTCCATTAGGTTGAGCGAGCTCGAGAGTACCATATGGAAAAATTTGGGCAATAGTGAATGGGCCGGACCAACGAGATTTGAGCTTGCCCGAAAAGATTTTCAACCGAGAGTTAAAAAGTAAGACTTTCTCTCCAGCATGGAACTCTCGGTTTTTGATCTTGGAGTCGTGAATGAGCTTAGTTCTTTCCTTATAGATCAAAGAATTTTCATAAGCCTCATTCCAAAGTTCATTCAGCTCATTGAGTTGGATCTTGCATAGGTCACTGACTTTGTTGATATCAAAATTAGCCCACTTCAAGGCCTAGTAAGCCTTGTGCTCCAACTCAATGGGGAGGTGGCACGCTTTCCCGTACACAAGACGATAAGGCGTACAGCCGATCGGGGTCTTGTTAGCAGTACGGAAAGCCCACAAAGCATCATCAAGTTTATCAGCCCATGAGGCATGATGCTCTCCCACGGTCCTTTCAAGAATTCGCTTTAGTCCTCGGTTGGATATTTCAGCCTGGCCATTAGTTTGTGGGTGGTAGGCTGTGGAAAGACGATGGTTGACACCGTACTTAGCCATGACTCTAGCAAATTGGTCATTGAAGAAGTGAGTCCCACGATCACTAATAATGGCGCGAGGCACACCGAATCTAGCGAATAGAGCTTTCAAAAAGTTACAAACCACCCTTGCGTCATTAGTAGGTAAAGCTTTGGCTTCAACCCACTTTGAAACATAGTCAACGGCTAGAAGGATGTATTTGTTTCCTTTAGAAGAAGGGAATGGCCCCATAAAGTCGATACCCCAAACATCAAAGATTTCACACTCTTGAATGAAATTCTGAGGCATCTCGTCTTTATGTGTGATCGTGCCTTGTTTTTGGCAAACATCACATTGTTTAACCATATTGTGAGCATCACGATATATGGAGGGCCAATAAAATCCCGAATCAAACACTTTTTTGGCGGTGTAGTTGGGACCAAAGTGACCACCGGTGGGTCCTTTGTGGCAAGCGTCAAGGATTTCTGAAGCTGCCGGTCCGTCAACACATCGGCGGATAATCAGGTCGGCACATTGTTTGAATAGGTAAGGGTCGTCCCAAAAGTAAGTCTTAATGTCGGTGAAGAACTTTTTCTTTTGTTGGGACGTCAACCCTTCCTTGAGAATTCCACCCGCCAAGTAGTTTGCAAAGTCCGCAAACCACGGGGTTTCATTCGACTTCGAGTTTATAGACATTAAGGTCTCCAAGGGAAAAGAATCATTGATTTCTTTGTTCAGATGATCCCCTTGGTAAGGATCCTCAAGTCTGCTGAGATGATCCACGGCTAGGTTTTCAGCTCCTTTTTTATCACGAATTTCGATTTTAAATTCATGGAGCAGCAAAACCCAGCGAAGAAGTCTTGGTTTGGAATCTTGCTTTGTCAACAAGTACTTCAGCGCGGAATGATCGGTATACACAATTGTTGTCGAAAGGACGAGATAGGGGCGGAATTTTTCAAAAGCATAGATAACAGCTAAAAGCTCTTTTTCGGTTGTCGTATAATGCAATTGTGCCCCTGTCATTGTCTTGCTAGCGTAATGGATTGGTTGGAAGTGTTTATTCACTCTTTGTCCCAGAACCGCACCAAGAGCAAAATCACTAGCATCGCACATCAACTCAAAAGGCAGCTCCCAATTAGGGGTAACCAAGACGGGTGCCTTAGTTAGCTTATCCTTCAGCGAGTTGAAGGCTTCGAGACACTCTTTGGAAAAGATAAAAGGAGTATCTTTTTCCAAGAGGTGGGTCATCGGGCGAGCGATTTGAGAAAAATCTTTGATAAATCGACGGTAGAAGCCCGCATGACCCAGAAAACTTCTCACACCCTTCACGGTTGAAGGTGGAGGCAACTTGGCGATAACATCGACTTTAGCACGGTCTACTTCAAGACCGGCTTTGGAAATCTTGTGTCCCAGCACGATGCCTTCTTTTACCATAAAATGGCATTTTTCCCAATTCAGAACAAGGCGAGTGTCTTCGCACCTCTTTTGCATACGTTCCAAATTGGCAAGGCAAGAAGAGAAGGAATCCCCAAAGACCGAGAAATCATCCATGAAGACTTCCATGGTTTGTTCAACCATGTCATGGAAGATAGCTAACATGCACCTTTGAAAAGTCCCGGGCGCATTACATAGGCCAAAAGGCATTCTTTTGTAAGCAAATGTGCCATAGGGACAAGTGAATGTAGTCTTCTCTTGATCTTGGGGATCGATGGGTATTTGGAAATAACCCGAAAAACCATCAAGAAAGCAGTAATATTCATTACCCGCTAAACGTTCAAGCATTTGGTCCATAAAAGGTAGAGGGAAATGATCCTTTCTCGTGGCATCATTGAGTTTGCAGTAGTCTATACAAACTCTCCACCCAGTAACGAGACGAGTGGAAATCAACTCGTTGTGTTCTTTGGGAACAACGGTTATTCCGCCCTTCTTGGGCACACAATGGATTGGACTAACCCATGGTGAATCTGAAATAGGGTAAATCATACCCGCATCAAGAAGTTTGATAACCTCTGTTTTGATGACTTCATGGATTTTCGGATTCACCCTTCGTTGGCTTTGAATTGTGGGCTTAAAGTCGTCCTCCATGAGAATTTTGTGTGTGCAGAAGTGAGGATCAATTCCACGAATATCAGAAATCTTCCAAGCAATAGCCGTTTTATGCTTCTTCAACACGGCGACAAGTCGAGTTTTCTCTTCATCCTTCAAATCCTTAGCAATGATGACTGGCGACTTCTTCTCTTCTTCAAGGAATACATACTCAAGATGGGGCGGCAACTCCTTAAGTTCTAAATCCGTAGGATTTTCGACGGGAGGCGTATTCGAAGTCGGAGTATCGATAGCAATAACCGTGGGAGATGGAGGCGAAGGATTGTCTTCGGTGAGAAGATTATCAAAGAAATTCATGTCTTCATCCCCATCGGTGGGAGAATCATTAGTAGCTAAATTCACATCTCCCATGGTATCTTCAAGATTGTTCCAAAATAAATCACTATCTCCAAATAGAGACAATGATGAATCAATAGAGGACACGGTCTCAACATTGGGAAGAGAGGTAGGAATACTTTTGCAAGCATCATTAAAGTGTTCTTCACAAGCCTCATCAAGAACGTCAATACAATTAACGCTCTCATATGAATAAGGCTGTTTAGACAACTTTCCCATGTTGAAGACTACTTTATCGTCACCCACTCTCATGATAAGCTCACCGGCTTCAACATCGATGAGAGTGCGACCGGTCCTAAAGAATGGACGATCAACAATAAGTGGCACACGAGGGTCCATCTCGTAGTCGACGACAACAAAATCAGCAGGAAAGGTGAATTTGTCGACTCCTACAATGACGTCTTCGGCTATCCCCACTGGATAAGCAACCGTACGGTTAGCTAATTCCAAAGTCATTTTGGTGGGGACTAGCTCTGGGAGAGATAATTGCTTCCAAACGCTTAGAGGCATTAGATTAATACTTGCACCTAGATCGGCTAGGGCCATGCAATTCTCTACTCCCGGGAAATTGCAAGGGATAAGAAAACGACCCGGATCACCAAGCTTGGTTGGCAATTTCCTTAAGAGCACTGCAGAGCAATTCTCATTAAGTTGGGTGTTGGCAATATCGAGGAACTTTTCCTTGTCGCTCAGAAGATCTTTAAACATTTTCGCATATTTAGGCATGTGAGCGAGAGCCTCAGCGAAGGAAATATTGAAATTCAGTTGTTTGAACATTTTAAGGAAGTTCGAAACCTGAATATCGTCCTTGCTTTTCAGCTTCTCTTTCCTCAACCTAGATGGATAAGGTATATTGGAAGAAGAGGAAGGCTTTGGGAGAATAGGATCACTCACATCCTTGGGTGGAGGAGGGGTAGAAGGAAGAGGTGGAGAAATTGGGGAAGGAGAAGGATGAGGAATAGGAGCAGGTGACTAGTTCTCCTTAGTCACAACCACCGGTGGAGGTATAGGAAGCTCGGGTTCCTTGGTACCTTTGCCACTTCGAGTGGTGATTGATTTCATCTCCCCTCTTGGATTCGCAACGGTGTTACTCGGAAGAGTACCCGAAGAATAGGGTTTATTACCTTGGAAGAAACTAGCCATCATGTTCCTCAAGTCATTTGTTTGGCTATCCAACGTATTTCTCATGTCGGCTCTCAAATCGTTTCCTTGCTTGACCAAGTCTGCTTTCAAGTTTCGCACTTCCTGTTGGAGATTTTCCACGATCACATCATTGGTCCTCATGTAGGTTGCAACTTCTTGGTGTAATGCAGTGGGTTGGTTTGGAGGAGCATTGTATGCGAGTGGTTGATAAGCAGGTTGTTGGTAAACTTGGTTGTTACGTTGAGGTGGTTGTTGCTGCTTGTGAGGAGGGATGTATGGTGTACGAGGTTGTTGTTGTTGTTGAGGAGGGCGGTTGAGGTTTTGTTGTTGGTTTGGGTTGTTTGGAGGAAAACCTGGTGGGGAAAGATAATTGTTAGAGCGGTAGCTAAGCAAATTACGGTCACCTTGAGGTCTAGCTTGATAAGCAGGTTGAGGATAGATGCCATATGCTGCATTCACATTCTCAGCAGGGTAGTCTTGGGTGGCAGTACAAGTGGTGTAAGAGTGAGGACCACCGCATATCTCACAAGGTTGGCTGACAGCGTTAACTTGGGCGTTTTTAGTGTTGTTGCTGTTGTTGTTGCTGACGGTGTGGGTGACAAGCGATTCAAGAAGCGTAGTGATTTTGTCCAATCACTTGTCGCTGTCACTAGTGCTAGCACTAGCGACATTGGTCCGAACACTCTTGGTTTGCACACGAGATTTATTCTCAATGATGTCCCAAGCAGCATTGGAAGTCTTAGCCAATAGATTACCCCCCGAAGCACTGTTCAGTGAATCTTGGTCACTCATGCTTAAACCATTGTAAAAAGTATTGATTTGATGTACTTTGGTAAAACCATGTTGTGGGCATTTTCTTAAAAGATCTTTAAAACGATCCCAAGATTCACTGAACGACTCATCGTACTTTTGTTCAAAATTTATGATTTCATTCCGCAAAGCGGTAGTACGAGAGGGTGGGAAAAAGTAATTGATAAACTTTGTTTCCAAATCCGTCCACGAGAGAATACTCTGTGGCGGTTCCTTAGCAAGCCAATGCCGGGCTTGTCCCTCTAAAGAAAAGGGAAAAAGTTGTAACCTAATAACCTCTTGTGGCACCCCATTGAACTTGACCGTGTTGGTTAGTTGCAAGAATCTCTTGATATGGTCATGTGGGTCATCAATGGTACGTCCCAAGAATGGTTGAGCAGAGACCATCTGGATAAAGCCTGACTTGAGCTCGAAATTGTTGGCGGCAATTGGTGGTATAACAATTGGATCAGTGTTGCCATCGACATGAGCTTGCAGCAATTCAATCATCGGGCGATTATCCGGTTGAGGCTCATTGTTGTTGTTATTGTTCATGTTGTTGAAAGGAGGGTTGTTGTTGTTATTATTGTTGTTTGGAGGTGGTACACCGGCCATGTCTAAGTGATTGAGAGGCTCGGGCTCTTGATAAGACGTGGATCGAGTGCGCATACACCTGCAAACGAACTAACAACAGAAAAACAAAGCAAAAATATTTTTGGTTTTTTATGTTATTTAATTTTTTTGGATTTTTGAAAATTTTTATATTTTTAGTTGTTTTTTTTTTTGAAAATTTTATGAAAAAGGTAACGTTCACGGGGAACGGATCCCAAAATCCAAGTTCTCACAAAAAACTTTTGATCTTAACGAGAAGAGCCGGCAGCGGCGCCATTTGATACATGGGTTTTGTATGGGTTCAGATTATGTCTCTCAGTCCTCTCGAATTGATCTCGGCCTTAAGTGGAATGATTGTTCTTGGTTACTAAATTAAAGGGTTTGGTTTTCTAATCTACTAAATGTTAAATGATCTAAAATGTAAACTTAAATTTTAAAAGTAATTGAATTAATAACAATTAATAAAATTTGAATTGAAATTAAAATTAAAATTAAAATTAAAATTAAAATTAAAATTAAAATTAAAATTAAAGTAACAGTTAAAATATAAATGTGAAATAGGAAACAATAAAGAAACAGGAAGGAAATAGAAACAGTAAGAAAACAGTAAAACTACCCAACATAAATTGATTCGGAAGATTGAACCTTGATTCAGAACTTTTCACCCGGAAGTCTTCATTCGGAACTTCTAAAAATCCTTCATTCAGAACTTTCTTCGGAAGTTTATCCGGAACTTCACCCGGAACTTGGTTCGGAACTTCGTTCGGAAGTTTGGCTCGGAAGTTGGGTCGGAACTTTTCACCCGGAACTTTATTCGGAACTTTGGTTCATTCGGAAGTTTATACTCATTCGGAACTTTTTAAGAAAACTCATTCGGAACTTAAACAACAAACATTCATTCGGAACTTTTGACTCATCCGGAACTTTGGTTCATTCGGAAGATTAGGTTCATCCGGAACTTTCAGTTCGTTCGGAAGTTTTCAATTGATTCAGAACTTTTAAAGGCAAACTCAATCGGAACTTTTCAAAGACATGTTCATTCGGAAGTTTCTTGTTTATTCGGAACTTTAGTGTTCATCCGGAACTTTTGAGTTCATCCGGAAGTCTGGAAACACAAAAACAGTCGTTTTACTCGAAGAACAAGGAAACCAATTTTTATCCAAAAATCACCAAGTTTTTCACCAAAAACTTAAATAAACTAATCACAAAGCATCTACTAACCATAAACTACAAATCCCATCAACAAAAAAACAAATCCCAACAACTTTTGAAGATCGAATCAAATAAAATAAAAACTTAAGAACTTGAAGAGAAAGATGATGATAAACAAGATGAAATGGAAAGATTAAACAAGAACTTGTATTGATGATTAATGTTTTAACAAGATCAAACAAATATGAAAATTACAAGATTAAAAATCAAAGATCAAGATCACCAAACACCCTAGTGGTGTTGGTGATGATACGAACTAAAAGGGAGAAAAAAGGGGGAGAGAAGAAAACTAAAACTAACTGCAAGGAAAGTGTGAGGGGTGGACTATTTATAGGTGTTTCCCTTGGTTGGTGAGTGGGCTTTCTCCCGTTCTTCTTGTCTTCTCGTCTTTTCTGAAAAGTTGACGTTTTCGATTCTGATTCGGGATTTGTCGTCGATTAAATTCAACTCGTCTTTTAATTTCTTCGTTTAATAGACTTGAGTTTCTTCGACTTGTGTAAATCTTCCATCTTTGGTCCTTTTCTTCGATAAATCTTCGAATAGGCCCAGTGACTTCAAATCTTTTGCATCTCTTGGACAATAGACTTTAACTTGAGTCCTTTTCTTCAGTAAAACCCGTGCAGTCCCATGTTTTCTCCAATATTCATCCGGTTGGCTCTGAAGACACAATAAACTAAAAAACCACGCATAATTCCAAACAAATGATATTAAATACGTGTTTTGGTCTCGTTTTAGCCAGAATTAAGTGGTAAAAGGATGGGTGTTTACACACCTATCACTTATTTAGGCCGAAAATAAAGTAGGATGATTTAATCAATAGTTAGCTAAAGGACAAAATCTTTTAAAACTGCTTCTCGAAACCTTATAAAGTTCATATCTTGGCATAACTCGCTTCACGATTTGAGACCTTTCTCGGACCGATATTTGGCATTGACTTCATACTTCGAATCTTGAGAGACGTTCTTGAAATAATGGTCGCCTCTTCATAATAGGAATTTCTTCACTTGAAGTTTTTGAGAGATTCTTCAAACTTAGACCACGACTTCTTCATTTTTCTCCAATCTTTATTTGGGATTTTGATATACGATGATCCGCCTCCTTTTAGGACTTGGATCTATTTATCCTCATACCTTGCTAGCGTCTTTTCGGATAGACTTCTCCATGAGCTTTAGGGGAGTATTTGCTTTTTGTCTTGTGTCTCGATACTTCATATTGATTTTTGATAAATGATTATTCACATCACTTTGGATCTTTAGCAACAAAATGTAGCCCTCATGCCTTGTTAGGGCCCTTTCGGACTCGCCAATCTTTGCATCCCGCTTGAATAAGTTATGCCTTGGCTATGAACTCTAATTAATACCAAGCAACTTTTAAACGATCTTGTGCTAGAAGCTAAGTAACTTTTCAAATCGTACAACCTTACTTATTTCAATTAAATTTATTAACAAGCGATAGGAGAAAAAGCTCATAACTAACTCACATAAATTCATGAAAGAATACCAAACTTATAATAGACTCTATCATCTCTCGTTCTCCACAATTTAAAATCTCAAGGAATGAGACTCGTAGATGCTTAGCCAATTAAATCAAAGTTTTGGGTTTTCAAGTCATTCATAGGATCTTTCAACTTCTTAGACTTTTTCAAGTTTAGAATTCGCATTTTAAAGTTCCCTTGATAAACGACTTTCTAGGATCAATTATAGGAACTTGCGAAAAGTTCTTGTTCTTAACCCGTAATAGTAAAGACTTTCGCGTTTTAAAGTCCCTATATAAAAGCCTAGCAAAACTTGATTTAAAAACGTTAAGGATACTAGCTAGAGTAAAATTGGATAAGTAAACTCGGGCTGCGTCAAAAGATTCATGACGGGCCTAATATATCAAAGATATCTAAACTTATTAAAACCATTTTATTAAAATTTATTCTAGCAATGAAAGAAGGTAACGATAGCAAAGGAAAATACAACTAAGCCAAAATAGATCAAAAATTTTGAAAAATGTCGAAAAATCAATTTTCCGGTTAAAATGAGGACAAATACATGGAAAAGCCCACTTAACTTTGATAGAAGTCCCCCTACACTTAAGATAAACATTGACCTCAATATTTAAGCATGTGGAAGTAAGCTCCCCTACACTTAGGACATTGTGCACGTTGTTTAAATCTTGCTAAGGAAGAGCCATTCCTATTTCAACATAAATGATAAAATAGTGAATCAAAAGAGTTTATGATAGAACCGGGAAGACGGGACACGGAATCACGGGTCTTTAAAAGTCATCAAGAAAGGATCTTTGAAAGCTCGAATCCTTGCACATCATAAGAAAGAAAACAACAAACACATCCTAGGGTCTCCCCTACACTTATTATAAAAACAGAAAAAAAGTATACATACTCGGCTTGCCTCCCGAGGAGCGCTTGTTTTTGTTCACCGAGTCGTGAGCCTGACTCGACCTTGATTAGAATGGTAAGAACCTTGAAGAACATCCACCGAGATCAAATACATGGTTTTTGTCCAACATATAGCACAAGCTTAAGGTGAACAAGACAAGACAAAGAATAGTAGGCAAGGTTCCCTTAAGCAGTTGTTGAGCACTATGGTAGAAAGTATGATGAAAGGCACGCATATCTCCATTGTTTCCAAAAATCTTTCCTTTTATTTCATCAGATGGATACTGAGATGGCTGAAGAATTGTGATACCCGGATCGAACACCTTTTCCTTTAGGGGAAAATAAGACTTAGACTCAATAGACCTTGAAGATTCACCCATAAACCGCACAATCTCATCTGAAGAAGGTGGATAGAGAGGTGTCAAGACATAGGTACTACGGATATTGGTGTCGTCTGATTTCTTCTCCTTTAAAACGGGTTTCTTAATATCCGAAGGAGGATAAAGACCATAATCAAAGTCCAAAGGAGGAGAATCATTCTCATTGGAGAAGTATGTATTGAGAAAAGTGGGGAAATCTTCCTCAAATGAGTAATTATCCAAAGTAGGATCAAGCATTGTTGGCGGAGGATCTTCATCAAAAATAGGAGCACAATCATAGTAGAATACATATCATTTGAAGAATCACTCGAAAGAGTATCAACATCATCAAAATCATCATAAGTTGGCATGTCTTTATACTCTGAAGAAAAATCATCATAATCATCCACATCGGAACTAGAATCATCATCATAATCATCATAGATCGGTGGAGAATCATAAATTGGTGGAGAATCCAAATTGGAGAGAGAATCATGAGAATCATCCACATGGTCTTAGAAAAGTGGATTATCATAGCAAGACTCGAAAAGAGGATTGTCATATACAACAAAATCATCAAGCTTTATATTTTCCAAAGGAGTTGTAAGCTCGTCTTGCAGCACATCAATCATTTTCACTGATTCTTTTCCATTTGATTTACTTGTAATCTTCCTCATCTTAAAAACTTGTTGATCATTCCCGACCCTTAAAATTAGTTCACCTTCGGCAACATCGACTAAAGATTTTCCGGTTTTCAAGAATGGTCGTCCAAGTATTAACAGAATACGAGGGTCTATTTCATAATCAACAACAACAAAATCGACCGGAAAAGTGAAGGTACCAACTTTAACAAAAACATCTTCGGCAATACCAACAGGGTAAGCGAGAGTTCGATTTGCTATCTCAAGAGTCATCTTTGTTGGTGTAAGATCGGGTAATGATAACTTTTTCCAAACACTTAATGGCATCAAATTTATACTTGCCCCAAGATCGGCTAAGGCAGTAAATTCTTCGTTTGGGAAAATGTACAAGGTAACACAAAACGACCGGGATCTACAAGTTTTTCCGGAAGTTGTTTAAGGAGGACTGCATAACAGTTTTCATTTAATCGAGTGTTGACAAACTCATCCATCTTTTCCTTCTTACTAAGAAAATCTTTAAACATATTAACGAATTTAGGCATTTGGGCAAGAGCTTCAACAAGGCTAATGGTGATGTTCACTCCCGAAATCTTTTTCAAAAAGTTTGTCACTTAAATGTCATCCTTGGTGAGAAATTTGCACTTGTCTAATCGAGATGGATAAGGAATATTGGGCTTAGGAGGTGTAGGTGTAGAAGGTTAAGGTGTAGAGTTAGAAGGTGGGGATGATGAAGGTTCTGTCTTTGGTACTTTTTCCGTAAGAGGTGGAAATGGTAATGTATAACTAGTACTAGGCGTGGAAGTAGGAGGAATAAATGGGGGTGGAGGAGGTGTAGATGGAGTAACTGGGGGAGGGGTAGATGGTCCTACTAGAGTTGCTTCACTGCGTGTAGTAATAGCACTCACATTAGCTCTTGGGTTGGTCACGGTATTCGAAGGAAGAGAGCCCGAAGCAGAGGGTTGAGTGTTTTGGAAGAAACTAGCCATCATATTCCTCAAATCTTTCATTTGATTGCTTAAAGAAGTTTGCATATCATTTCTAAGCTCGCTTCTAATATCATTCCCTTGTTTAGTGATATCACCTTTCAAGTTAATAATTTGGCTTTGAAAGTTTTTCACCACCTCTCCATGGGTCCTCATGAAAGTTTCAACATCTTGATTAAATGTCGTAGGTTGAGTGAGGGGTGGAGCTTGGTGAGCGGGTGGGTGATATGGAGTAGAAGCTCGAGGTTGGTTTGGACTGCTTCTATTGAAGTTTTTTGGGTTGTGGTTTTGAGGAGAAAAACCGGGTGAAAGAAAGCTGTTGGAACGATAACTTAGCAAGTTACGATCACCTTAAGGTCGGGCTTGATAGCCTTCCGTGGAATAGTTACCGTGAGCCGCATACACATTTTCCGGATTGTCATAAGTAGACGGACAATCAGTGTATGAATGAGGACCGCCGCAAGTCTCACAAGAAATTGCTACAACTTTAACTTGTTGAATTTGGTTTGTAGCCATGGCGAAGAAATTTTTGCTCATTTCGACTATTATAAGGGTGAGTTCGGTCATCTCAGGGTTTGAGGAAGTAGAAGAAACATTGACCCTTGGGTTTGTTCGTGAGGATGCGGATGAATCCCAATTTTTGTGATGAGTGGTCATATTCTCTATAAGCTCTCTACACTCCTTGGGTCTTCTTTTCATAAATGTGCCACCGGCGGCAACATTAATCGTATCACAATCACGAAAAGTTAAACCGTTGTAGAAAGTATCAATTAAGGTGACGGGGAGCATATTATGGTTAGGACAACGATCGATCAAGACATTATAACGTTCCCAAGCATCGAAAAGAGACTCATCAGGTTCTTGTGTGAAACCACTGATTTGATTACGAAGGCTCGTTACCATGGATGGTGGAAAGTAGCGTGACAAAAATCGTTGAGTCATTTCGTCCGATGTATGAATTGAATTCTTAGGAAGACGATCAAACCATTTTTCAGCATGGTGGGATAAAGAGTGAGGAAATATATGAAGGCGAAGAAAATCCATGGTAACACCGGGCAATTTCATGCTGTAAGTGACGGTTATGAATTTATCGAGATGTTTGTTGGCGTCATCATCCGGTAATCCACGAAATGGACAAGTATTTTGAACTTGTTGGATCATGTGATGCTTTAACGAAATTCGGGGGCCGTGATTTGCATCGGCGCAATCGGTCCTCCACGTCCATTCATAGTCGGTTGACATAGCTCCTCCATCGTACGAAGGTCGGGTTGAGGGTCATGGTTGTTATTATTCATGTTGGGGTGAGGTGGATTGTTAGTATTATGCACACCAGCCATATCTAAGTCTCTACGAGTCTCGGGCTCAGGATAAGACGAAGATCGAGTACGCGTATACTAGAAATGAAATACAATATTTTTGATTTTTTTTATCTTTTTTAGTTTTTATGGATTTTTTGAAAATTTTATAATTTTTAGGATTTTTGAAAATTTTTATGCTTCAAAATAACGTTCCCAAGAGAACGGATCCCAAAATCCAACACGTCTCTCACAAAAAACAGTTAATCTTTACGAAAAGAGCCGGCAGTGGCGCCATTTTAATAACTAGTTTTGTCTAGGTTAAAAAGTTCTTGAATTGTCTAATCGAATTGATCACGGATTAAAGTGTTACTCAGTTGTTCTTGGTGAAAACAAAGAATAGTCGTTGATTATCTATTTTAAAATGAAAATGTCGTTGAGTAATTAATTAAAATAACATAAAAATAAAAGCTTGAAAAGATTTAGACTAAAAATAAAGGCTTTTAAAAATAAGCCACGAAAGATTATAACTCTACAAAAAGTAAAATTTTCAAACTTAAAAATAAAACTAGGACAAAACAAATTTAAAATAACACTAAGTAAAAATGGCGGGAAAAGTTAAATTTGAATTTAAAAATAAAAACAGGAAATAAAAACTGAAAAATGTGTTCCGATCTACTTGGATCGCAGTCCAGATCGCAGTCTGGATCGTGACCAGGATCGTGACCTGGATCGTGACCAGGATTGTATCTTAGATCTTTGCCTTTGATCTTAGTCTAGATCTTAGTCTTCGATCTTAGTCTATATCTTAGTCTTCGATCTTAGTCTTCGATCTTGGTCTAGATCTTAGTCTTCGATCTTGGTCAAGATCTTAGTCTTCGATCTTAGTCTTGATCTTAGTCTTCGATCTTGGTCTAGATCTTAGTCTTCGATCTTAGTCTAGATCTTAGTCTTCGATCTTAGTCTAGATCCTAGTCTTCGATCTTAGTCTAGATCTTAGTCTTCGATCTTAGTCTAGATCTTAGTCTTCTATCTTAGTCTAGATCTTAGTCTTCGATCTTAGCCTAGATCTTAGTTTAGATCTTAACCACAGATCGAAGTCTGGAGCGTGAGTAGTGATCGCAGTATTGGATTGCAAGTAGAAACCCTAAGGCTTATGCGATCACAATACCCGATCGGAACCATTAAAACCCTTGTACATTACGATGGAATGCAAAAAAATGAAATAAGAAATAACCAAATAAGCACTTTAATAATAAGCAATTACCAAAAACTTAACCAAATCAAAATTAAGAAGAACTAAATAAGCACGAATTTAAAAACTTTCAAAACAATAAATAAGCAAGATTTATAAAATAAACTTTAAAAAGATTAAACTTTTAAAAACACTTAAATCAAAATAAGCTAAACACAAAATAAACAAAAAGCACAAAAAAGTTGAGAATATCAAACGTATGGATTTGATAAGAATAACAAAATGAACTTTTTAATCAAATAAGCATCAAGATGAAACAAGATACAAATTTGAACCGAATCAAAATCAAAATAAAAAACAAGAAAGGTAGAATAAGAAAGATTATGAAAAGCTTGAAATTAAACTTAAAGATTCAAGACAAGATTAAAAGACTTACATGAAATAACTTGAAAATAAAGACAAGTATGTAAATGACAATATGAAAAGTGCATAAAATTAAATGGAGAACTAATTGGTGAAATTAGCTAACACCCTTCCTAATAACATAAGAAAGGTATTAATAGGAGGAAATGGGAGGAGTGTGTTGCTTCCTTCTTTCTTTCTCGTCTTTTCGTCTTTTAAATTCTTCGTCTTTCTCGACGTTGTCTCGGGATTTCTCGATATGAAATGAACTCGTCTTATAATTTTCTTCTTTTATTAGACTTGGTTCTTCGTCTTCGTTAAACTTCCGTCTCTATACTTTTACTTCGATAAATCTTTAGAATAGGCCTTTGACTTCCGTTCTTTTTGCACTCTCGATCTTTTGACTTCGTCTTTTGTCTTTTTCTTCGATAAAAGCGCGTGAAAGCCCGTGTTTTCTTCCCTTTTCACGTTTTGGTCCTAAATCACAACAAAAACACAAACCACGCATAATTCCGACTTTTACGACATTAAATACACGTTTTGGTCTTGTTTTTATTATAATTAAGTGGTAAAAGGATAAGTGTTTTCACACTTATTAGTAAGGAAGAAGGAGGAAACACTTGGTGATTTACTCCGATGATGATGGGAATAATGAGGATGCTTCCAAAGGGGAGGACGATCCTAAGAAAGATGGGAGTGATGAGGGTAATGACACCATGTACTATGAATATACAAGTACAGGTGGTGATGCATGTGGTGATAAACAAAGTGATAAAGGGAGTGGCAGAACTTAAAAGGTTGCAAATATTTTAACAAAATTGTGGGCTGTTGCTTTGTCTAAAAGTGTTGCCCCTACAACCACAGTTTCCCATGCTTTATCAAATTTTTACACTATAAGTGTTTCCATTGCTCCTGCTAGTGTGACAGTTGCCCCTACTAGGACTGTTATTAGGTGGCAAAGACAGAAAGGAGTAGTGATCAGAGATCCAACGCCTGAGGAGTCTTCTCTTCCCAAAATTGATCCAAAGTACAAAGGGAATAATATCTTGGTAGAAGAGGCAAAGTTTTCTCCAAAGTGTGTACAGGTTCAACATGATGTTGAGTTGGCCAAGAGATTTTCAAAAGATGAATCAGATCTGGATATTAATTGGACTTTTGCGAAAGAGGAAGTCGGTGATCAACAAGAGCTCTTAGAAGAAAAACTGGCTGAAATGATTAAGCAACTAGATTGCTCTTATCCTCTGATTGAAAAGATTTTGGAAGAATACAAAGACTACAGTAATACTCTTTCTCTTGAGGACAGGTTTGAGCTAGTTGAAGTGACACTTAAGTATTATAAGGACAAAACTAGGGTTATAGAGGCATAGGCTAAACAAGAGAAGGCTTTGAATTCCAAAGCTGGCAAGAGAACTTATTATAAGGCAATCCTCAAGCGTCATAGGAATTCTTGTAAAAGTACTTCAAGGGGAGGGATGTCTTTTGAACAAATTGAGGCAACAACAATCCTTGTTATGAAAGAGATGGAAAACTTCATTCCTATGAATTCTGAAGCTGAAAGGAAATTTGAAAAAGATTACAAGAAGACAAGGGAAGCAATATTGCTAATAAGAAAAAGGGTAACAGATGAGATTCAAGGTTCGACTTCTCATCTAAAAGAAGCTTCAGCTGCTGCTACTTTAACTGAACAAAAGGTGGCTAAAAGGATGAAAAGAATGGAGAAGCTTGGTAAGTTTACAGCTGATGATGTGGGATCAAGTGCTTGGAGTTGGTCATTCCTAAAGACTTCATTCCAGAGCCTTTTATATCTAATTATCCTATCTATAAGTATGAAGCATTTTATGATAAGGGTATGAGCTGGTGGAAACTACACATGATGGGTGGATATTCTGAAGCTGGTTAGTTCTTTAGCAAGATGTTCTAGGGACTAGACAGAGAAGATTTTATTGATCTTTAGAGAGTGTTGAGGGCTCAATTTGGTTCTAATCCACCTACATCAGATATGGGTACGGACTATGAAATATGGACTACCATGAAGAGAATGTATGAGATTAATCTCAATGATGTTCTTTAGAGTGATCAGTAGAATTCATAATTTGTGTCTTGGAGATTGTTTACTTCCTTTAGGGTACATGGTGTGACAATCCTAAAATTTTACTTATGTGTTATAAGCTATAACTGTCTCAATATGAAAATTTGGCTAGAAATTTTTGCTTTCTATACCTTACTTGGTAAGATGAACTGCTTTTCATAACTTGAACTGCCATTACAACATATTCCTATATGTTGTCAATACAGTGTATATATCAAGTCTACAATCTAAAAGTAATCCTATAAGTACTATAATAATAAGAACATCTCAAATGTAACTATGATACCCTAAATCCCCTTAGAAACCCTAGAATTGGTATAAATGAGTTGTAAACTCAATAATGGTAAACTATGAATGGATAATACATACGAATAAGTCATTAAGGATTATAAACAAATTGTAAACTATACTTTAAAGACATAATAATACCTAAGAATGGCAAGAACAAATCATACAAAGCTAAGTACAAGTAATTGTACATAATAGTCTAGATCACCACCTAGCAACCTTTGGTAAACAATATTTCAAGCAATGTAATTACATAATATCTATGTACAAATATCAAAAACAATATACTCAAAGGGAAGTTAATTGGTCACAAAATACTAATATTCACTAATCTAAAGCTAAGTACAAGTTAAGACCTAGTAACCAGGATTAGCATATAAAATCTATTATACATTGAATTAGAGTCTAATCTTTTTCCATAAATTATAAAACTCAACTATATATCATATTAAGAATATACATTTATTTTAAATTAAGTTACAAGTTGGTAAAGCATAAGGTACAAGTTATCAAAGCATAGGATCTTAAGCTCCCATAATTATCCCTAGAATATGATTAACCTATACAAACCCTTAAACTAAGAATGTAAAATCCCTAAAAGTCATAAACATACTATATAAGCCCTAGAATAAGTGCTTATAAAGGTACAAACACTAATTATCCAAGATAGAAAGTCATTAGGATTAATGACCTAAAAACCCTTATATTAAGAAATATACATAGAATCACTACTGTTGATCCCTTTGATTAGATCTGTATTTTATTAAGAACTAGTATAGTAGTTTGTAATCAAGCTAAAACACTTTGAGAACTCTTACTCAAGCTAAATAAGTTATGCGGAATCTAACTTATAAAGCACAGAAAACAGAATTACGTTTAACTATTCGATTCTCTTATTAAACTTGAATGAGGTCCATGAATGACATTGTACCTATGTTCCTTTTATAGAGTAAGGAACCCTAGAAACCTTAGAATATTCTATAAAGATAACTATATCATAGACGATATATTATCAATATTCTAAATATTTAAGTATATCACATAAGATATACTCTAACTATAACTATGACATATCCTATACAAAGATATATTCGTCCTAATCAATATAGCAGTACTTACTTTATAAGTAGCAGTACTTACTATGTACCGCGTTAACACAAACGGTACTTGAAAGATACTAACAGTACTTCAATAACACTAACGGTACTTGACACTTAACAAATAATTCCCAACAATCCCCCCTAAACAAGAATGATAACTTGTTGTCTTCTTGTTTCTCTTATACTGGAAGTAGTTAGAATACATGTCTTCAGTCTTTCCTTCATCCTTAGATTGAACTTGGTAATTTGTATTTGTATCCAACTGAACGTAGCCAAACACTTCAATGTAGATCTTCTTCTGATAAGATAATCTTCAAACATCATGAACATCATCTTTGTCTTCAACTTATGATCTTCTTGTGTCTTGTAAACATTCAATTCTCTTTGCAGCAACAATAATTGTCTTTTTGAGTTAACTCTATGAACTCTGAATCATGAACTACAGTCTTGATTTGATTAGACAAAACCTTCTAAGTATTTTCTTCTTAAATACTTCTTTGCTTGCAATCTTCATACCTGAAATAAAACAGTTAACAACAAAAACCAATATGTATTGGCTTCATGATTTTTAGAAAATCACCAGCTATCAATGAATTTGATATATTCTTTACTAGTTAGTCGTACACTCTGGAATAGCCAATACTTTATTCATAAAGAATAAGATGTACTGATAACCCTAAAATTTTTGGTAAATTGTCAACCATCAACGGATTTGATGAAGTATTTACCTAGTATCGTTTGTCTAGGACTAGCCAACTCTTTGTCTCGAAACAAGGTGAGTCAGAACCATATAGTTTTTAGCAAACTACCAGCTTTCAACGGATTTGAGAAGTCTTTACCACAAACCGTTTGCCTATGGACTAGCCAGTTCTTATGTGTGTTAGACATGGTGAATTGAGAACCATTTATGAAGTGTGACTGAAAGTCAAACACTTAAGGCTCTTTCTCAGCTTCTTCCTCATCTTTCAAATCCTTGATTTGTTGTTTAACCATTCTGATCAACTCCAAAGCATTAACAGATTCTTCTGTAACTTCCAATTGTTGTTCCAACATTCTTTCCAACAATCTTATTTTGAATGGATAACTCTTCTCTTATAGCATATAGTAGGTTACATCATCTATATCCAAAATATGCAATCCACATGACCTATAATATCTCCAGGTTCTAGGAACCTGATTCTCTAATTCCTTCAACATTTCTTGATCACAATTGTGTGGTTCATACATGAAGAGCAATTCCCTATATAATAGTGATACTTCAGTTTTACCTGTACTGGCTTCTTGAACTAACCTGAAAAGATCTTGAATATCTTGTCTATCAAGAATGTGAAGAATATCTTCCAAAAGTTTGAATATTCTTGTTGTGCCATCAGTTCTTTGAATTCCATGAGCTTCTAGTCCTTGATCCTTAGATTATATCCATCTACCAATAGATGATCTCTTTCCAAAATTCTCTGTATCAATACAATGATCTTCAAATTTTACTATCTTCAAGTACTTTTTCAAGCTCTCATCATCATCACTATCTTCTGTTGTTGATTTAGCCATCTTGGATTTCTGCTTCCTCTTTGTTGATCTTTTCCTCTTAACACCCTTGGAGGTTCCTTCAAATTCTGTTGAACCTTCTTCCAAGTTTGTATGTACCGTTTCTTCTGTATGTATTGTTGACTGTGTATGTAGTGCTTGCACATTTTCAGTCTAAGCAACATCTTGAGTTTTATCTCCTTCATTCATTCTTTGAGTAATCTCTTCCTCTTTTGAACTTACCTTCTCCTTTCTACTCTTCCTCACATAAGTGGTCTTGATAGTTGGAGATGTAGTTGTAGGTTCAGCAGTACTTGACTCAATTCTAGGAGAACTTCCAAATTGTCTTTGTTGTTGCAGATGTCTTCTCGCTTTTTCAACAGCTATCCTATCCGCTTCAGATCCAATCTCAACAAAATTCAATTCAGTTCTCTTATGTTGTTCATACAAAGTTCTGATTTCTTCAAAATTCTTCTTGGCCAGCTGAGTATGAGTGAAACCCTTAACTTTCTTGAGAAAGTTCATCATTTGATTCCTAATCTGCATGGTAGTTGGAGGCTTAATCTTTTCTCTTCTTCTCTTTTCAGCAAAGAATCTTTGTTGCTCCCTTACCAGATCATCAGTCGGTTTTGATTTCTCTTCTTCATCATAAGCATCTCTCTCTTTATCTATCAATGAGTCTGCAAGAAGCTCACTTGCATGTAATTCAACTTGAATCCTATCATACTCTTGTATGTTCCATTCTTGCTGTATTCTCTTGGCTTCTAGCAAATACTGCTTAGCTTCAAGTTCTTCTTGCAAGTCTTCTTCATGAATCTGAGCTTGCATCATAAGAGCATATTCCTCATCATGGTCTAGATGATTAAATCTATACATGACTTTGCTTATATCTTCATTTGAATCACTTTTATTTTCATATTCTAATAGTATTTGCTTCTTCCCCTTATCCTTTGGATTAATCTTAGGTAGCTTCTTCTTCAGCTTGGAAGGTCTTTCCTCATCAGCTTGTTGTTGAATAACTATACCTTTAGTAGGGTGTGAAGCTTGAACTTTCTTACCTTTAGTTTGATCCTTTTTGGAAAGAACTTCTTGTTGTGTCTTCTTCTCTACCTCTGCTTGTTTTGCTTTCTCAGCTGAATTCTTTTCTCTTAAGTCAAGCAGTATTTGGGCTAAAGTCTCATCTTCTCCAAAAGGAGTTTGACTTTCTAGTGAAGGATGATCACCAGCGGTACTTGCAATCGGCTTAGTTGGCTTAGCAGTACTTGGGTCTTCAACAATGTCAGCAGTACTTGCAGTCGGCTTAGTTGGCTTAGCAGTACTTGGATATTTAACAATGTTGAATTCACCAGTATTAGACACATTTGTTTCTTCAATCACTTGTGTATCTCCAGATACCCTTTCTTCCACTGAAGCTATCTTTTCAACTTGCACCTCTTCTGTCTTATCTGATCCAATGCTCATTCTTGATTTAGACAGTACTTGCAAAGACTGTGTCTTGTGAAACCAGATTTTTCTTTGTGATGGTGGAGTTGAAGATGCAGGAAATTGAACATTTATTTCCTCCAACTTCTCATAGAAAGTACTCCAATTCACTTGAAGTGGTGATTGAGGTGTTGGTGTTGGCTGAGTTACCATCATTTCTTCAACTTGTGGCTCCTCATGAGTAGGCTGTGGTTCATCCTGTTGAAACTCCATGTTTGTAGGTTCATCCACACACAGTCTCTAAACCAGTTCCATCTTCATAAGTCCCAATGACATCTTCATCCAGCTCAAAATTGATGTCATTTCCAGAGATTCTTGTTTGATTATCAGAAGAAGGTGGTTGTTCTTGTTTGATTATCAGAAGAAGGTGGTTGTTCTTCATAATTCCTCCCCTGTTTGGTTGCATTTAGTTGCCTTTTCTTGTGGTTTCTGAATCTTTGCTTCTTAAGTGCAGCCTTCTGAATAGATCTATGTTGCCTCATCTAAGGTGATACTTTGTTCCTCAACTTGATTAGGCTAGCTTCCAATTCAGCAATTTTCTTGTCTTGAACAAGTTTTTCTTTTTGCAACACCTGTACCTGTTGGGACAAACTAGTACACAAAGCAGTTAAATTTGCAACATTCACCACCTCTGGTGCTTGTGTTGGTGGTGAACCACTAGCAACAATATAAGCAGCAGGTGTATGGATCATATCACCAGTATTTGGCAGAGAACCAATATTGTGAGAAGAAGACTGTGAATCTTCTAAGGAATGGGAACTCTGGTTAGAATGAGTTTGCTGAGAAGCACTAGCATTGCTAGGTTCCTCACCTTCTTGGTTGGTAGGTTGGGCTAACATATGAGCAAACAATGGTGTAACAATTCCTGTAAAGGCATTACCTTTCTTGGTCAAGAAAGAGAAAGTTCTCTTTGTGAATGTAGGAACATCCCATGTATCAGTTAACTCTGGTAGGTTAGGGATTTGGTCACTAACTAAAGTCTGAATGAATCTAGGATACATCAAAAACTTCTTAGTTCCTTCCAAATTCCTAGTCATGCCTTCAAAAATTAATCTAAAAAATTAAAAACCCTGTTATTTGCTAGACAAATACCAGCTGATGCCAATGCAGCAGGAATTTGATCAAAAGATGTACTTTTAGAGCTTAAACAGTGAATAATGGCATGAAAAAGCAATTTCCATTGAGGTGAAAATAAAGCTTCAAAGAAAGTAAGACTTTCCCTACCACCCTCATAGCGCATGACTGCAAGGCCATCATGTAACTCTTTATTATTAAGCATACTGAGTCCATTTTCATCATTTAATCTCAAACTTGCCTTTAACAGTACCTCAGTTACATATATATTTCTATGATTTACCCTAGCCTTAATGCAAGGTTGATCAAACCGAGTACCTAACACAGCAGTGTTCCAAAATTGTTTCAACAACGGAAACAGAGACAATGGGACTTACAGTGAGTGCGAAACGAACATGACTTCGAGATAAGAAACCAAGAATCTCATGGAATCCAAGAGAGTCATCATTCAGAGCAAGATTCGCAACCAAATTATGCTTAGAGATCACTTGTAAAGCAGCCATTAGTATTTTTGATGAACGAAAAATTAGAGAGAAGGTTATAGAATCAAGAGATAAAAATAAAAGATTAGGTGAACCAGTTGTGTAATTGGAGTAAGTATTTAAGTAAATAATAAACCCAAGCGCGAAGAAACCGCCAAATTTACAAAAGAGACCCTTAATGGTACAACGGACATGTAGCGGTACATGGAACATACACGGTACTTGGATTTGTGCTAGCGGTACATGGATTCAAAACGGTACCTCACAAATTTGACCAGTTCATGCATTCCACTATCATTATAACCTCTTTTATCTTTTTCTATTAATCTGCAATCATATCAAAAACACAAAAATATAGACTATACAATAAAAATAAGCATAAAAATTGTACAGCTGTTACCTACCCTCAACATATGCAGCAGTCTATTGGTTGAGCATACCAATATGTGTCACCAAGAATTCAAATCTCTTTGCATCAAATGCCTTGGTCAACATATCAGCTACATTTTTGTCTGTATGAATCTTCAAGACTTGAATAAGCTTCTTGTCATAGGCATCTCTTATGAAGTGATGTCTTATTTCAATATGCTTGGTCTTGGAGTGAAATACTGGATTCTTGACAATGCATATAGTACTTTCATTATCAATGTAAATCTTGGTGTTCATGAAGTTAAACCCATAATCTAACAATTGATTTTGAATCCAAAGTACTTGTCCACAACAATGAGCAACAACTACATATTCAGCTTCAATTGTAGAAGTAGCAACAATGGTTTGCTTCTTACACTGCCATGATATGATTCTTCTGCCTAGGAATTGACAACCTCCTGTTGTGGATTTCCTATCATGATTAGCTCCAGCATAATCACTGTCTGAGTAAGCTTCCAATTCAAAGGTGTAATCTCTAGGATACCATAATCCTAAATTGGGTTAACTTTTAAGATACTTAAAAATCCTCTTCACAAAAATGTAGATGTGACACCTTTGGATTAACTTAGAACCTTGAACAGGCACATACAACAAACATAATATCTAGCCTTGAATCAGTAAGATACATCAATGAACCAATCATTGATTTGTATAGATGAATATCAACATTTTCACCATGTTCATCTTTTGATAAAGACTTCTTAGCTTCAAAAGGTGTGCTTGTACTCCTTGTATCCATACATGAGTTTTTTTTCAAGATTTCAGCAAGATACTTATCTTGGCTGATAAATATTCCATCTTTCCTTTGTTTGACCTGTAGTCCCAAAAAGAAAGTAAGTTCTCCCATAGAACTCATTTGAAATCTTCCTTGCATCAAAGCCTCAAACTCTTCACACCATGATTTCTTGGTAGAACCAAAAATGATGTCATCAACATAGACTTGAACTAGAATAATATCCTTAGCATTCTTCTTGATGAACAGAGTTTTGTCAATGGTCCCTCTCCTATATCCATGCTCTAACAGAAAATTGGATAAAATTGCATACCAAGCCCTTGGAGCTTGATGCAGACCATAAAGTGCTTTGATAACATTGTAGACTCTGTTGGGGAATTTAGGATTTACAAAACCTAGAGGTTGTGAGACATATACCTCCTCTGAAATAGTACCATAAAGAAAGTCACTTTTCACATCCATTTGATAGACTATAAAACCCATATATGATGTAAAGGCCAAAAATAACCTAATCGCTTCTATCCTTGCCACTGGTGCAAAAACCTCATCACAATCTATCCCTTCTTCCTGTCTATAGCCTTGAGCAACAAGCCTTGCCTTGTTTCTCATAACAATTCCTCTCTCATCCTTCTTGTTCCTATAAACCCATCTAGTACCAATTACTCTCTTACCCGAGGGAATATCTACAAGAATCTAAACCTTTTGTAGCTTAAATTGTGTTAATTCTTCTTGCATGGCATCTACCCAACTTTCTTCATCAAGAGCCTGAGAAATGTTTTAGGGCTCTACTTGTGATAAGAAACAGGAAAACAAATAATGTTGAGTATCCTTATGATTAGTTCTCTGCTGTTGTTTGACATAACTCACAAGTGCATGAGTTTCAGTATTGCTTTGAAGTTGTCTTCTAGTTTGCACAACAGACTTGGGATTTCCAATGATCTGTGTAGTAGGATGGTAGTTGTTGACTCTATGAGTGGGAAGAGAACTGACTGGAATTTTAGTTTCCAAATTTTTGAAATCAGTTACTGCACCCTGCTCATCATAGGAAGCTTTAGAGAAGATTCCTTTAGCTGGACTAGCATACACGTCTTCATCATCCATAGCTTGTAAAATATCTTCTAATGAATCAGCAGACTTTGCAGATTTTGACTTAGCAGTAGTTGCAGATGAAGTACCACTAGGTGTAGTATGTACTGCTGAGTGCTGTGACTCAAAAGATTCTTCTCCTGAACGCTTATTAGCAGATGTAGCATTCTTTTCTTGATCTTGAAGCCTCTAAAGCTCTTGGGAGACTTGATCATCTATTGATGGCATAGTTTGCTTCTTGGGAGTAGCAAACATGGGAGTAACAACAAGCATACTGGATAGATATGAACATCATCATCTGATGAAAAAGCTTCTTCTTTAGTACCTGCATTAGTTGCACTAGACTCCTCACCTGCATTGTTAGTTTGACAATCCTTTTGCACAGAATAGTAATCCATGAAATTAGTTAGATAATCTAAATCAAACATCCAAGCATAACCTATTCCTAGGACATTGGGTTTATTTTCTAAGAAATTAACATGGTCATTTTCTTCAACCTTTTTAGATGCCAAATTATAAACCCTATATGCTTTACTTAGCAATGAATATCCTAAAATATATCATGGATCAGATTTTCCATCTATCTTTCCCAAATGATCAAGAGTATTTAGTATAGACAAATGACACCCAAAAGGTCTTAAATGACTTATGGTTGATTTAACACCAGTCAAAAGTTCATAAGGTGTTTTGTTTTGAGGCTTGTCACTAAGACTTTATTTAACATATAACATGCAGTATTGATTGCTTCTGCCCAAAAGGTATCTGGCAAAAGAGAATCAGCCAACATAGTTATAGCAGCCTCAATTAGTGTCCTATTCTTCCTTTCAGCTACTCCATTTTGTTGTGGAGTCTTAGGATTACTAAATTGTCTCTTAATACCTTTAAACCTACAAAATTCATCAAATTCAACATTCTTGAATTATGTCCCATTATCTGTCCTAATGATTAAAACTTGTTTAGTGGACTGCTTTTCAACTAAAGTGATAAAATCCTTAAGTAATTCATTGGTTTCACTCTTAAGAGCTAAAAAGAAAACCCAACTGAATCTACTATAATCATCAGTTATGACCAGACAAAAGGTCTTATGACTAATGCTTCTTACAGAAACTGGACCAAACAAATCCATATGCAAGAGTTGCAAAGGCTTTGTCATAGTATTGACAGTCTTGGTCTTACAAGAGGCTCTATGTTGTTTACCTTTTTGACAAACAGTACATATGAAATCATTTTGAAAAGATTTGTTAGGTAACCCTCTTACCAAATTCCTATTCACCAATCTGTTAAGATTCTTGAAATTCACATGACCTAACCTTCTATGCCATAAATTAGACTCATCATAAGAAGCCTTAGCTAGCAAACATGTAATACCACCCGTTGGAGTATTAGTATGAAGATTAAAGGTGTACATATTTTCTTGCTTTGGTTACCTTAAGCAGTACTTGAGATTCTTTTGGCATCTTAAAGTCTTTAGACAACACCAAGCAGTCTGTGTCTGTGAACAACACCATGTTCTTCTTATCACACATTTGTGACACAAAAAAGAGATTGAATTCATTCAATTCTTTCACAAAGAACACATCTTCAAATTCTAACTTCCCTGTATTAATTTTCCCTTTGCTAGTAATTCTACCTTTGCTACGTCCAAAGGCTACTGGTCCTCCTCTGAATTCTTCAAATTCAGCAAGGAAATCTTTGTTCCCTGTCATGTGTCTTGAGCTTCCACTATCTACTATACCTTTATCTTTCAGTTCATCAATTAGATGCCCCTCAGTATCTTCATGTGAGAGAGCCATTAAACCAAACTCTTCTTGTTCTTCATCTTCCACTCCATCTATAGCCACCAACGCTTTGGTTCCTTTGGGATTTCTGTTGTTTCCTTTAGGAAAGCTTTCAGTAATTCTTGGACTGGTTCTATAGTTGTTCTTGGACTTTTGACTGCTACTCTTAGCTTTGTCTCTAGTGCATTCCCTTGCAAAGTATCCATTCCTTCCACAGTTATAGCATTCAACTTTGGATTTGTCATATCCTAATGGCTCATTAGGATCAACAGTCATCTTTCTTCCATTCTTCTTGAAGAACCTGCTAGATCTTACTGACACCATAGCAGCTTACCATTTAAGATTCATCTCTTCAGCATCAGCATCATCCATTTGGAACAAGTCATTGAGTGTTAATCTTGGCCTGTTGTCTTGTCCACCAAAGAATGAGAAGGCATCATTGTCACTAAACAATGGTGAAGATATTCCATGTGGATTTTGAGAGACTATAGGGCTGCCTTGAGTACTTTGTAGGTAAGTACCGCTTGTAAGTCCCCCAGCGGTATTTGTGAAGTATGTACCGCTGCTTGATCCACTAGCGGTATTATTAAAATAAGTACCGCTATTACCTTCTGGCACAAAAGCCAAGTTAGACTTTGTTGTAGCTGCTGCTTTGGTCACCTCTATGCCTTTTACATACATCTCGTATGCTCTAAGATTGTTGTAGAGATGATCAAAAGGAATTGTATCCATATCATCTCTTGTGATGAAGTGCATAGCCATTGCTTTCCACTCTTGTGGAACACTCCTTAAGAATTTTAGATTAGCTTCTTCATTAGTAATTACTTGTCCATAAACTGCCAATTGAATAAGCAGCTTACTGAATCTTCCATAGCCACCATGTATTCCTTATATACTAGAAATTGAGAAGTTATCAAATTCTTGCTTAAGAACAATCTTCTTCATCTTCTTAGATTTGTCATTACCTCCAAATCTAAGTTTGATAGCCTCTCACATAGCCTTGGCATCCTTATAATGATGAAAGCTAGGTAAGATGTCTTCTGAAAGAGCCATAGCCAAAGTAGTTCTGGCCTTTTTTTCTCTGATCTCTGCTTGTACCTCCTCAGCAGTCACAACAGGCAGAGCATAGCATGTACCGTCAGGCAACCAATGTAGCTTCTTAGGTGTATTCCCATTCTTGATAACTTGCCACACAGTGTGATTTGTGTGATTCAAGTAATGTTCCATCTGCATAGTCCATGTCTCATAGTTGTCACCTTTGAGCACTGGGAGTTTGACAGCAGAAAGAGTATGAGAGGGTCTTGTAGTTGTTGAGGTAACTACATCATTCACAGCTTGAACACCTTGTGTTGGTGCAGGATGCACAACTTGAGGCTGTCCCTGTGGTATTGGATCAGGATTTAGAATATCATCTAAGTGAGCGTCATCACCAGGTTGAGACATTGAGTTTTTGTGCGAGTGGAGTGTTTGGGGTTGTGTTCTTCTTTTTCAGAGTTTCTCAACAAGCTCTGATACCACTTGTTGATCCCTTTGATTAGATCTATATTCTGTTAAGAACTAGTATAGTAGTTTGTAATCAAACTAAAACACTTTGAGAACTCTTACTCAAGCTAAATAAGTTATGCGGAATCTAACTTATAAAGCACAAAAGAACAGGATTACGTTTAACTATTCGTTTCTCTTATTAATCGACTTGAATGAGGTCCATGAACTACATTGTACCTATGTTCCTTTTATAGAGTAAGGAACCCTAGAAACCTTAGAATATTCTATAAAGATAATTATATCACAGACGATATATTATCAATATTCTAACTATTTAAGTATATCACATAAGATATACTCTAACTATAACTATGGCATATTGTAACACCCCCAAATTTATACAACTTAGTACAGCGGAAGACTAGTTGGTGTTACGGGATAGCACATCACTCACATCATAGACAACGCATAAAAATCGCGTCATTTAATAATAAATCATTTCCATTCATAAACATTAAAGTTACATCGGTCCCAAGTCATTACATTTCATACAAAGTTTTACAAGTATTTTGAATGGAAAATATTGTTTAAGTGCGGGCCATGAATTCTTGTTGTCTTCCCGAGAATTACCTTCAAGTACCTGAGATAAAACATGTTAAAAGAAAAGGTCAGCGATAACGCCGAGTGAATTCATAGAGTTTAATAAATTCCATCAATATAACTTTGGTATAAAATTAGTACCAAAAATCAATTCGTACAAATCATTGTAATAGGCCGTAAAATAGCCAAAATCGTTTTATACAAATCTTTGTAATAGGCCATAAAATAGCCGAAGTCATTTTATATAAATCCTTATCGAAAATCATAATATAGGCATTTGCCTTAAAAATTATTATACGAGCCAATGTCGTAAAAACATCATACAATACGTCTTATGACGTTGTATAAAATCCAATAAAAACCGTTATATGAATATGGTTATGAAAACCAAAATACAAACATAATATCAATAGTATGACCCTGTATTGCTAGTCAGGCAATACATCGTAATTCGGAGCGTCTATTAGTATTTCAGTGATTTGGATTATTACAAGCCGCATGACATTGTTACCTTACTTAAACAAAACGGGTAGCTAACCCGATACCAATTTTGCCCATCTAAAGTAGCGTGTCGTCACAAAGGTCACGCTATTGGAAATCTTCTCATACATAAATTCGCTTACCAATCAATGTGGCACGACGGGGATCAACCGTCAAGGCGCGAACTGGGGTGATCGTCCCCAAATAGTACTATTAAATGCATAAGCGTCTACCAACTCCCGGTAGTTCACAATTCATGCTAATGGGACTTTTAGTGACATAACCTAACTTTAATAATCCATTTAATTTCATCTATCGGGTCCATTAATCATTTATCGGGTCATACAATCGGGTCATTCAATCATTCGGGTCCAAAATCAATAAACAAACAATCGGGACAAATGGTGTCCAAACTTCTATAAAAACTAACATGTTATCTCCCTCGCGGGTTTATAAAGCATTTATAAAACATTTAAAAGAGTGCGAGGCTATGAACTCACGTTGATGTGGGAAGGCGGGTTATCGGCAATTCGGACGTACGGTACGTGCTTCAATCACGGAAACCTAGACAAATAATACTCGGTCTTAGACTCATGTCCAATGACTTTATAAAAATATCAATTATGTATACATATGATGATTATATATATATGATGATCAAGTGGGTTTACATATTCTCGTTTACTCATTCTAGTGTTATATGTCGATAACTTTTATATTAGTTTACTAGTTTTACCCGTTTACGTATCTTAAGTACAATAAGCTTATTATAAGTTATTTAACTTATTTTAGTCCATTTTGTACTTATATTATCAGTACATACATTTTCAAGTTGGGCCCAAATGGGTTAAGCCCAATAATTTCTTTTTACAAGTTTATATCTTATTTAGTCCAATTATTAGTCCAAGTATTAGTCCAATATGTTTACTTAGCTCGTTAATGTCCGTATGCCCTAAAGTTCGGGTTGTATCGGTTTTTACTTGTTATAAATGTCTATATATCAGTATATAAGTTTTATAAAGTTTTCATTAGACGGGTCCAACCATCTAAGTTTTATTTAACAAAAACGTTAATTTTACGGCGATAGCCGAAAAAGTCGTAAAAATCATGTTTATAGTTTTATAATTTATAAAACTTAACAAGTTTCCATTTTCATCATTTATACACTTATTACACCTTTTATATATTTATATAAATAAGTTTTATAAGTTAGTGGGTTTTTATTTACACTTTATATATTAAAATGTGAGTGCTTATATAATAGTATTATTCTTTAATTTCCAAAAATCTGATTTTTAACTTCATCTTCACCAAAAATGTCATATCTTGAGTTCTACATGGAGATAGAAGCTCAAATTTTTATCACATAAACTACATGATATTTGCTACATTTAACTCTTCTATAGCTACTGTTGAATCATCCTTTAAGTATTTTCTAAAAATCGTCCAAAACAGTAACTTCAGATTTATACCCTAAACTTGTTTTGATCATATCTCACTCATTATTTTGATTCCATTGCATGGCCAACTCTCACATGTGTACAAGACCCATAGCTTACTGTAAATCCATTCTACTTCATCATTTTATCAGTTTAAACATATGGTTCTTTACTGTTTTATACAGCCAACTATTTAGACATGATTTTAGCTTCATTTCTTATGGTTATCATCATTTTTAAGCATATTTATCAACACTTGATCCCCACACAACATTTTTATCATCATATAATCATCATAAATATATACAATAGGAAATAAAATACAAGTTTACATAATCAAAATAATAAGAAGTTGAGGAGGACAATCTTTATACCACCAAGTTGATATAGGTTATGAGTTTGGCATGGTTTTTGATGGAGAAACTTGTAGACAACCATGTCCATCTTCAAGACCACCATGCTCCATGAAAACCTTGTGGAAAATCAGCCCTCCTACTCCATGAAAACTCTTCCTTGGATGTTAAAAGCACCACCAATCTTCATCTTTTTGAATGGAGATTAACATATGTTAATCATAACATATGTTTTGTGGTTAAATTTGGATCAATTGGGGTGTTTTGTTAAGAAATGGGACGGCACAATTTAGAGAGAGAGAGAAGAGTTTCAAGTGGTTTTGCATGAGTGGGAAGTGAATGTGTGTGTAGCTAGTAGTTTTGATAAGTTAGTGGTATAAGGTTAGCTTCAAATGGAAGCTAAATTGACAAGTGTGATGAAGTGTAACTTACACTTGACACCTCAAGTGTATTTTAGCTAATGTTGGCCGGTTTTGAAGTGGGGTGGGACAAGTGTCCCACTTGTCTCATCCCATTTAGTAACGGGTACTCCTCGATTCTAGTTTCCTCGATTTGCGTGCCCTCGGGTCGTTTTACGAAAAACGTTTTTATAAATTATGAATCACCGTCACAAAACGAATCCAATAGAAATTGTTTCATCAAAAACGGAGTTCGAAAACGTAAATACGTAATCCTAAGGTTTCCGGTTTAGTCGTAAAGGTCATTAAAATAAAATCGTAAGTCCTAATCTCTTCTCGTAAATTTGTGAGTTTATGAACCAACACAAATTTAAAACTCCAAAATAATATTTTCAGATAAATTTATTTTCTGAAATGTCGGACTGTCACCAAAGACGGTGTATGTAAACGTAAGCACGTAACGTTGAATCCTCCGGTTTAGACGTAGTCGATGCTACTTCAAGACGTAAATCCAAATTTCTTCCCAGAAATATGTGAGTTCATATTGTAAATTGTTTTTAAATAATATTGAGAATAAGATATCGATCGTAAATTGACGGATTGTCACAGCATTTACCCCTAAACAGGATCTTTGTCCTCAAAGATCATCTTACCTTACTACTCGCTTCTTATAGAGTTAAAGCCATGTGGGTATTTCCTCCACATTCGGTCTTTTCTCACAAGTGTAATTCATTATAATACGCGAGTTTCATCAAACATAACTACGGGAATAAGATCAGGCTTAATGTTGACTTACTTTCTCTATCCATGATGCTCACGGGTTTTTGATGAATGCAACTTTTCGCCGATCTAAGCTCTACTAAGAATAATCAGATTTTCACTTGATAGATATTCCATCAAGTTCGATTTACGAAACATAATTCACGCAGTCTTTGAAGTCCTAGGGTAGATCCAGCTTATATGCCTTTCAAACCAATCTTTTACATCATCTCAATGGTCCCATATAACGGGGACTCATATCCCATGATTTGTCAGATCATGAACTTCATTTTTCCAAGTTTAAAATTTCGTGGCATAACTTCGCTACCCATTTGGCACTTCAAGATCTACATTTCATATCCACATAACCTCCTGCCCACCATCGGCAGTTAATAATCAAATCCTAATTTCAACAATCATTTCAGATTTCGCGGGTCGGGTATTTTGTAAGGATAGGTTCGCCATCATAGGAACCTTAAACCTAAAAGACATGTCCAACTCACAATGGGTGTATGTCGGATGTCTTCATCTCAATTCTTGCTTACAGATTCTCTAAGATTCAGATCCTAACAATATTCGATCTCAATCCTAATACGATGATCATCAATGATAATCCTTCCAAAGGAAAACGATTATACGGTCTATTACCAAAGGTCAATCATTCAAACATAAAACAACACTTATATTACTTTGTATCGTTACTTTACCTCGTCCCTTCGATTTAGGATGGTACATAGTACTCTCATCAAGGTTCGTTCTTATTGATTTCTGAGAAAGTCTCTAGAAATTCGATGCGAAGCGAAGATCTTGATAAAGATGTTCGATACAGGCACACTATGTTTACATAATTCTTTTGCATTTATCATTAACGAGAATGATATTTGCAGATTTGGTCAGTCGGTCGACGATGACCCAAATCGAATCAAATTTAGATGATGACCTTCGCAATAGCTAAACGTTTACTAATGTATGAGGCGATGTCTGCCTTCATGATTGCCATTAGTACAACTTCTTCAGACAAAGATACTTTTAGTCATAAAATGACATACATATAATACTTATACTTACAAATTCCATCATAAATGTATCTTACAATCCTCTATTTTTAGACAATCACATGTGATCTTTAAAATATTTAACGCCATTGGCTTCTCAAATCTGTTGGTTCACATTAGCCGCGAATTCCTTTTTATTACCTATTTTATCCTTTTTATATAATATGTCAGTATCTATATTTACTTCTCATGATGTTATAATTATCATGTCCACAATTCACTCAGATATTCTTTCTATATTATGCGTCAGTATTTACGTTTAACTCTCTTCATATTTTCTAAGTTTCAGTTTCGTCTCATCTATCATTTTTATCAGTCTTTCTCAATCCGGCGTCTAAAGCGTCGATAATTATTATATGTAAATTAAATAATTTATTAGTTAATTTTTATGAAGCGTAAACGTAAAAGTTTTTAAATTTCTTAGTTCAACCAATTATATAAAATGTTCAAAATAAATTTGAATTTAATTAACAAGATTTTTATTGATTTATCGAAAATAATTAATAAGATTCGTAAATGTTTGAATAATCTTTGTTTATACTTTGGTCAAAATTTCCTTAGTTTGAAAAGCGTAAATTATCGTTTCAAATTTCAAGTCATGTTTTATATAGTTTCCTTAATTCCTCTTAAGTTGTCAAAAAAAAGTATACACAAACATTTACCCCTAAACAGAAGTTTAGTTAAATGGTTTGTGTATAAGGGAATAATCCCTTTGAAAATCCTTTGTTAAAACATTTGTTAAAACATATTTCCATTTCTTTCTGGTAAAATCCAAAGTCTTAAAAGGGCTCTTAATTTTTGAAGAGTCAATTTATATTCCATTATCCTTTTAATTCCATAGTCAAATCATGTAAAGTATTATGTCTTTAATCACGTGTTTATTATTCAAGGTACAGGTTTTTATTGTTTAGCCAATTCAGGGCATTCTTATTAATAATTATTAACTCATCCTTATTCTTATATACAAACAAATAGTCCTTAATGATCACGAGCATGAATTTATCAAATTACAGCCTACACACGTGATTCACCAAATTTATGAATGCTACATGTGTATTAGTCAATCCAAACGTCATCTCATGAAACTTATAATGTTCATTACAAGTTCTAGATGTAGTGATTGGAATACATAATCTTCTTCGCAGATGCGAAGTTGATGATAACCATGCCGTGGATCAAATCTTTAAAACATACAGTAGAACCTTGTAAATGATCGAACAAATCTTCCATTTCGAGTTATGGATATCGTTTTCGATTGTCAATTTACTCAGTCACAGTAATCTATAAATATAAGGAAAGATAACACCATAGCTCTTCAGGATGACAGGCTTGGTATAATAAAATCTTTCTCCGACAACTCTTTCAGTTGTACGGTAATTCCTTAAATTCAGATGGTGCTGACGTACAGTGCACAAGCCACAGGTGCAGCACCAGAAATATAATCAATACCAATTTCAACTTGTCTTAATGGCAAAAGTCTAGTTAATTCATCAACAAATACTTCCTAAAGTTTCAGATAACCGAAACATCTTTTAATAAATTCATATTAGGTTCTGCTAGATTACAATATCTATAACTAATTCACAACCATTCACGGTATAATTTCAAGTCTTAATACAGGATATGGTCATCCATCAAGAATTATTTAGATTACTTTTGATAATCAACATCTTATCATTTAGAGGAATTCTACTCGAGTTCCCATCAATTAAGACAATGTCGTCATGTCATAATCAATCAATCCATTCTACGGGCACTATCAACTTTCCAGTTGCATTACCGTTGATAAGATGTGATCTTCTCAAAAGACTAATACTAACTCATAATCCTTCACAAATTCAGGGATTTCTGGAGACATAACTACTATTAAAAGAGTAAGGTCAACGCATAATCTATGCGAGAGAATTTCAAATCAGATACAGACGAAAACATTTAACGAATATGAATATATCCCATGTTTACATGATTCGGGTACGCATTCGAAAGCTCCTCGGATCGTTACCCAGGTCATTCAAATGAAATCAAATCATAAGAAATGATAAGAACGTCAATACATCCCGTCGGGTATCAACACTCGGTAATCATATACTTTTCCTAAGAATCTCTCTACGGGAGAATTGGACAAGAATGGAATATCAATTTGTCAAGTAAGACAAATTCCACAGATGAGTAAATTCAACTCAGAAGAATAGATGCTACAGGCACATATGTAGGTGTCCCTAACATTATGTCCCTATTTTGCACTTATTGCAGATCTCATAAATTTTAATCTTTCACAATCTTCAAAGAAATTTAGCGTTTATTAATCAGTTTTATGGTGACTACTAATCAGTCTTGCATAGTCCATTCCAAATTGTATGTAGGCGCGCAACTATATACAATTTCAAGATTAACGATGCAATACTCAGTTCGTCAAAACTTTATCATCATGTTTATAATGAAAACATTTTCATGCTTAATAAGAATCAAGAATAAATTTACAAAAGATTTTCTTTATCATGAAAACAATTAAGTTTTCCAAGGTGTTTTATAAACAACCTCATTTTGATAACAGTCACTTATAAATCTCACTTTAAATAATCCATATAGTGTTGAAAATCCAATTTTCCTCAAGGGATACTGTTTTAACTTTATAAAAACAATGTGGGATCTGCAAAAGAGTGATGGAAAGATGTTCACCAAGAACTAACTTCAATATATATATCAGGAAATGAGCTTAGCCAAATAATCATGAGGTTCATGATCTCGATGGCACTCAGGAATACAAAGAGAATAATCCACAACGTAACTCAAATCAAGATGAGTACTTGTTCAATGGTTGCATCACTAATGCGAACATTAGGATGAAGCAAGAAAAGATAGATAACATCAATACATGTAGAATTTAGTAATCAAAGGTAGTCTTTTCATTAATCACAAACAAGTCAAAATTGTACCGTAACACATTACGTGTCACTATGTCATACAATTCCCAGAACTCATCCTACCAACTGATATCTCAGTTAAGTTAGGGATTATTTTAAAAAGATACCACAATGAATACTAATCTACAAGAGTCATTAGGTGTTCCATATGTCCCGGAAGATCCATCGGTCCCAATTCAGAAGAAGATTTCTTCAATTTATTTATTGGACACTGGGCATCCTCATTAGTGGACAATGGCCTAGGAACAACCCTTAACACAAACCTACAATCAATTAAAACCTTATAATTCATTCACAAAATTTAACGACTTCCTCTTAACAATCTCACATTCCATATAGGTTAAGTTTTACTTCATTCAAGTCTTAACCAATTATACTCAATTCGATATCCTATCTTATATTCCAATACTTACAATCTTATTCTTCGGCCTTGTAAAGGCAATACAATCTCAATATGAATCAACACTTTAATTTCCAATCCTATATCTCTTACAACAACAATTATCAAATGAGTCATTAATATGAAATGACTCGATCATTCAACTAGACTTCTCGGAAAGGTATTAGTGGCATGAGGCTTTTGGGTAATGGTTCCAATAACAGCCTCAAGTGCAGCATTCACCCTTTCGATTCCAATTTAAGAATTGGATGACAACGAATCAGATGACATCTTTCTAGGTGGTAACGTTTTGTCAAACTCCACTCTATAAGAAAAGATCGTCATGACACCGATATCATATTTAATCTCGCCAATTCTTTTTCAATATCACAATCAACTAATATCTATATTTCTACGAATATCAACCATTTGTCGGGATCATAAATACCCACAACTTGGTTTAGATCTAGGATAGCTAGAATTCCTACGAGAATAGCTTCGATTAATTTACTAGGGGATTTAGGGTTACTTGTGACAATCGACGTCGTATAAATACCTCGTATAAAAATCAAAGTAATCATCAAACAATCATGTAATAAAATTACATCATATATATATATAATCCAAGTTATATATATATTAAAATAACACTTCTCAGTCTTGGCCTTGTCGGTAACTCGGGAATTCTTCGGCACCGTTATAGTCAAAAGATTTTTAGACATTTTTAGAAAAATGTTTTTAGTTAAAAGATTTTGAAAAGTTTTATTCAAAACCTTAGTTTTAAAAATCTTTCGTTCTCTATAACGAGAGCTCTGATACCAAACTGTAACACCCCCAAATTTATACAACTTAGTACAGCGGAAGACTAGTTGGTGTTACGGGATAGCACATTACTCACATCATAGACAACGCATAAAAATCGCGTCGTTTAATAATAAATCATTTCCATTCATAAACATTAAAGTTACATCGGTCCCAAGTCATTACATTTCATACAAAGTTTTACAAGTATTTTGAATGGAAAATATTGTTTAAGTGCGGGCCATGAATTCTTGTTGTCTTCCCGAGAATTACCTTCAAGTACCTGAGATAAAACATGTTAAAAGAAAAGGTCAGCGATAACGCCGAGTGAATTCATAGAGTTTAATAAATTCCATCAATATAACTTTGGTATAAAATTAGTACCAAAAATCAATTCGTACAAATCATTGTAATAGGCCGTAAAATAGCCAAAATCGTTTTATACAAATCTTTGTAATAGGCCATAAAATAGCCAAAGTCATTTTATATAAATCCTTATCGAAAATCATAATATAGGCATTTGCCTTAAAAATTATTATACGAGCCAATGTCGTAAAAACATCATACAATACGTCTTATGACGTTGTATAAAATCCAATAAAAACCGTTATATGAATATGGTTATGAAAACCAAAATACAAACATAATATCAATAGTATGACCCTGTATTGCTAGTCAGGCAATACATCGTAATTCGGAGCGTCTATTAGTATTTCAGTGATTTGGATTATTACAAGCCGCATGACATTGTTACCTTACTAAAACAAAACGGGTAGCTAACCCGATACCAATTTTGCCCATCTAAAGTAGCGTGTCGTCACAAAGGTCACGCTATTGGAAATCTTCTCATACATAAATTCGCTTACCAATCAATGTGGCACGACGGGGATCAACCGTCAAGGCGCGAACTGGGGTGATCGTCCCCAAATAGTACTATTAAATGCATAAGCGTCTACCAACTCCCGGTAGTTCACAATTCATGCTAATGGGACTTTTAGTGACATAACCTAACTTTAATAATCCATTTAATTTCATCTATCGGGTCCATTAATCATTTATCGGGTCATACAATCGGGTCATTCAATCATTCGGGTCCAAAATCAATAAACAAACAATCGGGACAAATGGTGTCCAAACTTCTATAAAAACTAACATGTTATCTCCCTCGCGGGTTTATAAAGCATTTATAAAACATTTAAAAGAGTGCGAGGCTATGAACTCACGTTGATGTGGGAAGGCGGGTTATCGGCAATTCGGACGTACGGTACGTGCTTCAATCACGGAAACCTAGACAAATAATACTCGGTCTTAGACTCATGTCCAATGACTTTATAAAAATATCAATTATGTATACATATGATGATTATATATATATGATGATCAAGTGGGTTTACATATTCTCGTTTACTCATTCTAGTGTTATATGTCGATAACTTTTATATTAGTTTACTAGTTTTACCCGTTTACGTATCTTAAGTACAATAAGCTTATTATAAGTTATTTAACTTATTTTAGTCCATTTTGTACTTATATTATCAGTACATACATTTTCAAGTTGGGCCCAAATGGGTTAAGCCCAATAATTTCTTTTTACAAGTTTATATCTTATTTAGTCCAATTATTAGTCCAAGTATTAGTCCAATATGTTTACTTAGCTCGTTAATGTCCGTATGCCCTAAAGTTCGGGTTGTATCGGTTTTTACTTGTTATAAATGTCTATATATCAGTATATAAGTTTTATAAAGTTTTCATTAGACGGGTCCAACCATCTAAGTTTTATTTAACAAAAACGTTAATTTTACGGCGATAGCCGAAAAAGTCGTAAAAATCATGTTTATAGTTTTATAATTTATAAAACTTAACAAGTTTCCATTTTCATCATTTATACACTTATTACACCTTTTATATATTTATATAAATAAGTTTTATAAGTTAGTGGGTTTTTATTTACACTTTATATATTAAAATGTGAGTGCTTATATAATAGTATTATTCTTTAATTTCCAAAAATCTGATTTTTAACTTCATCTTCACCAAAAATGTCATATCTTGAGTTCTACATGGAGATAGAAGCTCAAATTTTTATCACATAAACTACATGATATTTGCTACATTTAACTCTTCTATAGCTACTGTTGAATCATCCTTTAAGTATTTTCTAAAAATCGTCCAAAACAGTAACTTCAGATTTATACCCTAAACTTGTTTTGATCATATCTCACTCATTATTTTGATTCCATTGCATGGCCAACTCTCACATGTGTACAAGACCCATAGCTTACTGTAAATCCATTCTACTTCATCATTTTATCAGTTTAAACATATGGTTCTTTACTGTTTTATACAGCCAACTATTTAGACATGATTTTAGCTTCATTTCTTATGGTTATCATCATTTTTAAGCATATTTATCAACACTTGATCCCCACACAACATTTTTATCATCATATAATCATCATAAATATATACAATAGGAAATAAAATACAAGTTTACATAATCAAAATAATAAGAAGTTGAGGAGGACAATCTTTATACCACCAAGTTGATATAGGTTATGAGTTTGGCATGGTTTTTGATGGAGAAACTTGTAGACAACCATGTCCATCTTCAAGACCACCATGCTCCATGAAAACCTTGTGGAAAATCAGCCCTCCTACTCCATGAAAACTCTTCCTTGGATGTTAAAAGCACCACCAATCTTCATCTTTTTGAATGGAGATTAACATATGTTAATCATAACATATGTTTTGTGGTTAAATTTGGATCAATTGGGGTGTTTTGTTAAGAAATGGGACGGCACAATTTAGAGAGAGAGAGGAGAGTTTCAAGTGGTTTTGCATGAGTGGGAAGTGAATGTGTGTGTAGCTAGTAGTTTTGATAAGTTAGTGGTATAAGGTTAGCTTCAAATGGAAGCTAAATTGACAAGTGTGATGAAGTGTAACTTACACTTGACACCTCAAGTGTATTTTAGCTAATGTTGGCCGGTTTTGAAGTGGGGTGGGACAAGTGTCCCACTTGTCTCATCCCATTTAGTAACGGGTACTCCTCGATTCTAGTTTCCTCGATTTGCGTGCCCTCGGGTCGTTTTACGAAAAACGTTTTTATAAATTATGAATCACCGTCACAAAACGAATCCAATAGAAATTGTTTCATCAAAAACGGAGTTCGAAAACGTAAATACGTAATCCTAAGGTTTCCGGTTTAGTCGTAAAGGTCATTAAAATAAAATCGTAAGTCCTAATCTCTTCTCGTAAATTTGTGAGTTTATGAACCAACACAAATTTAAAACTCCAAAATAATATTTTCAGATAAATTTATTTTCTGAAATGTCGGACTGTCACCAAAGACGGTGTATGTAAACGTAAGCACGTAACGTTGAATCCTCCGGTTTAGACGTAGTCGATGCTACTTCAAGACGTAAATCCAAATTTCTTCCCAGAAATATGTGAGTTCATATTGTAAATTGTTTTTAAATAATATTGAGAATAAGATATCGATCGTAAATTGACGGATTGTCACACATATCCTATACAAAGATATATTCATCCTAAACAATATAGCAGTACTTACTTTATAAGTAGCAGTACTTACTATGTACCGCGTTAACACTAACGGTACTTGAAAGATACTAACAGTACTTCAATAACACTAACGGTACTTGACACTTAACAAATAATTCCCAGGAACTACCTAGTCTTTTTGGACAAGTCTATAAATATTTATAAGACTTCATTAAGGTTATAATATTATGTTAAGACAATGTACAAGTACCCTAATGCACAAGGTACAAGATTTCAATGCATGGCTTGTAAATTAGGTCAAAATGGGTATTTTCACCCTTTGGACATGTTTACTTAGAATAACTTAATAAAACCAATGTATGGACTTTATGAACACATTGAAGACAATGTAGGATTTATAAATTGAGTTTACATCAGTAGCTAGTTGAAGGATAATCACATTTATTAAGACTAAACCCTAAATCATTAGAAACCCTAACCCGCCTAAGTTTTCTTCCCATTTTTATACCAAACCTTTGTTAAACTTCAAACAAAAGACCCAAACTTCTTAATTACAATGTACATACCCTAAATAAACCTTAATCCATTACTAATCACATTCCTAAACCCTTAATCACCAAAATCACAAAGTATAAAGTTACAAGCCCTAATATTGGATCAGACTAGGTTTTCCCTCCAAAAACACATTCAAACGACTTCCCTCCCTTATTCAAACATTCAAAACAAAATATCTAAGATATTTACAGCCTATAGCAGCCTAGAAAGTAGGTGTATCACCTACTTGCTTGGTTTGTTAAAAAGGAATGATTAAAACTTTACAAAATGGTACTTTATGTTTCCTAATACCTATCCTTAAGATATAAGCTTTTACACCTTGCATAGCTATGTTCCTAGCATCCCTTAGTCACCATAAACGTGTGAGGAACCTATTATATCAATAGTTAAGTTTAATTGGAGGCTAAGTGTTGAAAACTGGTATAAATAGGCATGTAAACCTTTCATTTAAACTTGCACCCCATTTTCTATTAACCTCCATACTCATTGTGACAATCCGTCAATTTATGGTCGATATTTAATTCTCAAGTATTATTCAAAAACATTATTTTAATGTTATAATATGAACTCACTCATTTTCGGGAAACAAAAAATTTGGGTTTACGTCTTGAGGTAGCATCGACTACGTCTAAACCGGAGGACTCTACGTTACGTGCTTACGTTGACATACACCGTCTTTGGTGACAGTCCGACACTTTAGGAAATAAATTTATTCTTGAATATTATTCTGGGAATTTAAATTTGTGTTGGTTCATAAACTCACAAATTTACGAGAAGAGATTAAGACTTACGAGCATAATTTAACGTCCTTTACGACTAAACCGGAAACCTTAGGATTACGTATTTACGTTTTTGAAATCCGTTTTTGATAAGACAATTTTTATTAGATTCGTTTTGTGTCGTTGATTCATAATTTATAAAAACGTTTTTCGTAAAATGACCCGAAGGCACGCAAATCGAGGAAACTAGAATCGAGGAATACCCGTAAATTAGTGGGGATGAGACAAAATATCTCTTGCCCCACCCCCTACATGTGGTGTCTAACATGCACCCAACACATTTGATATGTGTCAAGCTTACTTAGTAAGCTAGGACACTTGTCCTAGTTACTTGCAACTTAACAAAACCACCAAAGGCTAAACCACTAACCTCATTTCTTACTCATGCAAAACTTACAACTCTCTCATCTCTCTCTCACTCTTTGTCGTTCCAATTCACAAACAAAACACCCATTTGATCAAATTTAACCACAAAATCTTATATTATTTACACATATGATGAAGCCCTTTTGAAGCTCTATTGATTGGTGGTGATTTTAACATCCAAAGAGGATATTTCTTGGTGTCTTGGGGCTGATTTTCCACAAGGAGTTCTTGAAGATAGGTGATCTTGAAGTTGATATTGGTGTACCACAAGTTTTGCCAACAAAACTCAAGATTGATCTTAACTTTCATAATCTTGGTGGTAACAAGATCATCCTTCCCATTTCCTTGTTACTTTTGTAAATGTAAAATGTATTTTCTTTTTTGATGTATATGTATATGACGATATATGATGATAAAAATATTATGTGGGGATCATGTGTTGATAAACTTGATTAAAAAGATTGAAAACTACATGTAAAAAGGTTAAAATCTTGCTTAAATAAGTAGGCTGTATAAAACAGTAAAGAAACCTACGATAAATTGTTAAAATGGCATGGATGAATTAATATACAGTAATTTATAAGAATTGTATATATGTGAGAGTTGGCCACACAATGGTATCCTTAAAATGAGTGAGATATGATCAAAACAATATTGAAGTCCAAATCTGCATAGTCTGTTTTGGACGAACTGTTAGAGACATTTAGACGTTGATTGAGCAGTAGCTAAAGCTGAGTTAATTGTAGCACATATCATGTAGTTTGTGGTGTCCAAAAATAAGCTTCTATCTCCTTGTAGAACTCAAGATATGGTAAAAATGGTGAAAGTGAAAATCATAATCAGATTTGTAAAATAAATGTATATATTATAAAATGAGCACTCAAATAAATATAATATAAAATGTATACCTAAAACCCACTAACTTATATATTACATATAAATAAGTATGTACTTTAATAAATAATAAGGACATTTTATAAAAATGGCAATATGATAAGTTTTATAAGTTATAAAACTATATACATAAGTTTTACGTCTTTTCGGCTAAAACCGATAAACTAACGTTTTCGTCAATTAAAACTTAGACGGCCGGACCCGTCTAATGTAAACTTTTTATAACTCATATACTGATGTATAAGTATATTTGACAAGTAAAAACTGATAAAACCCGAGCTTTATAAATTATGGACATTAACGGGCCAAAGTAGCCTTATTGGATTACTGACCAAACTAGTTTGAATAAATACTAATGGACTTACTCATTGGGCTTAACCCACTTGGGCCTGACATGTGAGTATAAGGCTGATATTAAAAGTATAAAATGGGCTAATATAATGTAATGGGCTTATCATGGGCTTATTGGGCCTTAACATGTAAACAAGTTAAACTAGTGAAACTAGTATAAAAATTTACCAACACATAACACTATAATGTTGGATAAAGATGTACAATCCCACTTGATCATCATCATATTTATAAAATCATTATATATATACATAGTTATTACTTTTATAAAGTCATTGTACAAGAGTCTAAGACGAGTATTATTTGTCTAGGTTTCCGTGATTGAAGCACGTACCGTACATCCAAATCGCCGATAACCCGCCTTTCCAAATCAACGTGAGTTCATAGCCTCGCTCTCTTTTAATGTTTTATGAAATGTTTTATAAAACCACGAGGGAGATAACGTGTTAGTTTTAATTAAATAGGACACCATTTGTCCCGACTGTTTGCTTATTGATTTGGACCCTGATGAGACTGCTTTTATACATAGTCTCATCGTCCAAAAAGGGCTTAAAATGCATTAAATATCATCAAAATGCCCATATATATGCTTGTGTTTGTTGCTTGTGTATTTTAGGTACGGATATTGAGACAATGACAAAAGATCACAAGAAACATGCAAAAACGAACACGGGAAACGAAGCCGCACAATAAACCAAGCCCTAATGAATAATTTTCCCAAGAAGACCCTTGAAGATTTGAAGAATTATGAAGAAGGGTCCTCCAATATGGAATAATTGACACTTTATACCCTTGTATCTTCATAATTACAAGATTGGTCCCTAAAGTTTGTCAAAATTACAAAAAGGGCCATCCACTTTGAAGAATTGGCAAGTTTAGCCCCTCAACAAAGCTAAATTGTCAATCATTATCCTCCACAAAGTCAAATACATCATGAATTCCTTCAAAGTACAAGAATTTACAAGTTTGGTCCTTTGAAAATCCCAAAATTACAAAAAGGACCCTTGACTTTCAACATTTGGCAAGAATGGTCCCTCATCAAACAAGACTTGGCAATTTCAGTCCTCCAAAATATCAATCATGCAAGTCAAGACCATTATCCATCAACAAAATGCCAAAACAGCCCTTCAAGAATCACAAAATAGCAAGAAATACCCCTGAAAATACTTTGGAAAAGTATTTGGGGCAAAAGTGTGAAAAATAGAACTTGTATAACAAAGAGAAACGAGTTTTGTCTATTTAAACAACAAGTGAAAAGAGTTAAAGAATTGAGGGACTTAAGTTGTCAAACATCCAACCTTACCGTAACCAACCATGGGGTGCCACGTGCCCCACTACACACTCTCCTCCAATCACAGCCCACCCTTCCTCCATGTCATCTTCCACCCACAACTGACTTAACAAACCTTAATTAAATATTTAATTAAGGCGCTAAACACCTTTTTAAAGCACAAAACAGATTAAACAAGTGTTCTTGGTGTTCTTGATACAAATTGGGCATTTGTAATTTAACAACAATTAAACCCTAATCTTCTCCAGAATTAAGATTAGGGTATCCCTAAACATAACCCAGCTTCTAAAACCCTTGCCACGTCACTCTTGTGCTCACATGATAAACCCTCTTTTGGCGTTTTTGGGGAAAATGCCAAAGCTTGCCAGGAAATCAACACTCAGAATTCTAGCTTACTCCTTAAGCATTATATGGACCATTGGATGCAATTTAAACATGCCAGCTCCCACAAAACTCCAGTTCAGTCACATGATTCAACAAAATGCCAAAAATTCTCAAGGGCATTTCTGGGACTTTCTTAGCTAGGGTTTACGTTTTGTTATTGCTTACTAGTTACCATGTAGCCTATATAAAGGCATAGGGCTGCAACATTTACATTTTGCTTTTGGTCTTTCCTTGTTCAAGCACTTGTAAATCCTATTTTCAGATTAATGAAATTGTGTTAAGTGTGTTGAAGAAAGACCAAGTGTCATCTCATTTTATGCTTGTTATTGTTATTTTTTACTGAATTTGAATCTCAAAACCTGTTTTTAAGGAGAGTGTAAAAGTTTGCATTTTTCCTTCAAGCTTGACATTTTGCTAAGTTCTTGTTTCAACCTTGGAATTCTTGGGTTATATGGCTGATCATAGCATCCTAATTGTGATAATTAAGGTTTGGTGAGGCTTATAACTTGGGGATAATCAAGTGTGGGGTAACAAGGTTGCATTAATCAAAGCTTTTTAAGTTTCTGATTTTGATATTGTGCTACTTACCTTGTTGAATCTTAGCAGGGGTGTTATTGGAAGCTTGTACTTGTTCTTGCTAGTACATAAGCTCATAAATTCGTGGGTATGGATGTACATCCATGAGGTTTGCATACTTAATCCTAAAATCTGCTTAAATCTTGATTTTCGGTGATATTTGTATGTAACTTGTGTTCTTGTGAATTTTGTGGCTTAAAACTGCTTGAATATGTTCATCTTAGTTATTGTTGTGTTAATTTGGGCTTGGGTGGTCTTAAATCTCACTTTTGATTTGAAAAACTTGGTTTTGAAAAGTTAAAGGGGTGTTTGGGATTACTAGTTTGTGATTGAATCTTGTTATTGTGTTTGTGGAAGTTAGTATTTGTGCTCAATATCTGATATACACTTGTTTGAGAGTGTTTTGCTGCAAGTTTTGTGGTTTGAAACCTTGAATCAAAGACTGTGCTATAACTTTGTGAGTTTGACTGTTTTTGACCTAAAATTTTGGGAAAACCTAGAGTTTATGCATGTTTAGGGGTAAAAGTTGTTTAAACATCATTAATATAACATACTTGATAGATCTGAGGTGTTGAATCTGGCTTATGTGTCAAATACATCAGCAAAGTGAAAAACTGCATGTGTTAGTGTTCATCAGTAACATTCATAAGCTTTAATCTTGATTTAGGCTTTAAGCCATTGCATGAAAACTGTTTAAACTTGTTCATTAGAGTTTATAATAGCTTGTGTATGCATTTGGTTGAATTTGGTTGGCTGATTATTGCTAAAACTGCTTATAAGTGCTCAACTGCTTATTTGTTCATGTCTATATCATATCTGGTAATTTATTGATTAAACTGTATCAATTGGGTGTTTGTGGTTGTGATATTTTGATTGTCTTGACTCCTTTTGATCCAAAGATCATTTGGGTGCCTTTGTGTAATCTGAATCTCCAAAAAAGTCACTAAAGACAAAAATTCAAACAAGTCAAGCAGTGGAAAAAGTTTCCACTGCTCAACACCCAAAACTAGCCCCTGCTAGTGTAAAACTGAACCCAGCTTATCAATAAGCTATTTTAGCTTATCCAGACTTGCAACAACTTATTTTTTGTGACAGATCTTCATTATTTGACCCATTTGATTAGACTAGAGCTTATTGGACTTTGACTTTGACTTTTTACTAGAAAACCAACTTATTTGACTTTTACATAAGTGCTTATTTGCTTTTTCCAGCTTATTGAGTCAGCTTATTTGAAACTATTTGTTGATTTTGCTTAATTAAGTCATTTGAAAGCTATAGAAACTTGAATCAGCACTTGGGGTGGCCTAGAACTCAAAAACGACTATTTTGTCGTTTTCTGTAGATTGCTTATTGCATTTTCAGGCTTATTCCTTGGGCTTATTTCAAATTTCTTTTTACAGAAGTCTTATTTAGGACAAAAGAAGCTTGTGTGTCTAACTTCAGCTTATGGCATTGGCTTATAGCTTAATGGGCCAAAAAGCCCATTAAGAATAAGTTATTTGGTATAAGCTAGCTTATTTCACACTTTTAGCTTTTGGGCCTTTGGAAAAAGTTGTTTAAAATCAAATTTTGAGTCAGTAATGTTTTTTGGGCTTATTTTGGACACTTTTTTATATTGGGCCCAAATTTGGCCCAATAAGGATCTGTTTTGGGTTTAGCCCACTTTTCAGGCCCATTAAGGGTATTTAGGTAACTTCACTTTCATTTCTGAGTTATTTAGGTTAAATTAAGCTAGTTTGCAACTTTCTAGAATTTTTTATGATTTTTGGATTTCTAATAATATTTTAATATTATTTTATTGTTAAAAATTAAAAGTGTGATTTTCTAAGTTTTTATATTTTTCCTCGATTGTAGACACCTAATTAGGAATTTTGCAACTTTCCAAATATCTTTAGAGTCATTTAATTATTTTCTAGAATTAATTTAAGTTTTAATTGATTTTAGTAGTTTTTAATTGTTTAAAAATAGTTTTTAGTGATTTTAAAATTTTAAAAAAATACTTTTTAGCTTAATTAGGGTATTTTTGAGGTTTACAAACTTTAAAATCTTGTTTGGGACTTTTTAATAGTTAGTTTTGATTTTTAGGGCTTTAATTAGCATTAAAAAGTCATTATTTAATTAATTAAAAGGTTTTGGCAAGATTGGAATTTTTGTAAACTCTTAGAATATTATTTTGGATTTTTAGTGATTTTTGGTAATTTTTAGGGTAAAATTTTAATTTTAGTGCTTTTTACGGTTTTACGTGTACACCTTTTTCGTCTTAGTTTAATTCGACATCGTAACCGTCATTCTATTCTTATCTCATTTCTATTTTTCTTTCTCACAAATATAATCACAAAGATAATTAATTCATTACACACACACTAAGCCTCCTTGAGAACGATCCCCACTTAGGGTCATAACTTGTGGCTTTCCTAAACTACTTGTTAATACTTGCCCTAATTGCCTTGTTTTCCTAAACAAGTGCTAATTTACAACTATCATTTTGGCGCCGCTGTCGGGGAGGCGTGTTGTGTTTTGATTTGGAACTTTTGTTTTTATATACTAACCAAAATAGTATTTGTATTAGTAGCACTCTACTAATACGTATTATCGGTTTTCGATTTTTGTGTGAATACTATTACTATATTGTATACGTAGAACAATAAATTCACAAGTACTCCAAATACGTGACAAAATCACAACCTTGACTTGGGAGGTAATTACCCAATCATTGTATTAAAATCTCAAACCAAAGAAAAAGGCAAAAATAGATAAATACTTTCGTGAAGCGCAATCTGAAAAATACAAACTATAAGGTGGGTATAAGGCGGATATTATAAAATATATCCTAAAGAAAAAGGCTCTTAAGTGCTTCGCGCCGCCTCGTTTCCCCTCTTGCTTGTGAGTATTTGATTTTGAGAGCTAATCGAGGGTTTTGCCGCCCAAAGTATTACTAAGTATCATATATATTTTCTTGGTTTCCATTGATTAAACCCTCTTGAACGTTTTGGTGTTCCACCAACGTTCTAAAGTCATCGAAGGCGTTCACTTCATGTGATCGTTTTCATTCCTTGAGGCTTCTTTAATCGAGAGATTTGATTAAGGAGGAGATTTGTAGATTTGTGTCTACTTAATACATTCACCAAAATCCAAAAAGGTTAATACAATCAAAAACCACAAAAAATTGAAAAATACAAAACACCAAAAAGAATCTTCTTTGCTCGTCCCCTCGTTGTACGTGACGTTTATGCTAACTCGTAATCAAGCAAGACGTGCATGTAAACGAAAGAACAAAACTCCCACTCCCAATCTTTCTAGTGAGGAGTCTCCTATAGACGAACCCATTGTAAGAGAAGCACCAACCATGGCGAATCGAACTATGATGGAGTTACTTCAAGCACCCACCGAGGGTTATGGAGAGGCTATTGTGATTCCCGCTATCCTTGCGGAGAATTTTGAGGTGAAAACGGGCTTGTTTTCGATGATCCAAAACAACAAATTCCGTGGTGATGAGAAGGACAATCCACACAACCATATCCGCCAATTCAATCGTCTTACCGCCACTTGCAAGTTTAAGGATGTTTCGAATGACTCGATTAAGATGATGCTTTTTCCGTATTCCTTAGCAGGGCCCGCTAAAATTTGGTTAGAGAAAGAGCCACCCAATTCTATATTGACGTGGAAGGATCTCGTGTCTAAGTTTGTGAACCAACTTTTTCCGCCCTCTAAGACTTCGCACTTGAAAAACGAGATTTCAAAATTTTCACAAGAGTTTAATGAAAGTTTTTCAACGGCTTGGAATAGGTTTAAGGAAATGTTACATGAATGTCCTCGTCACGGTTTTTCCGACTTGCATCAAATTGACACGTTTTACAATGGACTTAATGATCATGAAAGGGATTATTTAAATGCCGCCGCGGGTGGTAATTTTTTGTGTAAAACGGTTGAGGAAGCTTTGGTGATTATTGAGAGTAGATCTAAGGTGTATAGTCCTCGTAGCACGTCTAGTGTTCGTAAGGCTTCGTCTTCGGCTTCACCTTCTTTGTCTACTACCATTGATGCTTGCCAAATTGAGGCGAACTTGGAAAACAAGATTTTTGATAAGCTAAAAGGACTTTTGATTGAGTTTAAAGTTGGTGAACCAAGTGCTCCCGCTACGGCTAAAGCGGTTGAGGTTTCTTGCATGTATTGTGGTAGAGGTCATGATTTCTCCGAGTGCATTACCAGCGGTGGTAACACTTCGAGTGTCTTCGCGGCCACGGGGAATTACAACAAAAACGGTCAAGTTTCCCGCTCTAATCAATTGACTCCACTGGGTTTTGGTTCAAATCAAAATGCTAACAACAACTATCGCAACAATCAAGTTGGTTTCAAAAACAATTTCAACAAAGGAAATTATGGTAATCAAGGGGCTAATAATCAAGTTTCCAACAAAAATCAAAATGATTTTCAAAACAACAACAAAGGTTTGCAAACGTTGAAAGATCTTCCAAATGAATTTGTTGAATACGCTAATGGGAATGATGCTAGGTTTGACAATATTCAAAGAGAAATCATTAGCCTAAGATCCGAGTTTAAGAACGACTTGAAGAAAGAGTTGAAAAATGAGTTAGCTAATGAACTTAAAATCCACACCAACAAGATGGAAGGAAATGTCACAAGGTTTCAACAAAACCAACAAAAAATGGAACAAGGGCAACATGAGATTAAACAAGAGATGATTAAGGTCGAGAAGAGGCAATCCGAGGTCGTATTAAGGCAATCCATGTTTGAAGATAAAATCTCGTCTATGTTTGAGGCAATAATGTGTAAACCGTCTTCGAGTAGTCTTCCTAGCAACACCATATCCAACCCTAAGGGTGAGATGAAAGTGATTACCACACGTAGTGGTAAGACACTCAAGGAACCGACTCCTCAACCAATTGCTCCTACGGAGGAAGCAATTGAGGAAGAACCCGAGGTGGTGGTCCAAAAGGAGCATGTCCCAATCCCACGAAGTACCGCTCATGCCACACCTACGGTTGACCCATTACCAACATTGGAAGCCGATATTCCAAAGGCTATGCCTACTATGCCTCAACCCACACCACCTTTGCCCTATCCATCGAGACTTAGGAAGGAGAAACGTCAAGAGCTCGACAATTATCAATTTGAGCTTTTTATGAAAATGTTTCGTGATTTGCACTTTAATGTGAGTTTCGCCGATGCTTTGGTCATGATGCCTCGATTTGCCGCTAACTTTAAGAGTATGTTGAACAACAAGGAGAAATTGCACCAATTGTATAGTTGTTCGTCGGTTTATCTTAATCGCATCCCTAAAAAAGTCGGTGATCCCGGTAAATTTTTTATCCCTTGTGCAATCCAAGATATGGAGGAATGCTTCGCCTTGGCCGATCTTGGTGCTAGCATTAACTTGATGCCACTTGCAATTTTCAAGTCGCTCAATCTTCCTAATCTTACTCCTTCACTAATGTCTATCGAGTTGGCCGACCATTCCACTAATATCCTCGAGTTGAAAGATTTACCTCCTCATCTCGAATATGTCTATTTGGAGGAGGGCGACAAGTTGCCGGTTATTATTGCGAAGGAACTTTCGAATGATGAAAAAACCGCACTTGTCGATGTTCTAAAGGATCACAAAGGAGAAATTGCGTGGAAGTTATCCGACATTAAGGGAATCGATCCCAAGTTTTGTACCCACAAAATCTTAATGGAGGAGGATTACAAGCCCGCAATCCAATGTCAAAGGAGGGTGAACCCCAAAATTCACAACGTCATCAAAAAGGAGGTCCTTAAACTCCTTGACGCGGGAATGATTTACCCTATTTCTGATAGCCCTTGGGTGAGTCCTATTCATTGTGTCCCTAAGAAGGGAGGAATGACCGTTGTGCCAAACGATGCCAAAGAGTTGATTCCCACTAGACTCGTGACCGGATGGAGAGTGTGCATTGACTATCGTAAGTTGAATGAAGCCAATCGAAAAGACCATTTTCCCTTGCCCTTCATGGACCAAATGTTGGAGCGTCTTGCGGGAAATGATTTCTATTGCTTTTTAGATGGTTTTTCCGGTTATTTCCAAATTCCCATCGATCCTCGTGATCAAGAAAAAACTACGTTTACGTGTCCATATGGAACGTTTGCCTATCGTAGAATGCCATTCGAACTTTGTAATGCACCGGGAACCTTTCAAAGGTGCATGATGGCTATTTTTCATGACATGATCGAGAAGACGATGGAAGTTTTCATGGATGACTTTTCCGTGTTTGGTAATTCGTTCACTTCGTGTTTGTCGAATCTTGAGAGAATGTTGAAACGTTGTGAGGAAACCAACCTTGTGCTCAATTGGGAAAAGTGTCATTTTATGGTAAAGAGTGGAATCGTCTTAGGGCACAAGGTCTCGAAAGCGGGGATTGAGGTAGATCAAGCTAAGGTAGACGTCATCGCCAAATTACCTCATCCCAAAACCGTTAAGGGAGTTAGGAGTTTCCTAGGCCACGCGGGCTTTTATCGACGATTCATCAAGGATTTTTCAAAGATTTCTCGACCCATTACACATCTTCTTGAAAAAGAGGCACGTTTTGTCTTTGACGAAGATTGTGTACGAGCCTTTGAAATCCTTAAGAGGAAACTTACCGAAGCTCCCATTCTTGTTGCTCCCAATTGGAACCTCCCCTTTGAGCTCATGTGTGATGCTAGCGACTACGCTACTGGGGCCGTTTTGGGGCAACGTCATGAAAAGCACTTCTTGCCTATTCACTATGCTAGCAAGACGATGACCGAGACTCAACTTAAATACACTACAACGGAGAAGGAGTTCCTTTTCGTGGTGTATGCATTTGAGAAATTTCGACCTTATCTCGTCTTGACGAAATGCATAGTGTATACGGATCATTCGGCTATCAAGTATCTCATGGCTAAACAAGATGCAAAGCCGAGATTACTTCGTTGGATTCTCCTCCATCATGAATTTGACCACAAAATTTTTGACAAAAAAGGAGCCGAGAATCTAGCGGCCGATCATCTTTCTCGTTTGGAAGATCCTCACCAAAGTGTTTACGAGCCCAAGGAAATCACTGAAACATTTCCGCTCGAGACACTTGGTGTAGTGAATTCTAAGCTTGATTCTTCCACCCCATGGTTTGCGGACTTTGCAATTTACCATGCGGGTAACTTCATCATCAAGGGTATGACGACTAAAGAAAAACGAAAATTCTTTCGTGACGTCAAGTTCTACTTTTGGAACGACCCTTACTTGTTTCGAACTTGTACGGATCAAATCATCTGACGTTGTGTATTTGGCACCGAAGCTTCTAACATCCTTAGAGCTTGCCATGAGGGACCCACGGGTGGTCACCACGGTGCTAATCTCACGGCTAAGAAGGTTTTTGATGCCGACTTCTTTTGGCCTACTATTTACCGAGATGCACAAGATCTTGTGAAGTCATGTGATTCATGCCAACGACAAGGAAAAGCCTCACAAAAAGATGAAATGCCACAAAACATCATCCAAGTGTGTGAGATCTTTGACGTTTGGGGTATAGACTTTATGGGGTCGTTCCCATCATCTCGTGGTAATAAGTACATTCTCGTTGCGGTTGACTACCTATCTAAGTGGGTGGAAGCTAAAGCTTTGCCCACCAATGATGCTCGTGTGGTAGTCAAGTTCTTAAAAAGCTTGTTTTCTCGGTTTGGAACCCCTCGTGCGATTATAAGCGATCGTGGAACCCATTTTTGTAACGACCAATTCGAAAGGGTCCTAAGGAAATTAGTGTTACACATCGGCTTTCTACGGCTTATCACCCACAAACGAGTGGGCAAGTCGAGGTTTTAAACCGAGCGTTGAAGAGGATCTTGGAGAGATCCGTTGGGGAAAACCGACAATCATTGTCGGATAAGTTGGACGATGCTTTATGGGCCTTTAGGACCGCTCATAAGACGCCCATTGGGTGCACTCCCTATAAGCTTGTGTATGGGAAAAATTGTCATTTGCCAATTGAATTGGAACACAAGGCTTATTGGGCCCTAAAGCATTGTAATGATGATATGGAGACCGCAGGAAAACACCGGAAAATGCAATTAAATGAATTGAGGGACATTGCTTATGAAAATTCATTGATTTATAAAGAAAAAACTAAAAAGTTGCATGATTCTAAAATTAAAAACCGGGTTTTTAACATTGGGGATCAAGTTTTTCTTTTTAATTCTCGCTTGAAAATCTTTTCTGGTAAGTTGAAATCCCGTTGGTCCGGTCCATTCACCGTGACTCAAGTATTTCCATATGGGACCATCGAGCTAGCTCAAAATGTTGGCCCCAATTTCAAGGTGAATGGACATAGGTTGAAGCACTACTTTGGCAGGGAAGTTTCATCCTTGAACTACCTCGACCAAGTCACCTTCCCCAATGATAATTAGTATTAAGGGTATCGAGTCGAGCTCATGACTCGGTAATCAAAAACGAGGTGCCTCGTGGGGGAGTCCCATGCTTATCCTATGTACATATTATCGCTTTCTAATGTAGTTAACGTGTGGGGATTTATGCCCTTCCAACCTTTGTTCCGTGGTTGTTTGTGAATTGTGGACTTTAGATGATCATGATCTTCACGATTGGAGCCTCTCGTGTACGTTTTATGGGAGCACTCGATCGTTTGCTTTGAAGACTTTCTCAATATCCATGATATATCCTTTGATGTTCTAACCTTAGGTTTATAGCACACTTCATAAACGGCTATTAATTTATTGGTTACACCCTTTCCATGCTAGATTAGGCATTCGACTACGTCTCTAGTATGGGGGTGTTTGCACCCCTAGACTCGAAACATTGAGGACAATGTTTAACTTTAGTATGGGGGGGGGGGGTGAATAGATACTTGCCTTGCAAAACCTTCACGCTTTCCAAAGTTTATCTTTTTATTTATCGTTTTGTTGAAAAATAAGGCTAAAAATTGCCAAATTTTAAAAATTTTCTCATGTTTTATAAGTGTTTGAAGACACGAATGTAGATTTTCCGATGGCGAGAATAAGAGTAATTTTTGACTCGACCGTGCATGTTGAGCACTTAGCTTTGATTCCTTAACTACACATTAGGCTAAGTCTCTTAAATGAGGACGAGAAATGATAGGGTTAATTATAAGTTACTATGCTAAACGTAGAGTACTCGTATTCTTTCAAAAACTCATGTGTTCTCGTTGTTTATTCTCCCTTCGCATGTAAATATTTTTTGCTTAATAAATATTGACTTAGCGGTTTAGTTGGGATTCTTGGGTTTCTAGTCTTTTCTAGTAGCTTCCGTGTAATTAAATTGGGAAGACATTAAGGTATCGCCAGCGTCACGGTTTTGAAGTATTGGCACCCTAATAATCAAAAGCTTCACCCAATAATAAGATTTCAAGTGCTCACCTAAATCAAGCAAATAATTTGAAGCCCCACAAGGCCGAAAAATCTATGCAAAGAAAGTGAATCAAGCCTTAATCTTCGAAGCTTTAAAGATCCAAAATTCGCCTTAGCGTGAGGATATACGTCTTTGACTAATAAAACCATCGATGAGGCGGATAATAAAAGGCAAGGCAAGACCAAAGTCATAATAAAAGCTTCATGGCGAAGTTGAATAAAAGATGGAGGTAAACCAAAGATAATAAGGCCCTTCCGTTAGGGGGCGTATAAAAGTCTTAGTAATAAGTCTCATGTTCAAAACCGTTATAAAACCGTGTTTATCGATTCTTCTTGTCAACTTAATTTTTTGACATCGTTGTCTATTAGGATGGGTTATTGATTTGATGGTCTTGGCTACACCGTTAGGACTCTATTCTTAGACCTAAATATCTACTATCGCATAAGTCAAACAATGTATCCTCGTGAAACATTCAAGACAATATAAAATATAAGAGATACAACTTAGGAATAATGGGAGGATAAGTACGTGATTAGGGCATATGAGTAGTGTTAGCATTACTAACTTATAATGACAATGATCTCGTTGCACGCTTGGCATGGAATTGAGGTGAAAATCGAGGACGATGAAATTATTTCTAACGAAGCATTCATGTGTTCTTATTCTATGAACCTAAACGTCCCATTTTGCGATGAAAATCATACATTATGTCTAAAACACAAGTAGTGGTAGCAATAGTACTAGTATAACTAGTTTATCATTCAATAAAGTGAATAAAAATGAATTTTGGAGGTGCTACGATACTTTATTCTAGCATTGCGTGAGGGCACGGCAATGGTTTAGTATGGGGGAGTGACGAGACTGCTTTTATACATAGTCTCATCGTCCAAAAAGGGCTTAAAATGCATTAAATATCATCAAAATGCCCATATATATGCTTGTGTTTGTTGCTTGTGTATTTTAGGTACGGATATTCAGAAAATGACAAAAGATCACAAGAAACATGCAAAAACGAACACGGGAAACGAAGCCGCACAATGAACCAAGCCCTAATGAAGAATTTTCCCAAGAAGACCCTTGAAGATTTGAAGAATTATGAAGAAGGGTCCTCCAATATGGAAGAATTGACACTTTATACCCTTGTATCTTCATAATTACAAGATTGGTCCCTAAAGTTTGTCAAAATTACAAAAAGGGCCCTCCACTTTGAAGAATTGGCAAGTTTAGCCCCTCAACAAAGCTAAATTGTCAATCATTATCCTCCACAAAGTCAAATACATCATGAAGTCCTTCAAAGTACAAGAAATTACAAGTTTGGTCCTTTGAAAATCCTAAAATTACAAAAAGGACCCTTGACTTTCAACATTTGGCAAGAATGGTCCCTCATAAAACAAGACTTGTCTCAATATCCGTATCAATCATGCAAGTCAAGACCATTATCCATCAACGAAATGCCAAAACAGCCCTTCAAGAATCACAAAATGACAAGAAATACCCCTAAAAATACTTTGGAAAAGTATTTGGGGCAAAAGTGTGAAAAATAGAACTTGTATAACAAAGAGAAACGAGTTTTGGCTGTTTAAACAACAAGTGAAAAGAGTTAAAGAATTGAGGGACTTAAGCTGTCAAACATCCAACCTTACCTTAACCAACCATGAGGTGCCACGTGCCCCACTACACACTCTCCTCCAAGCATAGCCCACCCTTCCTCCATGTCATCTTCCACCCACAACTGACTTAACAAACCTTAATTAAGTATTTAATTAAGGCGCTAAACACCTTTTTAAAACACAAAACAGATTAAACAAGTGTTCTTGGTGTTCTTGATACAAATTGGGCATTTGTAATTTAACAACAATTAAACCCTAATCTTCTCCAGAATTAAGATGAGGGTATCCCTAAACATAACCCAGCTTCTAAAACCCTTGCCACGCCACTCTTGTGCTCACATGATAAACCCTCTTTTGGCGTTTTTAGGGAAAATGCCAAAGCTTGCCAGGAAATCAACACTCAGGATTCTAGCTTACTCCTTAAGCATTATATGGACCATTGGATGTAATTTAAACATGCCAGCTCCCACAAAACTCCAATTCAGTCAAATGATTCAACAAAATGCCAAAAACTCTCAAGGGCATTTCTGGGACTTTCTTAGCTAGGGTTTACGTTTTGTTATTGCTTACTAGTTACCATGTAGCCTATATAAAGGCATAGGGCTGCAACATTTACATTTTGCTTTTGGTTTTTCCTTGTTCAAGCACTTGTAAATCCTATTTTCAGATTAATGAAATTGTGTTAAGTGTGTTGAAGAAAGACCAAGTGCCATCTCATTTCATGCTTGTTATTGTTATTTGTTTACTGAATTTGAATCTCAAAACCTGTTTTTAAGGAGAGTGCAAAAGTTTGCATTTTTCCTTCAAGCTTGATATTTTGCTAAGTTCTTGTTTCAACCTTGGAATTCTTGGGTTATAGGGCTGATCATAGCATCCTAATTGTGAGAATTAAGGTGCGGTGAGGCTTATAACTTGGGGATAATCAAGTGTGGGGTAACAAGGTTGCATTAATCAAAGCTTTTTAAGTTTCTAATTTTGATATTGTGCTACTTACCTTGTTGAATCTTAACAGGGGTGTTATTAGAAGCTTGTACTTGTTCTTGCTAGTACATAAGCTCATAAATTCGTGGGTGTGGATGTACATCCATGAGGTTTGCATACTTAATCCTAAAATCTGCTTAAATCTTGATTTTTGGTGATATTTGTATGTGACTTGTGTTCTTGTGAATTTTGTGGCTTAAAACTGCTTGAATCTGTTCATCTTAGTTATTGTTGTGTTAATTTGGGCTTGGGTGGTCTTAAATCTCACTTTTGATTTGAAAAACTTGGTTTTGAAAAGTTAAAGGGGTGTTTGGGATTACCTGTTTGTGATTGAATCTTGTTATTGTGTTTGTGGAAGTTAGTATTTGTGCTCTATATCTGATATACACTTGTTTGAGAGTGTTTTGCTGCAAGTTTTGTGGTTTGAAACCTTGAATCAAAGATTGTACTATAACTTTATGAGTTTGACTGTTTTTGACCTAAAATTTTCGGAAAACCTAGAGTTTATGCATGTTTAGGGGTAAAAGTTGTTTAAACATCATTAATATAACATACTTGATAGATCTGAGGTGTTGAATCTGGCTTGTGTGTCAAATACATCAGCAAAGTGAAAAACTGCATGTGTTACTATTCATCAGTAACATTCATAAGCTTGAATCTTGATTTAGGCTTTAAGCCATTGCATGAAAACTGTTTAAACTTGTTCATTAGAGTTTATAATAGCTTGTGTATGCATTTGGTTGAATTTGGTTGGCTGATTATTGCTAAAACTGCTTATAAGTGCTCAACTACTTATTTGTTCATGTCTGTATCATATCTGGTACTTTATTGATTAAACTGTATCAATCGGGTGTTTGTGGTTGTGATATTTTGATTGTTCTTGACTCCTTTTGATCCAAAGATCATTTGGGTGCCTTTGTGTAATCTGAATCTCCAAAAAATTCACAAAAGACAAAAAGTCAAACAAGTCAAGCAGTGGAAAAAGTTTCCACTGCTCAACACCCAAAACTAGCCCCTACTAGTGTAAAATTGAACTCAGCTTATCAATAAGCTATTTTAGCTTATCCAGACTTGCAACAACTTATTTTTTGTGATAGATATTCATTATTTGACCCATTTGATTAGACTGGAGCTTATTGGACTTTGACTTTGACTTTTTACTAGAAAACCAACTTATTTGACTTTTACATAAGTGCTTATTTGCTTTTTCCAGCTTATTGAGTCAGCTTATTTGAAAAGTCTTTGTTGATTTTGCTTAATTAAGTCATTTGAAAGCTATAGAAACTTGAATCAGCACTTGGGGTGGCCTAGAACTCAAAAACGACTATTTTGTCGTTTTCTGTAGATTGCTTATTACATTTTCAGGCTTATTCCTTGGGCTTATTTCAAATTTCTTTTTAAAGAAGTCTTATTTAGGACAAAAGAAGCTTGTGTGTCTAATTTCAGCTTATGGCATTGGCTTATAGCTTAATGGGCCAAAAAGCCCATTAAGAATAATCTGTTTGGTATAAGCTAGCTTATTTCACACTTTCAGCTTTTGGGCCTTTGTAAAAAGTTGTTTAAAATCAAATTTTGAGTCAAGTAGTGCTTTTAGGGCTTATTTTGGACACTTTTTTATATTGGGCCCAAATTTGGCCCAATAAGGATCTTTTTTGGGTTTAGCCCACTTTTCAAGCCCATTAAGGGTATTTAGGTAATTTCACTTTCATTTCTGAGTTATTTAGGTTAAATTAAGCTAGCTTGCAACTTTTTAGAATTTTATATGATTTTTGGATTTTTAATAATATTTTAATATTATTTTATTGTTAAAAATTAAAAGTCTGATTTTCTAAGTTTTATATTTTTCCTAGATTGTAGACACTTAATTAGGAATTTTGCAACTTTCCAAATATTTTTAGAGTCTTTTAATTATTTTCTAGAATTAATTTAAGTTTTAATTGATTTTAGTAGTTTTTAATTGTTTAAAATAGTTTTTTGTGATTTTAAAATTTTGAAAAATACATTTTAGCTTAATTAGGGTATTTTTGAGGTTTACAAACTTTAAAATCTTGTTTGGGACTTTTTAATAGTTAGTTTTGATTTTTAGGGCTTTAATTAGCATTAAAAAGTCATTATTTAATAAATTAAAAGGTTTTGGCAAGATTGGATTTTTTGTAAACTCTTAGAATATTATTTTGGATTTTTAGTGATTTTTGGGGTAAAATCTTAATTTTAGTGCTTTTTACGGTTTTACGTGTACACCTTTTTCGTCTTAGTTTAATTCGACATCGTAACCGTCATTCTCTTCTTATCTCATTTCTATTTTTCTTTCTCACAAAGACAATCAACTCATTACACACACACTAAGCCTCCTTGAGACCGATCCCCACTTAGGGTCATAACTTGTGGTTTTCCTAAACTACTTGTTAATACTTGCCCTAATTGCCTTGTTTTCCTAAACAAGTGCTAATTTACAACTATCAGACCCGAATGATTGTATGACCCGATGAATGATTATAGGACCCGATGAATGAAATGAAATGGATTATTATTAGTTAGTTTATGTCACTAAAAGTCCCATTAGCATGAATTGTGAACTACCGGGATTTGGTAGACGCTTATGCATATACTAGTACTATTTGGGGAAGATCACCCCAGTTCGCGCCTTGACGGTTGATCCCCGTCGTGCCACATTGATTGGTAAGCGAATTTATGTATGAGAATACTTATATAAGCGTGATTATTGTGACGACACGCTGTTTTAGATGGGCAAATGAGTTTCGGGTTAGCTACCCGTTGTTTGTTATAGTAAGGTAGCAATGTCATGCGACTTATGATAATCCAATAACGAAAATACTGCGATACGCATTGAATTACAATATATTGCCTGACTAGCAATACGGGGTCTTATTATTGATATTATGTTAGTGTTTTGGTTTTACATAACCATATTCATACAACGGTTTTTATTTAACTCTATACAACGTTATAAAACGTAGTGTATGATGTTTTTACGACATTGGTTCGTATAATGGTTTTGAAGGCAAAAGCCTATAGTATGATTTACAACAAAGATTTGTATAAAATGCTTTTGGCTTATTTTATGGCCTACGATAAAGAATTGTACAAAATGATTTTCGGTAATAATTTTATACCGATGATATATTAATGGATTTCATTAAACTCTATGAATTCACTCGGCGTTTTTGCTGACCTTTTCTTTTAACATGTTTTATCTCAGGTACTTGAAGGTAACTCTCGGGAAGACGACGAGAATTTATGGCCCGCACGAAATTAACAATTTCCATTCAAATGTTTTGTAAATTTGTATGAAATACTATGACTTGGGACATATGTAAATTTGATATTCATGAATGGAAAATGCTTTAATACTAAACGACGCGATTTTAAGCGTTGTCTATGATTTGAGTAATGTGCTATCCCGTAACACCAACGAATCTTCCGTTGAACTAAAGTATGAATATTTTGGGGTGTTACAATTTGGTACCAGAGCTCCCGTTATAGAGAACGAAAGATTTTTAAAACCAAGGTTTTGAATAAAACATTTCAAAATCTTTTAACTATAAACATTTTTCTCAAAATGTCTAAAAATCTTTTGACTATAACGGTGCCGAAGAATTCCCGAGTTACCGACAAGGCCACACTGAGAAGTGTTATTTTAATATATTTATAACTTGGATTATATATATATATATATATATATATATATATATATATATATATATATATATATATATATATATATATATATATATATATATATATATATATATATATATATATATATATATATATATATATATATATATATGATGTAATTTGATTACATGATTGTTTGATGATTATTTTAATACTTATACGAGGTATTTATACGACGTAGATTGTCACAAGAAACCCTAACTCCCCTAGCAAATCAATCGAAGCTATTCCCGTAGGAATTCTAGCTATTATAGTTCTAAACCAAGTTATGGATATTATGATCCCGACAAAATGGTTAATATTCGTAGAAATGTTGATATTAGTTGATTGTGATATTAAAGAAGAACTGGCGAGATTATATCTGATATCGATGTCATGACGATCTTTCCTTTTAGAGTGGAGTTTGACAAAATCCTTACCACCTAGAAAGATGTCATCTGATCGGTTTCACCCAATTCTTAAATTTGAAATCGAAAGGGTGAATGTTGCACTTGAGGCTGTCGTTGGAACCATTACCCAAAAGCCTCATGCCACTAGTACCTCTCTGAGAAGTCTAATTGAATGTGTGAGTCATTTCATACTAGTGACTCATTTGATAATTATTGTTGTAAGAGCTATAGGATTGGAATTTAAGTGTTGTTCATATCGAGCTTTTATTGACCTTTCAAGGTCTAAGAATAAGGTTGAAAGTATTGGAGAATGAGGTAGGATATCGCATTGAGTATGATTTGGTTGAAACTTAAATTAAGTAAAAATTTAACTTGTACGAAATAAGAAATTGTTAAGAGGAAGTCGTTAAGTTCTGTGATTGAATTATAAGGTTTTAAATGATTGTTGGTTCGTGTTAAGGGTTGTTCCTAGGCCATTGTTCAATGACGAGGATGCCTAGTGTCCAATAAATAAATTGAAGAAATCTTCTTCTGAATTGGGACCGATGGATCTTTCGAGACATGTGGAACACCTAATGACTATTGTAGATTAGTATTCATTGTGGTATCTTTTAAAAATCCCTAACTTAACTGAGATATCAGTTGGTAGGATGAGTTCTTGGAATTGTATGATATAGTGACACGTAATGTGTTACGGTACAATGTTGACTTGTTTGTGATTAATGAAAAGACTACCTTTGATTGCTAAATTTTACATGTATCGATGTTATCTATCTTTTCTTGCTTATTCCTAATGATCGCATTAGTGATGCAACCATTGAACAAGTACTCATCTCGGTTTGAGTTACGTTGTGAATTATTCTTTTTGAGTGCCATCGAGGTCATGAACCTCATGATAATTGGCTGAGCTCATTTCCTATCATATTGTAGTTAGTTCTTGGTGAACAACTTTTCACCACTCTTTTGCAGATCACTCATTGTTTTATAAGTTAATACAGTATCCCTTGAGAAAAATTGAATTTTCATCACCATATGGATTATTCAAAGTGAGATTTATAAGTAATCGTTATGGAAATAAAGTTGTTTATAAAACACTTTAGAAAACTTAATTGTTTTCATAACAAAGAACATCTCTGTAAATTCATTTTGATTCTTATTCCAGAATTAAGCATGAATATATATATTTTAAACATGATGACAAAGTTTTGAAGAACCGAGTATTGCATCGTTAATCCTAAAATTGTATATAGTTGCGCGCCTACATACAATTTGGAAGGGACCATGAAAGGCTGATTAGTAGTCACTATGAAAGTGTTAATAAACACTACATTTTCTTTGAAGTTGTGAAAGATTAAACTTAATGAGATCTGCAAGAAGTGCAAAAATTAGGGACATATTGTTAAAGACACCTACATATGTGCCCGTACCATTTATTCTTATGAATAGAAATTACTCATCTGTGGAAATTGTCTTATTTGACAATTGACCTCCCCTTCTTGTCCAATTTTCTCGTGGTGAGATTCTTTGGAAAAGTATCTAATTATCCTGTATTAATACCCGACTGAGTGTATCGATGTTCCTATCATTTCTTTTGATTAGAATCCATTTGAATGACCTGGGTAACGATCCGAGGAGCTTTAGAATGCGTACTCAAATTATGAAAACATAGGATAAATTCATATTCATTAATGTTTTTGTCTTTATTTGATTTGAAATTCTCTCGCGCAGATTATGCGTTGACCTTACTCTTTTGATGTTAGTTATGTCTCCAGATATCCTTGAATTGTGAAGGATTATGAGTTATTATTAGTCTTTTGAGAAGTTCACATCTTATCAACGACAATAAAACTGAAAAGTTGGTAGTGCCATTAGAATGGATTGGTTGACTATGACATAATGTCATTGTCTTGATTGATGGGAACTCGAGTAGAATTCCCCTAAAAGATAAGATGTTGATTATCAAAAGTAATCTAAATAATTCTTGATGGATGACCATATCCTGCATTTAGACTTGAAATTATACCATGAATGATTATAAACTGATCATAGATCTTGTAATCTAGAAGGAACCTAAAGTGAATTTATTAAAAGATGTTCCTGTTATTTGAAACTTCTGAGGTATTTGCTAATGAATTACCTAGACTTTCGCCATTAAAGCAAGTTGAATTTGGTACTGATATATTCCCGGTGTTGCATCTGTGGCATGTGCACTATGCTTCAGCACCATCTGAATTAAAAGAATTACCGTACAACTGAGAGAGTTGTCGGAAAAAGCTTTTATTCTACCAAGCTCGTCATCATGAAGAGCTATGGTGTTATTATTCCTTATATTTGTTGATTACCTTGAACTAAGTAAATTGACGATCGAAATCGATATCCACTACCCAAGATGATAGATTTGTTCGATCATTTACAAGGTTCTAGCATATGTTCTAAAGATTTGATCCACGACATGGTTATCATCAACTTCGCGTCCGCGAAAAAGATTAATTTCACTACATCCAGAACTCGTAATGAACATTATGAGTTTCATGTGATGTGGTTTGGATTGACTAATACACATGTAGCATCCATAAATTTGGTGAATCACGTGTGTAGGCTGTAATTTGATAAATTCATGCTTGTGATCATTAAGGACCTTTTGTTTGTTTCTAAGAATAGAAAGGAGTTAATAATTATTTATAGACTGTCCTGAATTGGCCGAATAGTGAAAACCTATACCTTGAGTATTTAACATGTGATTTAAGGCTTAATCCTTTACATTATTTGACCATGTGATTAATGGTAGTAAAATCTATAATGACTCTTCAAAGATTAGAGCCATTAAGGCTTTGGGTTTTACCAAAAAGAAAGTGGAAATATGTTTTGGCAAATAATTTATCAAAGAATTTTTAAGAAATTATTCCCTTATATCCAAATCATTTAACTAAACTCCTTTAGGGGTAAATGTTTGTGTATACCTCAAGACAACCTAAGAGGGATTGAGGAAACCATTTAAACCATGACTTGAAATTTCAAACGACAATTTTAATTTTCAAACTAAGAAAATTTTGACCAAAGTATAAACAAAGATTTTCAAACAATTACGGATCTTATTAATTATTTTCGATAAATCAACAAAAATCATGTTAATTAAATTCAAATTTATTTTGAACGTTTTTATATAATTGGTCGAACTAAGAAATTTAAAACTTTAAACGTTTACGTTTCATAAAAAATAAATATTTATTATTTAAATACTTGTAATATTTATCGACACTTTAAACGTTGGATTGAGCAAAACTGATAAAAATGATAGTTGAGACGAAACTAAAACTTCGAAAATATGAAGAAAGAACTTCTGAGTGAATTGTGGTCATGATAATTGCTTCATCAGGAAAGGTGAATGTAGATACTGACACATTATGTAGAAATGATAAAGAATCAATTAGGATGTGTTCCTTAATAATGATTGTGCAAAATAAATTGCCCGAGCAATTTAGAAATAGCCGATTCTTATAAAAAGGATAATATAGATAATAAAAGGGGTTCGCGGCTAATGTGAACCATTAGAATTGAGAAGCCGATGGCGTTAAATGTTTAAAAGGCCACTTGTGGTTGCCTAAATATGGAGATTTTGAGATTTAGTCATGTTGGAATCTCATAAGTTTATTCTATTCATGTCATTTCTGACTAAATGTATCTTTATCTGAAGAAGTTGTACTGATGGCAACTTATGAAGGCAGACATCGCCTCATACATTAGTAAACGTCTAACTATTGCAAAGGTCATCATCTGAATTTGATTCAATTTGGGTCATCATCGACAGACTGACCAAATCTGCTAATATCATTCGTGTTAATGATAGATTCTCGATGAAGAAATTGACTCTTTTGAATTTAAAGGAGTTTGTAGAAACTAGAAGGGGGAGGGGGGGGGGGGGGGGGGGGGGTTGAATAGTTTCTCTTCGATTGGTGACCAAATTAAAATTACTTTTAATTTGGTTTGTATCAAAACTATCTTTTACTTGATGCTAAGTTGCATAATGATTAGGTTCAATTGAAATACACTAGCAAGGATAATAAGCAAGTATAATGATAATGAAGTAAGTAAAGAGCAAGGAAGGAGACAACCTAGTGGGAAGACACCAAGATTTATAGTGGTTCGACAACGAGGCACTATCCTCGTTTCTACTCCACTCCTCGAGTACACCTACTCGAGATTTCCACTATATCCACAAGCTCCCTTCTCGGCGGAGAAAACATTACATCGTTGCTTACATTATTTTCCGACACTAAGCTAAATGTCGAGACCTAATCTTTAGCTAGGACCAATCTACACGACGTTGCCTACTTCACAATTTAACGACACAAGGCTAGATGTCGAGTTCTAATCGAAAGGTAGAACCAATCTTCACGACGTTGCCTACTTCACCATTTTACGACACAAGGCTAGATGTCGAGTTCTAATCGAAAGCTAGAACCAATCTTCACGACTCTTCACTTTGAAGCTAAGTGAGAACTTCACACAACACAACTACTAATCACTTTAAAGTTTAGTGAGAACTCACAAGACACAACCACATCACTTTATAGTTTAGTGAGAACTCCTAATCAAATCTATTACAACTCAACTAGACTTATCCAAGTACACACATGTAGCTTGGATTTACACAACACAAATCCAAGCAAACACATATGCATTGGATGTACACAACAAATCCAAGTATCCACAAATAACTTGGATGAACACAACTAGTCCAAGTATTCATAAATACATTGGATTGACCTAAAACAAAAAGGTATCATGATGAATATGACTAGCTCATAAATTCATCTTTATCACTACACTAATGAGTGAGTGATCTTCTCATTGGACATGGTAAAGGAGGAGATCAAGAGGATAATCATATGTAAACATCCTTAACAAATTAAGTGATCATTTACTAATGATTATGCTATAGAAAATAGAAAAGGGGCTGAGAAAATCGTCCAAGAGGCTTACTGGAAAATGAGATTTGACCCACTATTTAAAGGAGACAAAGTTACAACGGATATATAACGGCTACTGTACGGGGTACCATATCTCACCCCGCGGTACCATATCGCTAAGGTACCGCGTAGGTACTTAAGGTACCGCCACTAGACTCTGCTCCGTTTTTTGTCTTTTAGTGGGGTGGGAATATCTGGGGTATTTGAAACCTTCAAAGGATATTCTAACAGCATTTGGAATATGCCATTTTCAAATTTTCATTTTCCATTTTAATAAAACATTTTCTAAAAAAGAAAGTTTATTAAAAAGTCTTTTGTCTTATTAGCAAAAGTGAGTTTTATGGATAATCATTTTGATGATCACTAAGTATGATTAAGAAAGGTTAGTGATATGATTATTACCTTGATGATAGTGTTAGTTAAATAATTCATTTTGTGTTTCTACACTAAATGTGTTGTATGGTTTGTTGTGATCAAAACTAAGAAAGATTAGTTAACACTAACAATGTTTTAGGGCATTACTTGCATTAACAATCTCCCCATTTTTGATTACGACAAACGATAAACTCATTTACGTATAAACACAAACTATGGAATTATTAACTAGTTTATCACTATCATTTCTCCCCCTTTGTCGTAGCAAAAAGGTTAGCATAAGTCTTTGAAGTGCATCGAACTTTGCTAGTAGCTCCCCCTTGCTTGGGGCACCAAGTTTGTGAGCTAAGGTGACATGCTACACAAAGGTTAGTAGAAAGGAAATAAACACCAATGTGTATATGATCACTACCTACTAAGTAACTTGAGAGGGAGAAGAAGTCTCAAATTAGAAGCAAGTATTTTGCTAAGTATGTCCAAAGAGGTAATTGACAAAATCAAACTTCAATAAAGTGAAGATGATAAGCTTGTCAATGGGTTAAAGCTTTAGAATTGATGGAATCGCCCATAAGCAATTGTAAAAATTTAACCAAGATCAACTCAAAAATAGAACTAATTAGATAGCACATAAATAACACACAAGTTACAAAAAAAATACAACAAAGAGGATAGTCATACACGTAGTATGAGTATCTAAAAGCAATAAATATGGAAAATAAACCACTAAGCATAAGCTAGTCTAATAGTGATATTTTCCAAGATTGCTAAAAATAAAATAAAATAAAACTAAAAAGACGACGATGCATCATTCGAAGTTTTGTCCACCGGAACGAAAACTTGAATAGGAGGTCGAGTGAGGAGGAATTCAAGAAAATTTAACTTCTCATACACATGAGCAAGTTCAATTTGTTGAAATCGGCAACAATCACACGAGGATCCATGATGCAACACAAAATCGTTTGATGTGGGTATGGCATCAAACTTAGGGTTTGGTGGTGGTGGGGTAAAGGGTTTGGGAGTGTTTTCACAATGCCTTGTGAGGTTTGGGAAGGTGGAAAGGTCATTGAGTTGGGGGTAGTGAAGGATTGTGGTGGTGGTGGAACATGTTCTTTTGCTCCGGTGATGGGGTTTATGGTGTAAGTCTCATTCCAATACTTGATTGGAGAGAAGGTAGGGTTTTTGGGTGGTTTGGACGAAGATGGTTCATTCTTCTTAACCCAAACGGGTCGAACCGAGATTTTCGGTTTCTTTGAAAGCTTGGATGAGCAAGCTTTGGGTGAGTGGGGTTGTGACAAAGAAATGTCAAGGTTAGGACTGTAGGAGTTAGGCATTGTGAGAGTGTGAGAATGATATCTCAAGGTAATGTGAGAATGAATTCTCAAGGTTGGGAAGGTGTGAGAATGAAATCTCAAGTTTGGGGTATAAGTAAAATGTAATCAAGGTAAGAATTTGAATACAAAATGTGTATTATCAAGGAATGTTTAGTCAATTTGAGTAAACAAGGAATCTTGACTGGGAACAGGGTTTAAAGGTTTTGACCAAAAAAATTCGTCAAAAGCCACATTTCTGGCCGCGGTACCTTATATGGGCCGGCGGTTCCATATTGCTAAGGAACCGCGGGTCCTTAAGGAACCGCGTCCAGTGGACTTTAAACAATGTTTTTCCTGGGTTTTGGGAAAAACTAAGACTTTTTCAAAAAGTTGCAAATCTTGGAATTTTACCTCTATTAGAACCAAAATATGCTAGGATTGCATAAAGCAACACATTCACAAAGAATGTCTTGACAAAGGGTGACAAAATAATTTAGATATCATTTTGAACCAATTTTAGTCAAGTTTAGGGGTTGTGATAGATTTAGGTTCAATTTTAATTTCAAATTAAAGTTGATTAGTGTGCACAAAAGGATAGAATCACACAAAGCTAAATCCATAACACACCAACAAGATACATTCATTAATAAGGAAACAAGAACAAAGATAAATAAAACTAACTAATACATAGCTAGCTTATCATAAAATCTAGATAAATAGTTTTCTTTGGCTTGTTGTTGTTGAAAACTCTTATTAAGACACCTCCATCATTCATCTCCTAGGAGGAGGCATGGAGAACAAAGTAAGCAGGAAATCTTGCAAACCCCTATGAAGTCCATACATATCCATCCTTAGGTTTTGGATGAGAAAGTGGTTGTAGAGACAACATGGACATCTAGGACCATGAGTTTGTTGAAACCCAAAGTAAGGATCACCCAAGAGGAGGGAAAGAGGGACACCCAAAATTGGGATGTTTGAGTTGGGTGGAGGTAGAGGAGGCAAGTTCTCCAAGGGTGATATGGGTGAAAGTGGAGGCATGTTCCCCAAAGGGGAAATGGGTGAATGTGGAGGTAAATCCTCCAAGGTTGGTGAAATGGGTGAGTTGTGAGGGGTAAATGGTGAAGTCACCAAAATGTCATCAAAGTCATTCCCAAAAGGAATGCTTTGGATTGGTTGAGGTTGTGTGGTCACTTCCAAGGGTGCACTTAGAGTGAAGGGTGAGGAGAGCTCATTCATTCTAGAATTGAATGAAGAGGAGGTAGAACCAATGGAGTGGTTAGTACCATGGGTGGAGGAGGTCTTGCATGGTGCAAGAGGTGGGGAAGGTGATGAAGAAATGAGGATAGGAGCATTCTCATTCTTGGGTGTATGGAAAGGTGAAGAGTTAGGCTTAGCTACCTTAACCCTTATTTTGAGTGTTTTTTCTTGGGGTGGAGGTCTTGGAAGTGTTTGAGGTTTTGGTACACACCATGGTTGATTAGGGTGGTTTAAGGTTTAGGGAAGTATGTTTGATGTGTGAAGAACATGCAAACAAGGTGGGTTTAAATGTTTAAGGGGATGATCCAAACTAGTAATAGGTTAAAATCATTTTAGGTGAATAATGAATTTAGATACCCTAGTTTAGGAAATGTGCAGTTTATTACTGAAAATCATGCAAGGTTCACACAAAATTAAGAAAACAGTGTAAAGCAAAGATGCTGTCGTGCACAGTGGCCGGCGGTTCCTTATCTAGGACCGGCGGTACCTTATCGATAAGGAACCGCGGGTCGATATGGAACCGCGTCCAGAAGGTTTTCAAAAATTTCCCATTTCAGTTTTTGATAAACCCAGATTTTTCCCAAAGGTTTTACAAGCCAAAGTTAACTACATATCATAATTTAATAAGCTAACTATCATATGGCATGCACAAATCTATGTAAAACACAAACATTATTGCAAGAGCAACATTTAGGATCAAAATAAGTAATAATCCAAACATGCAACATAAGTAAATAAACAACTAAACCAAAGTGTTAATAAGCAAATGTTAAAGCTGCAAAAGATAACCAAACTTTGACATAACTCAAAGTCTTCACCTCCTTTTCTTGCCTAAATCCTTGATCATTTTTCCCAGATGCTTGATTCCCTTTCTTGACTCAATCCGGTGTTCATGCAAATCACCTCGGGTTCGAAGATTTTGACGGTAAAGTTCCTCCAAATTGAGATTATTAGGAACTTCACTAGAGGAATGGTGGGGAGGGGAAGTAATGTCATCTAAACCATCCACGAATGAGTTTGTGGAGTGGTGAGAAGAACTCGAAGAGTCAATGGGAGCACTTGTGCCAATGCCATCACCATCACTTGTTGGCATGTCCATGTCCTCATCACTGAACTCTTGTTGATCGGATTTACGGTCAGATCTTGTCTTTCTCTTATACACCTCTCGAATAGGTAGCATGACCCGTTTGACCGGATGAAATTGAGAAAGATCAAGATTTGGAAAATCACGGCCAACCCTTTTAAAAAGGCGAATGAGAAGCATTGCGTAAGGGAGGTTTGTTTTAGGCTTATGAATAGCATAATTGATCCGTTGAGCAATAAAATATGCCAAATTGTAATTGGTGTTGGTAAAGATGCAATATAACATATGCACTAAACACGCCGGAACATGATCCCGGTTTCCACCAAGACAAAACAGATTTTCCCTAAGGATATTGGTCCATTGAACCATATTATCATTAAGGTCACTCAAGAGAACCTCATGACGTTTCACCGAACGTACCTTAGTATGAAGGCTTCTCTTAACGGATCGATTACGCTTTTTGGAGACAATGTCGACAATGAAGTCAAGATCAATTTCCTCATGATCATTTGGAGAACAATTGTCAGTTTCAAGGAGAGCACTAAGCTTCCATTTATTCGTGAAGCGACAAATGCCCACAAATGATACATCAAGAATTTGACCAAACACTTCGAGAGAGTATTGAATGAGTTGATCTTTTAAGATAAACCTAACAAATATTCCATCATTGTTTTCAATGACAGATTATGTGCTAAAGAACTCCAAAAGGAATTGAGGATAGATGTCTTCCTTAATGTTCAACAAACAATCAAATCCAATGTGTTCAAACATGGACTTGATGTAGATATAATTCTTGATATCCTCTTGAACAACTCTACCCTCATGAAAGCAACGGGATTTGAGAGAGGAAAAAGTATGGGCAAGGTGAGTTGAGTGACAAAAGTCGGATAGGTTTGGCATATACTTTTTGGTGAGTTGATGATCCTTTTGGTATTGTGAAGGCATGATTAGTACCTAATTATAAACACAAGACAATATTTCTCCAATCACTCATATGAAAATTAAAAAGGAAAAACAAAAATGAAAATGTGTTATATCAACTTCTTGACAAACATAGGATTGAATCCTTATCATTTTCATGTTCACAATGTGTCTATTCCATCATTAACCAAGAACACATGATCTATGTTAGATCAACAATGGATTAGATCATTGGTTTTTCAAAACAAGGTTTTTAGGTAAGCATTAACAATGCCATTACCTACTTGTTCATGGGTTCATCTCAAATCCATAATTCAACCAAAATCATTTAGCCTAAATTCGGATTTGTTCTATAAGTGGGTTTTAGTGAAATCTTAATGAATATGAACCTAAGGAATCATAGTAAAATAACTATGTCAACCCACATTCCTATCAAGGTTTTAATTCAATTTCAATTTTAAAAATCCCCAATTATGAAAGGATAAACCCTAGAACAAAATAGATGAAATTGAAAGAAAATACTTACAATTAATTGATGCTAGATGATGGATGAGTGAAACCCACAACTTGGAATCAATTAATTTGAGTGATTGAAGGTTTTGGAAGCTTCAACAATGGTGGAAAATGAAAAACCCGTCGGCTGTGTGTTTTTGGGAGAGAGAGAGTTTGGTTTGAAAAAGAATTAAAAAAACACAAACTGGCGCTCTGACAAAAGTTTCTGCCCGCGGTACCTTATCAATAAGGAACCGCGGGTTTGAGCCGAGGAGATAAGGAACCGCCTACAGAGACAGGTTTCTATCTCTAAAAACGCCAAATTTTGAAAATCCAGTTTTTCTAAAATACTTAAAATTAAATCATGAGCCTTTTAGAATATCATTGGATCATCATAACACTAAGCAATATGCCTTAACGAAGGATTACGAGTTAAATCAAGATCGAAAAGAACCGAAACGGACAAACGACTACTCGTAGCAAAACGACTTAGTGGAGAGAAGTCAAGAGAAGTGAATAAAGACTAGGATCAATGCTCAAGGGATTAATGACAATCTTCAAGTAGTTGAAACGAAGAGCTTGTGTCATATATAGTGGTTTAAGACGTGCCTTTCTGGCGAAACGATAAACGGCTTTGGTAATGAATAAGTACAAAGCAATTATTCAAGTCTAAACTAAGATCACTTTCAATAATAGTCTTAGTCTAAACTAAAATATGAGCAAAGTATTAATTCACTTTCTCTCCCACGAAGGGCCTACTAACCGTATGGGTGCAAACCATATAAATCATGCTTGATACTTTAAGCTTCTACTAACTCACTCTACATCACCATAGTGAGTCAAGTATCCAAGCAATGAAGGTTTGAGAGGATAAAAGAAAAGAATCACAAACCACAAATAAATGTCAAGGAAAGGATGCCGATAACAAGCACATAGTCAAGTAATGATCAAAAGAATGATCAAAGGGCGTGTGGAAGAACGAAAGCGTACCTTGGCCACAAAGAGCAATCCATGAAGGAACAAGTGCTAAGCCCAATCAATGACTATGATGAATACTAAGTCTTCAAGGACTAGTATCATTCCCAATCATCTTGGTTTCATCATTCAAAGATGTTAAAGATCAATGAAGATGATTCTTCTACAAGTGCAAGTGACTCAATCCACAACCAATTAAGTGATTGATCTTCATGAGTACCTGCACAAAGCAAGATGCAAACTAGTAGATACATTTCAAGAGTATATCTAAAGTGCATAAAGGCTACTAATCTTAAGTGGGATGCAATATTATCAATTAAAAGACCTATTTTTCAAAGAAAACATAGTTTTGACCAAAGGGAAACTTTAGTACAACTAGACCTTCTAATTTGAGGAGACAATGGATCTATCCAAGTTTAAAAGTACAATATACTTCAAAGATCTTGAGTGACCAGCTCTCTAATACCAATTGTAGAAACTAGAGGGGGGGGGGGAGGTTGAATAGTTTCTCTTCGATTGGTGACAAAATTAAAATTACTTTCAATTTGGTTTGTATCAAAACTATCTTTTACTTGATGCTAAGTTGCATAATGATTAGGTTCAATTGAAATACACTAGCAGGGATAATAAGCAAGTATAATGATAATGAAGTAAGTAAAGAGCAAGGAAGGAGACAACCTAGTGGGAAGACACCAAGATTTATAGTGGTTCGACAACGAGGCTCTATCCTCGTTTCTACTCCACTCCTCGAGTACACCTACTCGAGATTTCCACTATATCCACAAGCTCCCTTCTCGGCGGAGAAAACCTTACATCGTTGCTTACATTATTTTCTGACACTAAGCTAAATGTCGAGACCTAATCTTTAGCTAGGACCAATCTACACGACGTTTCCTACTTCACAATTTAACGACACAAGGCTAGATGTCGAGTTCTAATCGAAAGGTAGAACCAATCTTCACGACGTTGCCTACTTCACCATTTTACGACACAAGGCTAGATGTCGAGTTCTAATCGAAAGCTAGAACCAATCTTCACGACTCCACTTTGAAGCTAAGTGAGAACTTCACACAACACAACTACTAATCACTTTAAAGTTTAGTGAGAACTCACAAGACACAACCACATCACTTTATAGTTTAGTGAGAACTCCTAATCAAATCTATTACAACTCAACTAGACTAAACAAGTACACACATGTAGCTTGGATTTACACAAAACAAATCCAAGCAAACACATATGCAATGGATGTACACAACAAATCCAAGTATCCACAAATAACTTGGATGAACACAACTAGTCTAAGTATTCATAAATACATTGGATTGACCTAAAACAAAAAGGTATCATGATGAATATGACTAGCTCATAAATTCATCTTTATCACTACACTAATGAGTGAGTGATCTTCTCATTGGACATGGTAAAGGAGGGGATCAAGAGGATAATCATATGTAAACATCCTTAACAGATTAAGTGATCATTTACTAATGATTATGCTATAGAAAATAGAAAAGGGGCTGAGAAAATTGTCCAAGAGGCTTACTGGAAAATGAGATTTGACCCACTATTTAAAGGAGACAAAGTTACAACGGATATATAACGGCTACTGTGCGCGGTACCATATCTCACCCCGCGGTACCATATCGCTAAGGTACCGCGTAGGTACTTAAGGTACCGCCACTAGACTCCGCTCCATTTTTTGTCTTTTAGTGGGGTGGGAATATCTGGGGTATTTGAACCCTTCAAAGGATATTCTAACAGCATTTGGAATATGCCATTTTCAAATTTTCATTTTCCATTTTAATAAAACATTTTCTAAAAAAGAAAGTTTATTAAAAAGTCTTTTGTCTTATTAGCAAAAGTGAGTTTTAAGGATAATCATTTTGATGATCACTAAGTATGATTAAGAAAGGTTAGTGATATGATTATTACCTTGATAATAGTGTTAGTTAAATAATTCATTTTGTGTTTCTACACTAAATGTGTTGTATGGTTTGTTGTGATCAAAACTAAGAAGGATTAGTTAACACTAATAATGTTTTTAGGCATTACTTGCATTAACAGAGTTGTGTAAGCATAGTGTGCCTGTATCGATCATCTCTATCAAGATCCTCGCTTCGCATCAAATTTCTAGAGATTTGCTCAGAAGTCATTGGGAACGAACCTTGATGAAAGTACTGTTTGCCACCCCAATCGAAGGGACGAGGTAAAGTAACGATACGAAACACTAGAAGTCTTGTTTTATGTTTGAATGATTTACCTTTGGTAATGAACCGTATAATCGTTTTTCCTTTGGAGAGATTATCATTGATAATTATCGTATTAGGATCGAGATTGAATCTTGTTAGGATCTAAATATAAGAGCATCTGTAAGCAAGAGTTGGGATGAAGACATCCGACATACACCCATTGTGAGTTGGACATGCCTTTTAAGTTTAAGGTTGCCTATGATGACAAACCTAACCTTACAAAATACCCGACCCGCGAGACCTGAGATGATTGTTGAAATTAGGATCTGATTATTGACTCCCAGTAGTGGGCAGGAGGTTATGTGAATATGAAATGTGGATCTTGAATTATAGGATGGGTAGCGAAGTTATGCCAAAAATTTTCACCTTGGAAAAATGAATTGATGATCTGAAAGATCATGGGAAATAAGTCCCCGTTGTATGGGACCATTGAGATAATGTAAAAGTTGGTTTGAAATGCATATAAGTTGGATCTACCCTGGGACTTCAAGGGCTGCGTGAATTATGTTTCGTATATCGAACTTGATGAAACATCTATCAAGTGAGAATCTGATTACTTCTTGATAAAGTTTAGATCGGCGAGGAGTTGCATTCATCAAAAACCCGTGAACATCATGGATAGAGAAAGTAAGTTAACATTAAGCCTGATCGTACTCCCGTAGTTATGTTTGATGAAACTCGCGTACTGTAATGAATTACACTTGTGAGAGAAGATCAATCTGGAGGAAATACCCACATGGCTTTAACTCTATAAGAAGCGAGTGGTAAGATAAATCGAACTTTGAGGACAAAGATCCTGTTTAGGGGTAAATGTTGTGACAATCCGTCAATTTATGGTCGATATTTTATTCTCAAGTATTATTCAAAAACATTATTTTAAGTTATAATATGAACTCACTCATTTTTGGGAAAAAAGTTGGGTTTACGTCTTGAAGTGGCATCGACTACGTCTAAACCGGAGGACTCTACGTTACGTGCTTACGTTTACATACACCGTCTTTGGTGACAGTCCGACACTTCAGGAAATAAATTTATTCTTGAATATTATTTTGGGAATTTAAATTTGTGTTGGTTCATAAACTCACAAATTTACAAGAAGAAATTAAGACTTACGAGCATGATTTAACGTCCTTTACGACTAAACCGGAAACCTTAGGATTACGTATTTACGTTTTTGAACTCCGTTTTTTATGAGACAATTTTTATTAGATTCGTTTTGTGTCGTTGATTCATAATTTATAAAAACGGTTTTCGTAAAACAACCCGAGGGCACGCAAATCGAAGAAACTAGAATCGAGGAATACCCGTAAATTAGTGTGGATGAGAAAAGATAACTCTTTCCCCACCCCTGCATGTGGTGTCCAACATGCACCCAACACATTTGATATGTGTCAAGCTTACTTAGTAAGCTAGGACACTTGTTCTAGTTACTTGCAACTTAACAAAACCACCAAAGGCTAAACCACTAACCTCATTTCCCACTCATGCAAAACTTACAACTCTCTCATCTCTCTCTCACTCTTTGCCGTCCCAATTCACAAACAAAACACCCATTTGATCAAATTTAACCACAAAATCTTATGTTATTTACACATATGATGAAGCCCTTTTGAAGCTCTATTGATTGGTGGTAATTTTAACATCCAAAGAGGAGATTTCTTGGTGTCTTGGGGCTGATTTTCCACAAGGAGTTCTTAAAGATAGGTGATCTTGAAGTTGATATTGGTGTACCACAAGTTTTGCCAACAAAAGTCAAGATTGATCTTAACTTTCATAATCTTGGTGATAACAAGATCATCCTTCCCATTTCCTTGTTATTTTTGTACATGTAAATTGTATTTTCTTTGTTGATGTATATGTATATGATGATATATGATGATAAAAATATTATGTAGGGATCATGTGTTGATAAACTTGATTAAAAAGATTGAAAACTACATGTAAAAAGGTTAAAATCTTGCTTAAATAAGTAGGCTGTATAAAACAGTAAAGAAACCTATGATAAATTGATAAAATGACATGGTTTAATTAATATACAGTAAGTTATAAGACTTGTACATATGTGAGAGTTGGCCACACAATGGAATCCTTAAAATGAGTGAGATATGATCAAAACAATATTGAAGTCCAAATCTGTATAGTTTGTCTTGGACGAAATTTAGAGACATTTAGAGGTTGATTGAGCAGTAGCTAAAACTGAGTTAATTGTAGCACATATCATGTAGTTTGTGGTGTCTAAAAATTAGCTTCTATCTCCTTGTAGAACTCAAGATATGGTAAAAATGGTGAAAGTGAAAATCATAATCCGATTTGTAAAATAAATGTATATATTAAAAATGAGCACTTAAATAAATATAATATAAAATGTATACCTAAAACCCACTAACTTATATATTACATATAAATAAGTATGTACTTTAATAAATAATAGGGACATTTTATAAAAATGGCAATATAATAAGTTTTATAAGTTATAAAACTATATACATAAGTTTTATGTCTTTTCGGCTAAAACCGATAAACTAACGTTTTCGTCAATTAAAACTTAGACGGTCGGACTCGTCTAATGTAAACTTTTTATAACTCATATACTGATGTATAAGTATATTTGACAGTAAAAACTGATAAAACCCGAGCTTTATAAATTATGGACATTAACGGGCCAAAGTAGCCTTATTGGATTATTGACCCAACTAGTTTGGATAAACACTAATGGACTTACTCATTGGGCTTAACCCACTTGGGCCCAACATGTGAGTATAAGGCTGATATTAAAAGTATAAAATGGGCTAATATAATGTAATGGGCTTATCATGGGCTTATTGGGCCTTAACATGTAAACAAGTTAAACTAGTGAAACTAGTATAAAAATTTACCAACACATAACACTATAATGTTGGATAAATATGTACAATCCCACTTGATCCTCATCATATTTATAAAATCATCATATATATACAGAGTTATTACTTTTATAAAGTCATTGGACAAGAGTCTAAGACGAGTATTATTTGTCTAGGTTTCCGTGATTGAAGTACGTACCGTACATCCAAATCGCCGATAACCCGCCTTTCCCAATCAACGTGAGTTCATAGCCTCGCTCTCTTTTAAATGTTTTATGAAATGTTTTGTAAACCCGCGAGGGAGGTAACGTGTTAGTTTTAATTAAATAGGACACCAGTTGTCCCGACTGTTTGCTTATTGATTTGGACCCGGATGATTGTATGACCCGATGAATGATTATATGACCCGATGAATGAAATGAAATGGATTATTATTAGTTAGGTTATGTCACTAAAAGTCCCATTAGCATGAATTGTGAACAACCGGGATTTGGTAGACGCTTATGCATATAATAGTACTATTTGGGGAAGATCACCCCAGTTCGCGCCTTGACGGTTGATCCCCGTTGTGCCGCATTGATTGGTAAGCAAATTTATGTATGAGAAGACTTATATAAGCATGATTATTGTGACGACGCGCTGTTTTAGATGGACAAATGAGTTTCGGGTTAGCTACCCGTTGTTTGTTATAGTAAGGTAGCAAGCGGCTTATGATAATCCAATAATGAAAATACTGCGATACGCATTGAATTACAATATATTGCCTGACTAGCAATACGGGGTCTTATTATTGATATTATGTTCGTGTTTTGGTTTTACATAACCATATTCATATAACGGTTTTTATTTAACTCTATACAACGTTATAAAACGTATTGTATGATGCTTTTACGACATTGGTTCGTATAATGGGTTTGAAGGCAAAAGCCTATAGTATGATTTACAACAAAGATTTGTATAAAATGTTTTTGGCTTATTTTATGGCCTACGATAAAGAATTGTACAAAATGATTTTCGGTAATAATTTTATACCGATGATATATTAATGGATTTCATTAGACTCTATGAATTCACTCGGCGTTTTCGCTGACCTTTTCTTTTAACATGTTTTATCTCAGGTACTTGAAGGTAATTCTCGGGAAGACAACAAGAATTTATGGCCCGCACTAAATTAACAATTTCCGTTCAAATGTTTTGTAAAATTGTATGAAATACTATGACTTGGGACCTATGTAAATTTGATATTGAATGGAAAATGCTTTAATATTAAACGACGCGATTTTAAGCGTTGTCTATGATTTGAGTAATGTTCTATCCCGTAACACCAACGACTCTTCCGCTGAACTAAAGTATGAATATCTGGGGGTGTTACACCCATTCTGATTTACTTCTATATATGTCCTAGGACATGTCCCAAGACCAGAAACCAGGTCTAGAAGCTAGCCATTATAGCTCTTGAATCTTTGATAACAAGATGTACTCATAGGTATCCATTAGGAGCCATTTTGGAGCATCCTAGGTAATTTCTATGTTAGCTATGCTTTGATATTTTTATAATGACTTATTAAGAGTTTTTATAATGCCAAAATAATTTTAGAAAGATAATCTAAAAGAAACTAATTCATTTCATCATTTTAAATGAAAGTTACAAGTTAAAGATGTCTTAAAACCCTAGTTTTGTGATTTACATAAAATAATAAGCAAAAACCCATTTCAAAAGCTATAATTCTGGTAAAATGTTTTTATTATTATTATAAACATGGTTTGAAACTTTGTTTTAAAATCCTATATCATTTGATCTATTTTTGAGATTGTTATGTGATTTTTACAAGTGTAGGGACTAAAACTGTCATTTTTGAAACTATTTAACATTCTGAGCCAAAAGTGTCATTTTATGAAAGTTAAATATATAATAATAAATATTGGAAAGTTTGAGGTCCTAAGGTTAAATATTGAGGGTTTAAATGCAAATACTAAAATATATACTTTAAGGGTTAAAAGTGTAATTATACCAAAGTATAACTAAAAGGGCTATTTTTGCCAATTTTGAAACTAAAGAAGATTAATTATGAATATGAGGAATTAATAAAAGTATCATGTTAGTAGGGATCTTTGTACAAAGATGTTCCATCTCGATATTACGTTCTGACCGAGTCGTTGCGTTTACGATTTAAAGTGCCCTCTCTCCTCAAATGTTTATAGAATGGCTTCTAAGTATGATGGCCCGAACGATGGTGCTAGAATTACAACCAAATAATAATTAAAGAAAATATAACCCAAACTTAAAGAGATTGATCAAAAGATTAAAGACATGATACTATACACAATCTATTAATCCAGGTTTGTGTGAGATCAAGCTATTGTTTATGAGACCAAGTTGTGGTTTGTATGATCAAGTTGTTTATCTGTGAATGAAATATATCTGATTATATCTCGGATTCTATGGACATAAGGTGAGTTCATAGCCTCACTTTTAATGCTTTCTAAATGATTTGAAAACCAGTGAGGGGTATATATGCTAAAACTAGAGTACATGTGTTTTTAAATTGTTTTGACTATATGATTTTTAAATATAATATTGTGAGTTCATAACCTCACTTTTAAATGCTTTATAAATGAGTTAAAAATCCGTGAGGGGGATATATGCTAAAACTGGAATACAGGTGCTTTTAAAATTGTATGGTATGATTATTGACACTATGTTTACTATTGCCATTAAGTCCCTCTTTAATCATGAACCGCTAATCATTTCTTGAAAAAGAGCGCTAATATTATGAATAGTACTATTTGGGGGTTGACATCCCTATCTGGACAAGTCGTGCTTGCCAGCAGCTGAGGGTTCCTACCTTGGCTAACAGATACACTTTATTTTGCTAAACTAAGGATAGTCTGGCAGGCTTCCTTCTTATAAGGGTAGTTTGTTGCTTATTGTCTAGCAGCGGGGTCATGAGCATAGTGTAGTATGATAAGTATTTCATGTGGGTGTATAAAAACGTAGCCGATATACTTATATTCAAAACTATTATTTCAAACCTATGAATTCACTCAACCTTTGTGTTGACTTTAAGCATATATCTTAGATAAATGGTGACTGATAGCATGGAGCAGCACAAGGATGGCATGAAGAGGCACAAGACTGAAATTATTCTAGATTTTGGGAACCTCATATTGTAAAACTCTGATTTTTCAATGAAATATAAAGAAAGTTGATTTCATCACTCTTTTGAGTTGTTTTCTATTATTATGACTTGTATTCGATGAAGTAATACCCCAGGTCAATGTTCCGCTGCGTAAAGGTAAAATGAGGGTGTTACACATGAGTTGGTGATGACAGGTATGATTGTTTATTTTCTTTTTAGATAGATTTTATCCTCTCTCACATGATACATTAAAGACTATGATTAAGTTTAATCTTAAGTTGATAATATCAACCATGTAGCTTATCAATTTCTCAGGTTTCTTCACACTCAGATTCATAAATGAATAAGGTTCGTAAGCATCCTCATAGTCCTTAGTGTTTATTCAAGAAAATTTTAAGCAGGGATGCTCACAAGTTTAGAGGAGCATGGTTGGGAATAAAATATGACTAAGTCATTTCCACTATCATGGATTCACATGTTAGTCATTGTTCCCCTGCTAAGCTTAATGAAGATAGTGAGATTTGTTCCTAGTGTATGTTGCAGATTCTCTTGTTGAGCAGATAACTATAGAAGAGATACAAGTGCGTTTCAGTTTTTCTTCTTATTATATATTACTTATTTGTTTAGTACTTATCTTGTACAGACTCCTCATGTGTATAAAAGGAGAACTTAGGTTTAGAAGTTAGTATCACTTCTTTCCTTTCATTTTATAGTTGTAAGATTTGTGTAAACCCTAGTAATATCAAGATTACTCATATATTTCTCATTGAATATATTAAATCTTTGAATTGTTAATCATTGTTCTTGTACTAGGCATTACATTCCGCATAATACTTAGTATATCATTCACACAAAGTTTCTCTCGTGTTAGTTTGGATTTAATCTTACTTACACTACCTTACAAGCTAAGGGAATTCGATCTGAGTTTGGGGTCAACATACAATGTCTTTGTAGATTTCATTCTCCATGAAATTCCTAGTTCTTTTAGAAATCAATGGCATGTTAATCTCGGATATGCTCATCTACTATTCCTGACTTGGATGACGAGGATCATGAATAAGATGTCGAACTTAACCATGCAAACCCCACGTGGTACCCGGCTCAAGTACACCAAATAATCATGAGTTTCACATCACCTCTCACTTATGTTTTCATATTAATGTGTCAGTGAACCATAAGCACTCTATTAACAGTCGATATGAGAGATGTGCGATTTCACGGGTTAGCATACTATTCACATTTGATGTATTTTCTAAAACAAGAATTTGTTTTAGTACTTTTAGATTAATAATTTTAATCTTGACATCATCCAATCAAAAGTTCTTGGTAGCTCCATCTAACACACCAAGAAACAGAGAAGCAGGTCAGCGCGAAACATACTGAAACCCCGAATTCTTTAGGGAAACATAGCAACCCGCAGTATATCGTTCTTATAGTTTGTTCATCATGGGTGAGTCAGTCTATCGATTGACTGACGATGTACTAAACTAAATGATACATATAACATAAAAATTATAATATGTATAATAGGTCTATTATTAAAATTTTAAACTTATGGATTTGATTTTAAACTTTTAAAACTCCGTAGAAATATTTTAACAATTAAAACAGAAGATACATAATATAGATTAATATTAAAAATTAATGATCACAAGTGTATAACATAATGTCTAATTACTCATACTTATCACATGTTTATAGTCTACTATTTAAGTGCTAATAGAATTAAGCTAAGGCTCTTATGCCACCCATGGTTTCCTATATCCTAACTAGATTAACAAGCAACAAAAATTAACAACAATATAACGCAATAAGGGCACTAACCCTAAATGATCTAAACTTAATTCCAGAATCAACTTAAACAAAATAAATAAATAAGACAATAAACAAAAAAACGGATACTAACCTTTTGGAAAAACCGATTTCCCACATGCGTAAACCACCTTAGTCGAGTTAGGAGGCGAGTACCCACACGAGGTCGCCTCTAATAGCTCACACCCACGAACCAAATATAAATTAGAGATTCGAACTCCTATGGTCCTGATACATAAAAGACTCTTATAAGGAGTATGAATTCACCGATAGATAGAGAGAAGAGATGAGCAAGGAATGAGGTAAAGGGGTTCTCTATTTATATAGAAGAGTAAGGGTTTCACTTCACCCTTTGTGGAGATGTGGCATAAAGTTCATGTTCCACCTACGACGTAGGTATTTGAGCCCCTGTGCCATTGACGGCCCGTATCCAGCCTACTTCTATACACCAATCGTAGTATCAATACTTTCCGGTGTAGCAAACCTCAAAATTATATAACCCTTATCGTTCTCTTAACGGTTCACTAAGGGAAACCCAAAAGGACTCTACTCTTGATGATAGTCTCACCAATCAATTATGAACATGGACACTAAATACAACAAAATATTATGTAGGAAATAAATCTAAGTCGAAAGGTTCGATAGCGGATAGTCATGACGCAAAAGAAGCTTTGACTTTCTGTTCAAATTATTTTGGGGTGATATGACAAAATTTAATCGTTCCGACTGTAATGTGTCATGTCCTGCGCCAACATGTTATCTTTAGGTTCTTCGGTCAATATGTAAAAGCAATGGTAAATGATCGTTATTTGATTAGATCACCAAGAATTAAAGAAATTGATATGGTATGTACTTCACAACTATCCTAAAATCGACACGCACCTGGCCGTGTTCGAGAGCCAAGCGTTTTATTTTGAAACTTCTTTTTCCTAAGTTATCTCTTTGTTGAGTAATTCCAATATCACGAACATTTTCAAGATATTTCCTAACAGTGACATGAAACAAAAATCCCCTTACTAGTTTTAGCCGTAGGTGAATTTATTATATGTAGTTCTCAGGTAAAAATAACGACTTTATATCACTAATCTCAATCTATTATTGGTATCTTTTTTATAGATCCGTAAACATAGCCATGAGAAAGACCCAAGTATAACTAATGGGCTATTCACTTTGGCATGTGGACCATCATCGTCTCTAATATCGGTCCATTCTTGTGTGGTCAACGGTGTGAGGTTTCTCATAGACAACTGGGATGCACGTCGTACTACTCAAGACAAAAACATCATCACATATGAAGTATGGTGAAATGTATTATGGCCAACTTGAAGAAATTATCGAGTTTTCGTATATCTCGTTCATAGCTGTATTGTTCTGAGTTAAGTAGTCCGACACTAGAAATGCAGGACATAAACTCAAACGTTTTTTCATTAGAAACAACATATCTCATCTTGGCATCTTATGAGTCGTTTAGAGATGACTAGTACATTCTCAAAACATAAGTCAAACAAGTCTTCTACCTTGAAGATATGGCCAGACGAAAACGTCATGGAGGGTCGTCCAAGATGTGAATCATAAAAATCCAAACGAGGATGTCCTCGTGGTAGAGGATGATCATGATATTGTACATGAAAAAACTCATCTTATATCACATTTTCTGCTAGTTTGAATTATTTGAGTTTTACGACATTGATATCGATGGGTCAATCAACAAAAGTTGAGGCACCATCATATATCATTATATTGAGGATGATGATTTTATTAATGATGAAGACGATGTTCTTCTTGATTTGGTAGATTATCATGATGAAGTCTTTACCAATGCTGTTGTGAAGATGATCAAGGCGTTGTTTATTCTAGTGATGAGGAAGATTGATCTTAAATTGTAACTTGTAATTCAACACTTATTTAAATGAATGAAATTGTTTTGAATTGTTTAAATGTGTATATTTATTTGAATGTGTGCATACTCATGTGAATTTTTTATGATTTTCTATATGTTATTCTACTTGTAATTGTACATATATCAGTAGTAGTAGCACGTGATAAGGATCACGATGGTGACTATGGTGGTGATAGCCCATGTCGTCTCCTTCTATGTCTGCTTGGCATCGGTTTATGAGGTAAGACTATATGAATTATTTGTTGATCCCAAACTTAGATCGATCAAGCTTTGTGTATACGAGATTAGATCAAGTAATACACGTAGAGAAACCTTTGCTTATGAATAAAGTAACTAAGTGTTATGCGGAATTAACACTTAATCTAAAACACAAAGATGTTAAACAAACTTTCACTTGTATTAGAATGATCGAACTTGATTACAATGAAAGAGGTTTAACTTGTGAAAACTTATGAAAACTGATGATTAACATTAACCTAAAAGATCTTCTTTTATAGAATAAGAAGTCTTGTACAATAAGCTACGAATCAACTATTCTAGGTAAAGATAATAATGGAAAATACAATGTCGAGCTTATCTTTACCATACACAAATAAAGAAACAAATAAACAAAAAGATTCGTATGAAGATATATTCCATCAGTGCTAATCTTCAAGGCTGTCAGCGTTGACTTCTTCAAGTGCCAACGCTTGGCTGTCAGCGTCCAATGTCATCCTATCAGCGCTTGAATTCTTCTTATCAGCGTCTAGTGAACTGACCCATATTTTATTCCCAACAATCCTCCCCTAAACTTGATATCTATTCCAATGATCAAGTTTCTGAATAAAAACTTAAGGCTTAGGAGGAATCTTGCAAAAACTTCTTATGTTGGTGATAAACATATCTAATCAAGTCCTTGGCCACGTCACTAGTATAATCAATCTCCAAGGGTGTCTCCATCATCTTCTCCAACACTTCTTTGGACAAGAAATAGTCAGCATCCACAAGTAGATACTCTAAAAACTTTGTAGAGCTCAAATGAAACACACCACAAGTAGAATAAAGCCTCCAATGAAGATTACTGAGATCATCTTCAAGATCCTTCCATATGGCAGGATCTGCTTCCTTTGGACCACACAAAGTCAAAAATGTGTTCCATAGTCTTATTCCATTTGCTGAAGTAGGTGCTTCAGCTGTATACTTGGCCTCTATTAATCTCCATAGATGCACCAAGTCTTCTCTGTCTATGCTTGCAAAGATAGAAATAACTGAAGTGAAAGTGTGTACCTCCTTTCCAAATCTGCCAATCTTCCAAAATCCACACTCATCTTCATCAAAACTTATGATTGGATTTCTGTCATCTAGAGGTACTACATTAACCAAATCTGAAGCTTCCAATGGAGAAAGCTTGAGATGCTTCCTTATGACACCTTCAGTTGGATAATACACATCCATATCCTTGGGAAATTGGAGAGGATCTCCTTTCTTCACTAGTCTTTGAGCAATCCTCAACTCCTTTTGAATCTGCATTTCCTCAGCAAGCTCTTGTTTTCTTTCTTCTGAAAGAAACTGGTAAACATTATTTTCTTGCACATTCCTCCAAATAGGATGTGCCCTATACTCTAACTCCTCAAAAGATAAAGCCAGCAACTTCTTGTATGTCCATCTAGGTTGATGGCATCTAAGCAACTTGTAATACAACTGCCTTCTATCTCTTTTAAGCCAAGTCTTGACCTCTTGTGCATTAAACCTCAAAATCACCTTTATATCATCTTGTACCCTGAGAAGAACTTCCAACCCCCAAATTTGATCTGACAAACTCATCCCTGGGTTGTCCATAACCTTGTCTTCCCAAGCATGGTACATTCTGGTGATTTCTGGAAGGTCCCAATCAATCTGATTCTTCAAATCACTCAATCTTTCCTTTGCTAACTCATCCCCATATTCAAGTCTTTCTGGATCTTCAATAATTTGAACACTTGAATCTGAGCTATCTTCTTCTTTTTCACCACCACTCTCTTCCTCACTCTCAGAAGTGGCAACAAATGGTGATTTACCACTCCTCTTCAAACCTCTTTCCAAAAGTTGTGCAGCCAACTGTTCATCAAATGCAATTTGTGCTGCATCTTTCTTTGGAACATCTTCTTCAACCAGAATCCCCTTACCCTTGTCTTTTGGATCAATAATAGGTAAGGTAGAAGAAGAAATCTGTGCGTTCAAGTTACCTTTATCAGCGCCCCGATTACCTTTGTCAGCGCTGGATGTGTCAGCGTTCAAACCTGTATCAGCGCCCATTGTTTCTGTGAAAGATCCTTCCAAGTTTAATGGTGTCACCTTGGATGTATCAATAACAGGATGCTGCTTCAGACTTGTAAGAGCTTCAGCAATACCTAAAGATTCACTAAATTGTGAACTCTTCTTACTGGCTGTATGAATCAGCTCATCCTCTTCATCCTCCCCTTTGGAAGATTCCTCCATCCTACTCCTGCTACTTGGATTCTCCAAAACAGTTACCCGCTCCCTCAATACTTGGAGTTCACGGCCCTGATTATTGATAATTTGTACAAGGCTGACATTTTGCTTTTGCAAGCTAATGACAGCAGCCGTCAATTCATTCAATGTCATAGGTTCCAATCTGCCCTCAGCTAGAATGGGGATTTGACCTCCCAAAATAGAATCATAGGGCATGGATGAGGTCTTAATGATGTTGGGACTGTCTTGACCAGCATCTAAGCTTGTGTCAATAGCCCCAGCCTCATCCATGGCACCAGCCACACTTGTGGAGGTGGTTCTCTCTGCAACAAGGCTAGGACCACTAGAGGAGAACACTCCAGTAGTCCTTTGGCGTTTATTCAACCTAGATTGTAATGGGGTGGAAGATGAGGTAGATTGTGTGGGTGTTGGTTGGTTAAGGGGTGTTTGGGATTGTTCAGGGATGTCATCAGCGTTGGGATCGGCTGTGTCAGCGCCAACATTTTGAGTGTCAGCGTTGACATTTGGTTGGTCAACGTCCATGTGGTCAGGGGAAGGTAATGGTTCATGGATAGGCTCAAGTTGAGGTGCAGGGTCTGGTTGTGGTTGAGCAGCCTGAATTACTTCAAGCATGGCTTGGGTGAGAGGGACAGATCTGTTTGTGGAGCTCATTTTGTTAAAAATGGTTTTCTGTTGTTTAGGGATCTCATAAAAAGTGTCATGATCCCTAGTACAATATTCTTGTAAATCAAAGACCATTTGCAAAAATCTTGGGTAAGCCAAAGTCATTTTACTTCCCTTATTTTTACACATCCCTTCAAAAATCATTTTTGAAAAATTATACTTAAGCCCACGTGTTATACAAACCAAAGCACTTGCAATTGACCTGTTGATTTCATTAAAAGAAGTACATTTTGGACTTAAGCATTGGAGAAGGACATGTATCAAATATTTCCAGTCAGAGGGAAATTCCTGCTTATGATATTTATTTAAAGTGACATCAGCAGGAATAGGATAACCCAATTCCCTAAGACCTTGTTCTATTGTTGCAATGGCAAGGGTAGTCACACCATCAGCGTCATCAAGACGCAAAGCTTGGCGAACCAAGGCTTCAGTGACCACCCATGTTCTTCCATGAACAGTAGATGTTAATGTGGTCACTCCATTAGCTGTTGTGGAACTAACATTATTCCAAAACTGTCTAATGTGTACGACAGGGACTAATGGTGTATGAGAAAGTGCATACCTTAATGAGGATGCATTTAAAAATGCCACCATTTGTGAATACTGAGGGAACAAATCATTATCAGCAGTCAAGTAAGCTACCATATTATGTTGGCTCTTGAACTCCAATGTTAATTTCTTTGAGTTAAACTTTGGTGCCATGTTGAAAGCTGTTTAGGTTATGTGATATGGGAAAAATCTAGGAGAAAAATGTTAGACAAGAAAATATGAATACCCAGAATAAAAAGATTAGCCAAATTTATAGGAGAGATGCATGAGTTTGATTGGTCAAAAATGAGGCAGTTATATTCAAAGAGTAATGATGAAAATATTGAATCAAATATAACTTATCTCATGCATTAATTAAAAGTAACAACTCCCCAAAATTACGGCCAAAGATTAGTCAAAAATAACAACTGGGTAGGGCCCACTAGGTGTCAACGGTCAAAAATAGCCCATCAGCGCCCAACGGCTATATTTTCTTGTCAGCGTTTGCGTAAAGCCTTGTCAGCGTCACAATTGGACGTAACAGCGTTTGGAGAAAAACTTGTCAGCGCCTAAAAATAAAAATAAAAATATTTAAAAAGAAAAAGACCTTAACAAAGTAATTTATCCTAAGGGAAATATCTTACAAGTTGATAATAATTACTGGGCGGCAAGCACTGTCCATTTATGCACACTTGCTTAAGCAAGATAGACACAAACGTCCTCTAGTGTCCCTTGCTAACCAAAATACTTACCAACAAAGTTATTTCATAAAATTCTTTGTAACTCCCAGGTAAACCCATAACCAAATTATTCCCAAGTCTCCCATCAGACCACAACCAATTCTAGGCCAAAAATGTCTTGGCAGCATGCATAGTTTATCAACTTTGCATGCTACAGTGCCTCATGGTTTAGTAAAACTAACCCATACTCACCTGTGGACACAATCTAGAATTGTGATGAGAGTATTGTAAGAATACCCAAGAGTCCTAAAGGTTCCTTAAACCTCCCCTTAAACTATGATACATGAGTTTCTCAAAATATATATGAACATTAAAAATTTATGTCAAGATAGGAATATAAATATTCCAACCATCATCCATAAACAGAAACATGTCCAAATAGCTCTTCAAAGATCCATAAGCAACTCTGTATCCAATGGCATAAAGCTACCACCACCTACACATTTAGATTGAAAACCACAAAACTAACATTTGTTGCTGACAGCGTCCCGACAACACTTATCAGCGTTGAAGGAACTCTTGTCAGCGTTAGACAATAATATCTCTAACAACGGCAAAATAACACTTGACAGCGTTACATTTACCTTTGTCAGTGTGAGAAAAATAAAGTGGAAAAATCTAAATCATCACAAAGACCAATAACAATGCATTATCCTGTACATACTTTTACAAAAAGGTTCCAAAACACATATTAAGTGAGATTAACCATTCCAATATTTGTTACCAAATATTGAAATCTTCCAGCATCAAAAGGTTTAGTTAATAAATCAACCACATTATCTTCTGTGGCTACCCTATCTGGTTGTATTAAACCTTTATCAAAGCAATCTCTTATAAAATGATGTCTAATTTCTATGTGTTTGGTTTTAGAATGATGTACAGGATTTTTAATAATGCATAAAGTACTGTTATTGTCTACAAAAATCTTGGTATGCATAAAATTATACCCATAATCCAACAGCTGGTTCTGAATCCATAAAACTTGTCCACAACAAGCAGCTGCAGCAACATATTCTGCTTCAGTTGTAGAGTTTGCCACCACTGTTTGTTTCTTGCATTGCCAAGATATCAATCTACTCCCAAGAAATTGACATCCACCAGTTGTGGATTTCCTATCAAACTTGTCACCACCATAGTCACTGTCTGAATATGCAATAAGCTCCAATGGAGAATCTTTTGGGTACCATAATCCAAGATCTGGATAACATCTTAGGTACCTAAAAATTCTTTTCACAGCAAATAGGTGACATTCTTTGGGAGTCACTTGATGGCGTGCACAAGCACACACAGCAAACATGATGTCAGGTCTTGAGGCTGTAAGATACATCAATGAACCAATCATTGATCTATAGTGCCTAACATCCACATCCTTTCCAGCTCCAATTTTTCCCCAAGGGTGTTCCCTATCCATATAAGTGGAAGCATCCTTCTCATGTGGAGAAAAACCATATTTCTTCAAGATTTCAGCTACATACTTGTCTTGGGAGATGAAGATACCATCTTCTTTCTGTTGAACTTGTAAGCCTAGAAAGAAGTTCATCTCACCCATTGCACTCATCTTGAATTTATCTGTCATAAGCTTGGAAAAGTCTTCACTCATCTTTGGATTAGTTGATCCAAAAATGATATCATCAACATAGACCTGGACAAGTAAGACATCCTTACCTTTCTTCTTTGTGAACAATGTCTGATCTATGGTGCCCCTTTTAAAACCATTTTCCACCAAGTAGGTGGACAATGTACCATACCATGCTCTTGGGGCCTGATGAAGTCCATACATAGCTTTCTTCACTCTATAAACCTTGTCTGGATTCTCAGGATCTTCAAAACCAGGAGGTTGCATGACATATACCTCCTCAAAAATTGTCCCATAGAGGAAAGCACTCTTTACATCCATTTGATAAACAGTGAAGTTCATACAAGAGGCATAAGCTAGAAAAATTCTTATAGCTTCAATTCTTGCAACTGGAGCAAAAACTTCTTCATAATCTATACCTTCCTCTTGTGTATATCCTTGAGCTACCAAACGTGCCTTGTTTCTGACCACAATACCTCTTTCATCTTTCTTGTTCCTTAGAACCCATCTTGTCCCAATTGGTCTCACATATCTAGGACAATCAACCAGCTCCCAAACATCCTGTATAGCAAATTGGTGAAGCTCATCCTGCATTGCTTCCACCCAACTAGGTTCTTTGAGAGCATCAAAAATCTTCTTGGGTTCTTCTTGTGACAGAAAACATGCAAACAAACATGCTTGTACAAGAGGGGTATCAACCTTCTTGTGTATATTGGCAATAAATCCACCAAGATTTTGATGGGATATTCGTGTCTGAACTGGAGCCATAACATCACCAATGATCTGAGATGAGGGGTGATCCTTTGCTGTAGAAGTGAGAACTCCTCCTTCAAAAAGTCTGGTGTCCTCAACTTCACGCTCCATGTTGCCAATATCTTCTTCATCAGACTCTCTTTGATCAACAGAAATCTCTTCATGGACATTGGAAGGTCCACCTTGTTCAAAATGGGAAGAGAAAAGATGTGCAAAGGTGTTGTCAAAGTCTGAACCTTGTTTGTCAGCGCTTGGGCTAACAACGCTTGAACTGTTGGTGTCAGCGTCTGATCCATCAGCGTCTGAATTGCTCTTGTCAGCGCTTGATTTCCCTTTGGCAGCGCCTGAAGAACCATGCATGTTTGTATTTGGTGGTATTTGGAAACCACCATTATCTTTTCTAGCAGCAGCAGCAGCATAATACTCATCTGTCCATATAGGAAGTGTAACATATTCTTGTGTGGGAGATGACTCAACTGCTGGTGGTCCATCCTTCTTAGCAACCTGTATACCTGAAACATTACCAATTCTCTTTTCCAAAACACTTGAAGTTACCTTCACAATGTCTGGATCAGTAACAGGCATATAATTTAAAGCTCTAGATAAAGGTTCCAAGTCAAACAACCAATTTGGACCACTTTCAGGATCACTAGGTTTACTTTCTAAAAACCTAAACATGTACTTTTTCAAGTATACGTTTTTCCTTTTTAATGTAAACCCTATATCCTTGGCTCTGCACTGAATAACCCATGAAGTAGCCTTCATCACCTTTTGAATCAAATTTACCTAGGGCATCACTAGTTTCTAAAACAACTACATGACATCCAAAAGGCTTGAGAAAACCAATATTTGGCTTCCTTCCCCAGAGTAACTCATAAGGTGTCTTATTATGTATTTTGTTGACCAATGCCCTATTTTGAACATAACAAGCTGTGTTAACAGCTTCAACCCAAAAGGCTATAGGAAAGTGGGCATCAGCCAACATGGTTCTGGCTGCTTCAATAAGGGTTCTATTCTTCCTTTCAGCAACCTCATTTTGCTGTGGGGTTCTAGCTATGCTAAACTGCCTAGTAATCCCTTTCTTGGCACAAAAATCATCTAACAACTGATTTCTAAACTCACCCCCATTGTCACTTCTAATAATTTTGACCTCATTACCATTCTTCTTCTCAATCTGGGTAATGAAATTAATCAGACTTTGGGCAGTTTCACTTTTCTTGGCTAAAAAGAAAGTCCATGTAAACCTGAAAAAATCATCAGTGATCACAAAACAATATGATTTACCCTTCAAACTTTCTATATTAGTTGGACCAAAGAGGTCCATATGCAATAAGTGAAGTGGTTTAGAACTGGAGTGCACCTGTTTAGATTTGAATGAGACCTTGTGCTGCTTGCCCTTAAGACATGCAACACAAGAGTGGTCATTGTGGAAAGCCTTTTCAGGCAAACCATCAACTAAACCAAGCCTCACAAGTCTATTGATATTCTTAAAGTTTATGTGCCCTAATCTCCTGTGCCAAAGATTACTTTCATCTACTGAGGCTTTAGCATAAAAACATGACATCATTTTATTATTCATCTTAATTCCATTAAGATTCACATTATAAATGTCTTTATGCCTTGGTGTTCTAAATTCTATGTATTTTTCCTCAGGGAGCTTGTAATCTTTGCTTAACACCAAGCACTCAGTATCTGTGAAAAGAACCTTATTTTTGTTATCACACACTTGTGATACACTAAACAAATTATAATCCAGTTCTTTTACCAGGAAGACATTCTCAAACCGTAGATTGTTGGTAATAAGGGTTCCTTTTCCTGTGATGGTGCCATAGCCCCCTCCAAAGTATACCTTATCACCATCTTGAATAGGAGTGAAGTTTGTCAGATAGTCTTCCTTTCCTGTCATGTGCCTTGAGCATCCACTATCCCAATATCCATAATCATTGATCTTCTTCTGAATGCCCTGCACATAAAGAAAACACATTAGTTTTCTTTGGGAACCCAAGCCTTGGAAGACTTGGATTCATCTGGTTGTTCAACAAGAACAGACTTGGTTCTCATAACAACCCCATTTTCATCCCTTTTTGAATGAAATTCCCAGTTAACCCCAATTGGTGTTGACATGGCTTTTGAAATATAATGAAACCTGTTGCATGTCATAGAAACACCAGTAGAATTAGAGTTTTGGTCTTGTTTTGGTCTCCATGTTAAGCTAGTAGAAGCTTTAGACCTATTTCCCTGTGGTTGCAAATACCTAGGTTTGGTAGTGTGTCTGTCAGCGCTGAAATTGTTCTTGTCAGCGCCCCGATTGCCTTTATCAGCGTTGAACCTAGGGTTTGCTACACGAACCCATTGCCTATTGGACCAAGTGTTTGACTTTTGGAAAGGTCTTAGGCCTTGTGTGTTAGACCCTCTAGAAAAGAATGGGACTGGTCTAACAACTTGTGAACTTTTGTTCACAAAGGTATTGGGTCTGACAGTGTTTGACCTATGTTGACTTTTGTCAGCGCTGAAATGGTTCCTATCAGCGTTGACATTGGAAGCGTTGACACATTTGTATGCCAAATGTGAAAAGCTACCACATGAGTAACAAGCTTTTCTAGACATAGTCTTAGGTCTAGAAGCAAAGAAGCCTGTTCCATGGTTACTAACTTGGCTTTTTGGTGACCTAGTATTCCTATACATCTCTGCATACTTAACACTAGGTTTTCTAACAGTTTGTGGGCCAAGGTTAACAGCTTTGCCAGTGATTGGGTGTGTGATTTTAATAGGTGTAGGATCATTGGACTCCACAATATTATGGCTCGTGATTGGTGTGGGCTCATTTGGACTTTCACACAACAACCCTCCCTTAACAAACAAAGTGTGGTTAGCTTTCTTCCACTCATCTAGGTCAGTCAGTTTTTGTTTGTATTCTTCAACTGGGGAAGTCACTCTAGGTGGAGGAATAAATTCCTTCTCTTGGAGTTCTGGCAAACCAGTCCAAGATAAGTCCTTTGATTGGACACCATAGAAATCCCCAGCTGGTGGTGGAACACCAGTATAATCTTTCATCCCAATCCCACTCATGTCCTTAGAGTCTCTTTGTTTACTAACACACTCTCCTAGGGATTGTGTGGCCTTATCAAATCTCTGGATTTTAAGACTCACATTATCTTTATTTTTGTTAGCCTCATCTAACTGAGCTATCAAATCAAGATTAACCCTGTTTACTATATCTTGAATATCTTTACTTTGATGTAACTCATGTTTTAAGATATTTATTTGATCCTTTAAATCAAACTCCATTTTCTTATACTCAGCTACTGTCTTTTCTGTCTGGGTAAGAGCAATTTGATAATTAGATACTTTGCATCTTTCAGTACTTGCCTCATCTAATAATTTTACTATCTCTTGATTTAGTTTTTCAGTATTTAGACGACAACCCTTAGAACAGAAAGCATCATCATATACCTCATTATCTGATGAAGAGGAGGAGTGTGCCATGAGAGCATATTCAACATGCTCTTCTTTAACTTCAGCAACCAAAGCTCTGTCCTCTTCCTCATCCTTAGCCATAAAGTTCCAGCTCCAGTCCCAACCTCCAACACCATCAATTTGTTGAACAGCAACCATGGCCTTGGGATCTTGGCTCTTAACCATTTGGCTTGAGGGCTTACCAACATCAGATCTTCTTGGAGATCTACATTCCCTCATAAAGTGCCCCATCCGATGACAATTGTAGCACTCAACCTTTGATTTGTCAAATCCAGCAACATCCTTAGCATTAAAGGTCATCTTCTTCTTGAACCTTTTATTAAACCTGTTTGCTCTTAAACTTACAAGAGCCATAGTCCACTTGATGTCCATCTCTTCCAATTGTTCATCACTTATCTGCTCAAGATCTTCATATGTAATCCTTGAATCACTGGGCAAAGAAGCAATGAATGCACACACAATATCTAGATCTAAACCAGCAGGTTTAATTCTATCAGCGCCAAAGTTGTGAGTGTCAGCGCTTGAGTATAAAGCGTTGACAGGATATGATCCAGCGCTGACAGGCTGTGATCCAACGTTGACACATTGAGATCCAGTGACTGGATGTCCATAGGAGTTCATGGAATCAAATTGGCCTTCACTTTGTGAGAAGAAGGCCATGTTGCTGCTGGAAGATTTATTATCACTCTCCAAAAGCCATTCATTCTCCAACAGTCTTAGTTTGTTGAAGATGTCATCAAACCTGGAGGTCTTGTGGGTGTTATTGACAAGAATGGATCTTGTCTCAATCTTCCATACATCACCAAGGCTTTTGAGAAAAGTAGCATTCAAGTCAGGGTCATCAATCTGTGTTCCCATGAAGGAAAGTTGACTTATGATGTCAAGCAGTCTACTTCTCACACTGCTGAGATTCTCATTGGGTTGAGCCTTAAAGACAGCATACTCATGCAAGAGTTGCTTCTTCTTTTCTTCTTTTGTGTCAGCATTGCCACCATGTGCTACTTCAAGAGCTTCCCAAAGCTCTTTTGCAGACTCAAAGCGTTTGTACTTGTGCTGATTCTCATGACCTAGGGCGTGTTTCATGATGTTCAAGATTTTCATGTCCACCCTTTTCTTGGCTATATCTTCAACAGATACAGCTCTTCCATCTCCAGGCTTTTCCTTCTTATCAGCTTCAGGACAATTAGGAACAGCTGTCCTTGTGGTAATAGCAGCAGCAATCTTTTGTGCTTTGTCGAATGTGTTCCCATATTCAACAATCTCCCAAAGAGTGTAGTCATGAATAGCTATATATTGCTCAAAATTGGACTTCCAAAGCTCGAAGTTCCTGGCATCAAACATGGGAATTTTGATACTAGGATTTGTGGAGTTGTTTTGTAGCAAAGAAGCAGGTTGATCTGTGCCAGACATGATGTTTTTAGGGTTTTGAGAATTTTAGGGTTTTTAGGGTTTTTGGTGTTTTAGGGTTCTTGCGTTACTTAAAGATCAAAAGTTTCTCAACAAGCTCTGATACCACTTGTTGATCCCAAACTTAGATCGATTAAGCTTTGTGTATACGAGATTAGATCAAGTAATACACGTAGAGAAACCTTTGCTTATGAATGAAGTAACTAAGTGTTATGCGGAATTAACACTTAATCTAAAACACAAAGATGTTAAACAAACTTTCACTTGTATTAGAATGATCGAACTTGATTACAATGAAAGAGGTTTAACTTGTGAAAACTTATGAAAACTGATGATTAACATTAACCTAAAAGATCTTCTTTTATAGAATAAGAAGTCTTGTACAATAAGCTACGAATCAACTATTCTAGGTAAAGATAATAATGGAAAATACAATGTCGAGCTTATCTTTACCATACACAAATAAAGAAACAAATAAACAAAAAGATTCGTATGAAGATATATTCCATCAGTGCTAATCTTCAAGGCTGTCAGCGTTGACTTCTTCAAGTGCCAACGCTTGGCTGTCAGCGTCCAATGTCATCCTATCAGCGCTTGAATTCTTCTTATCAGCGTCTAGTGAACTGACCCATATTTTATTCCCAACATTATTTTCATCTAAGCATAAACTTAATAACTTGAATATGGTTACATGTTATTTTATGACGTTATCACTCACTTGAATTTATAGCGTGGGAGGTCGAAATGCCACCGTGGGTGGTAGAGGACGTGGCAAAGATAGAGGTAGGAATGGTTTGTGCAAGGAGACCAGGAACCTCAGGCCAACAAATACGTGTATAAAAATGGAAAGTTGGAGATCAAGTTTGAGGTTAACGACAAGGGAACGATGATTCATATATGGCACATCTCCACGCGACAGAGTAACCTTGTTGGCAACCTAGTTAGGTGTGGGTTTGCTATAATATGAGATCCAGGGGTCTAGGGTGGTGGTAATAGATGGTGGCAGCCATTGTTGAGTAAGATAGAGAAAGGTTGAAGGTGTTCAAGAGAAAGAAGATAAATTGATAAAATGAAAATAGAAAACACAAACAACAACCCCTCCTAGGAAGCCTTGCAGGGGTATTTATAGTCACACACGTATAAACTATACATAGTTACCTAATCTAGTCCCTGCGTGTGTGACTATGATAACTTATGGGAATTCTTAAATGTCGTCACATAAAGTAGATTTCAACAATCTTCCCCCATGGGAAGACGTGTAGAATTACTTATAATATTTTTCCTAACAAGTACATAATGATTAAGAACAAAAACTTCCATGAAGCGTCCAATGCTGGTGATGTCTTCTGAGGCCTTTGACTTTAAGTCTTCACTTCAAAACGACTCATCTTTGTAGTAATTTGTAGAAGAAATACTGTAACGACACGAGCTAAGTAACCCATATACTTCTGGTTAAGGAGAAGCTTCTGAGTTAACTTCCCTTTAATTCATGCCACATATTCTTGATGTAGAAGCTTTTAATAGCTTCCCCCTAAACCGACAATCCCCATGAGCAGTTTTAAAGCCTTCAATAAAGCTTAGAATGATTAAGTGTACAGCGGAATTTAAAATCAAACCCCATTATATGACATGATAATGTTGCTATGGGTGATTGAACGTTTGGGGCACACCAAGTAGATCAACAACGTCTCTTCTCATGCTTGAATAATTCTTCTGAATTTTTCTTCCCCCTGATAGTTCAAGTTATGCGTACTAGAAAGAATCAAGATATTTCTTCCCCATGTAGTTGAAAAAAGGAAATCAATCCCATGTATAAAGCCCAAAAACCTGAAGTACACACTTTATCCCATTCATGAAGTTGACATCATAACATCAGAGTCAATTAAGTCCCAGAAATGCACATATCTTCTTCCGGAGATGCACCAGAGTCAATTAAGTCCCAGAAATGCATATCTCTCCATATAGGATAATGAAGATGTATAATTGCAACATCAAAACAATTAAACATCAAAAATAGTGTACCTCTATTACAAATCAGAGACTGTTTCTTTCATTTCTTCCCCCATGTAAGTTAAAAGATGCACTAAACGCCACTAGCTAAAACACTGATTTTCTCTACGGTTATGACATTTGTCTTCCCGAAATGCCTTCAAATAAATAGAAAATGTAAAGTTCATCACGTGTACTCGTTGTGCGTACAATATGTCTTCTTCTTCCCCCTTGATGGTTTCGAAACCTCGGAACCAACAATAAATTGTACGCACATGTACCTGAAATCTCGTGAGAATAATAAATTAGCTTAATTATATTTTGCGAGAATCAGTAGCTGATCAAAATTATCTAGTCGTAACCTTTCCATGTCTATCTTTACCAACCTCTTTATAAGCTATTTGAAGTGACCACTGATGGAGAAATTCGATATACCAAACGTGAAACTAAAGTTGAATTCCTCGAACTTGTGACTTAAGCTTTTACTATTGTTGAATGACGAACGATGGAGAAATTTCCTTGCTGAGAAATTTCGAAGTACCCAATACATTACTGAAGAAGTATATAAGCACAACACCTCTTGAAATTATCCACATCGACTATGCGTGTGACACTGAGTACAACAATGTAGCTTTTTTAAGTTATAGTAATCCAGGTCATCAACCAACCACCCCGAACACAGAAACTAGATAATCAAGTCTTCACCCTAAAGATTAAGCCCGAGCAAGTTATCTTTTAAAGATAAAATAAGTGCACACTTTTGATAAATCCGTCTTTATTTTCAAATAATAATATCGATCAAATCTGTAACCACTAAAATTCAAATTAAGCCAATTTTCTCGGTCTCATCAAATAAATTTTGTCACTTTATCTCGTCACTTGATTAACCTTATACCAACATATATCATATAAAAATTAGAATGACAACCACACTTGTAAAATGTCCCCTTATTTTCATTCCATATACACGGTTGAAATAACTTTGTTACTCAAAATTAATACACGGTCTATTTCACACAAACGCATCTCCAAGTTGTATTTAACAACCAATTTTGATCCATATACACCTTACACTCAGGCCTGAAAATCCATTATATATCATATATTTTTTGGGAATAAAATTCACTAAGTCATATAGCCGTTGACAAATGGAATCAAGCCACTGACAAGTGCAATCAAGCCGTTGACAGACTAGATGCAGGCAAGAAGAATCAAGCCACTGTCAAGACTTGTTAGCTGTTAAAGTCAACAGACGTTTTCTTAAGTTAGAAAGATGTACATGAATATTGTATTTTGTTATGTTTATCTTTTGATATCTTCCTAATATAGTTGATACTTAGCTTAATGTTTAAGGCTCCTTATGTGTATAAAAGGAGGCCTTAGGGTTTATGTTTAAAAAACACTTTCAATAGTAATTATACACCGTGATTATTAATCAAAAGTTGAAAGTTTGGTAATACTGTTTTGTTCTTTGATCTAAGTATTAATTTCACATAATACTTAGATTTTTTTCAATACAAAGTTCCTCTAAGTATTACACTTGATTTATTTTCGTTAATACAAAGTTAAACCGATCTAAGTTGGGATCAACAAGTGATATCAGAGCTTGTTGAGAAAATTTGATCAAAAGAACACAAAACCCTTTTCTCACAAAACCCTAAAATCATCAAAAAACCATGTCTGCATCAAGCTCAAACCTTGGATCAACAGAAACTCTACATGCATCCTCAAATCACCATCTCAAAATTCCCATGCTAGACCCTGACAACTTTGAACTATGAAAGTTAAACTTTGAACAATATATCCAAGTTGACAATTATGTTCTCTAGGAGGTTATTGTGTTTGGAAATCAATTTGATAAGGAACAGAAGATTGCCGAGGCTATTACAGCATGAAAAACTTTAGGAAAGACTATGAATGATTTGTTACCAAGAACTGAAGATGGTAGAGCCACTTCAGCTGCTGAGATAGCTTATAGAATGAATGACATGAAGGCATTAAGTTGTCTTAAACTGGCTCTTAATACCAAAGAACAGTTTAAATTCAGAAAGTATGAATCTGCTGAAGAGCTTTTGGAAGCCCTTGAAACCACTTATGATGGTAATGAGGACACTCAAACAAAGAAAGAAGCAATTAGCGATGGAATTCACTGTCTTTAAAGCTCATCCTAATGAAAAACTAAGTGGCGTCAGAAGTCATTTTCAAGACATATCCAGCAAGCTATCATTCATGGGATTGGACTTTGAAGAAGAAGATATTAGTGCTACGTTTCTTGAATCTCTTGGTGAAGCTTGGTATGTTCAAGCTAAGTCTATCCTTGCTACTAAGGCTTACAAGAACAACTCCTTTGTTGACATTTACAATCAATTGAAGGTTATGGAACCTGAAGCCCTGCTAAAACATGGAAGTAAATCAACCTCAGGGAGCATGGCTTTCATATCTCACAATGACTCTTCATCCACTGACAATACTTCTCATGTCAGCGGATTAACTTCACATGTCGGTGGCTTGTCTTTAACAGCCATTGACACATACAATGTTGGGTCATCGAGTCTCAAACCAGCTGGAATTGACTTGGATACTGTGTGTGCATACATTGCTGCTTTGCCTAATGGTTCTCTAGTCATATTTGAAGATCTTGAGCAGATAAGTGATGATAACCTTGAAGAGATGGACATCAAATAGAATATGGCTCTTAGCGGTATAAGAGCCAATAGGTTTTCTAAGAAGTTTGGTAAAAGGTTGACGTTCAACAACAATGGAACTGCTGGATTTGATAAATCCAAGGTTGGATGCTTTAATTGCCAAATAATGGGTCATTTCAAGAGGGAATGTAGGTCCCCACTAAGGAATGATGGAGGATAGAGTGCAAATCGAACCATCAAGATTGAAGATGCTGAACCAAAGGCTATGGTAGCCATGCAGAGCATTGATGGTGTTGGATGGGACTAGAGCTTTATGGAGAAATAAGTTGTGCATAATCAAGCTTTGGTTGCTGAAAAAGAAGAAGAGCATGTTCACTTTGCTCTTATGGTCAAATCATCATCTTCATCAGATAGTTAGGTATATGATGATGCTTTTTGTAGTAAAGGTTGTAGGCAAAACACTAAAAACCTAAACAAAGAGGTGTCAAAATTAAAATTAGATATACTAGATCTTGACACAAAATTAACTAACTACAAAAGAGGGCTCAATCAGATGGGATGGTAGAACAATATAAGAAGATGGAATTTAATCTTAAGGATCAAATCAGTGTTCTAGAAAGAGATTTAAAAATTAGCAAAGAATTTAAAGCAAATCTAATAGAATCAAAGACTGAATTGCAACTTAAACTAGATGAGGCCATTGAATCTAAGAAAACGTAGGTCTTAAAATTAAAATTTTTAAAGAGGCTAGTGTTATCTTAGATAGATGTTTAAGTGAGCAAAGAAACCCCAAAGATATGTCTGGGATAGGGATGCATGCAAAGAAATTCCCACCTCCCCCAGGCAATTTCTATAGAGTACAGAACAAGGATTTGTCTTGGACTGGTATCCCTGAATTCCAAGAGCAAGAGTTTATTCATCCACCATGTGTGCTTAGCCCTGTAGAGGAATATTAGAAGAAGTTGATAGACCTTGAACAATGGAAAGCATCCAACCCTTTCCTTTTTGTTAAGGGTGGAATGCTTAGTGATGATTCAGTTGAACTTAAGCCCATTGTTGTGACTAAACCTACCACTGGTAAACCTGTTAATCTTGGCTCACCAACTAAAATCAAACCTAGTGTTAAATATGCAAATATTTATAGGAAACCTAGGTCACCTCAAAGTCAAGCTAGTGTGAATGGGACACGTTTCTATCAGTCTAAGCCTAAGTTTGTTTCTAAAAAGGCTTGTTACACATGTGGGAGCTTCTCTCATTTGGCCTATAACTATGTCAGTGGATATACCCAATCCATTGACAATAGGTCAACTATGGTCAAACCTAGACCTTTTGTCCACCCAAGTCCACAGGCAACTAAACCAGCTCCTTTCTTCTGTAAGGGAGCTAATACCCATGGATAAAGACCCTTTCAAAAGACTAAGACCTAGTCTAACAGACAGTGGGTTCCTATAGCAAACCTAATTTAGCCGCTGACAGGAACAATCTATCCACTGACAGGACAAAACAAGCCGCTGACAGCTCTAGGATTGGTATTTCTATGCCACAACTAGCAGCAGTCAGACCTTATGTTAGACCAAATAATAATAGATATTTGAAACCTAAGGGATAGGGGTCTCAGGCATCATCCAGCTTAACATGGAAACCTAAACAAGAGTAAGACTCTACTTTTAATGGTATTTCAATGACTTGTAACATATTTGAATATCTTGAAAAGGTCATTACCAAATCTATTGGAACAAATTGGCTGTTTAGGGCACAAAGGGATGAACAGGGGGTTGTTATAATAAATAAGTCCATTCTTGTTGAACAACCACATGAATCTAAGTCTGTTAAGGGTTGGGTTCCCAAAGAAAACTAATTTGTTTTCTTTATGTGCAGGGCATTCCAAAACAGGTCAATGATCATGGATATTGAGACATTGGATGCTCTAGGCACATGACTAGAAATGAGGATTACTTGACAAACTTCACTCCTATTAAAGATGATGATAAATTGTACTTTGGTAGCAGTTATGGAACTATCACTGGAAAAGGCACTCTTATCACCAACAATTTAAGGTTTGAGGAATTTTTCTTGGTAAAAGATCTTGGATATAATTTGTTTAGTGTGTCACAAGTTTGTGACAACAAAAATAAAGTTTTCTTTACTGACACTGAATGTTTGGTGTTAGTTAAAGATTTTGAGTTACCTGCTGAAAAGTTCATTGAGTTTAGGACACCTGGACATAAAGACATCTGTAATATTAATCTGAATGGGATTAAAATGAGAAATAACTTGGCTTATCTTTATGCTAAGGCTTCTACAAATGAAAGTAGTTTATGGCACAGAAGGTTAGGGCATATAAACTTTAAGAACATGAATAGACTTGTGAGACATGATCTTGTTAGAGGATTTTCCTCAAAGGCATTCTACAATGATCATAATTGTGTTGCATGTCTTAAAGGAAAACGAAATAAGGCCTCATTTAAGTCTAAGAGTGTTGCTTCTAGTTCACATACTTCATATGGACTTGTTTGGCCCTACTAATATTGAGAGTCTTAATGGTAAATCTTTTTGCTTTGTTATTACTGATGATCATTCAAGGTTTACTTGGACTTTCTTTTGGCTCAGAAGAGTGACACAGCTGAAACTTTGATTAACTTCATTACCCAAATTGAAAAGAAATCAGGTTCTGAGGTTAACATTATTAGAAGTGATAATGGTGGTGAGTTTAAGAATAATTTGTTAGATGCCTTCTGTGTCAAGAAAGGGATTTCTAGAGAGTTTAGCATTGCTAGAACTCCACAGCAAAATGGTGTACCTGAAAGGAGAAATAGAACACTCATAGAAGCAGCTAGGACCATGTTGGCAGATGCTAGTTTACCCATTGCTTTTTGGGCTGAGACTGTAAGTACATCATGTTATGTTCAGAATAGAGCCTTGGTCAATAAATCTCACAATAAAACCCCTATGAACTATTTTGGAACAGGAAGCCTAACATAGACTTATGTAGACCCTTTGGATGTCATGTAGTCATAATAAATACTAGTGATAACCTAGGTAAATTTAATTCAAAAGGTGACGAGGGATATTTTGTGGGATATTCTATGAATAGAAGGGGGTATAAGAATTATAAAAAGAAGACTAGGCTTATAACAGAAAATGTGCATGTTGACTTCTTGGAGAGTAAACCTAGTGATCCTGAGTTTGGAAAAAATTGGCTGTATGATTTAAAGCCTTTTTCTAGGTCCATGAATTATGTGCCTGTAACTAATCCAGAAATCTTGGAAGCACCTATTGTTAACAATGCAGGTATACAAGCCACAAAGGTGAAAGAATCAAATGCAGCTAAACCCATTCCTTCATTCAACATACTTAACATACCAATTTCGAGTGAAGAGTTCATGAAAGCATCTGCTGCTGTAAGAGAAGAGGAAAGAAAGCAACAAATGGAGCCACAACTTGATGAAACAGTCAATGAAACTTTACCAGCAGAAAACTCCATACCAGCCGCTGACACATCAAAATCAACCGCTAACAGCTGGCTTTCATCCTCTGACAAAAACATCCTTGAACTTGTTGATGAGGATTTCATACCCAAAGAAGGTGTTAGTGGATACAATCCAGCAACTGACAACATGTCTCCTATTTCAAGTGGGTGTAGAAGCAATGATGATGGTGATCTTGATAATTTGGAGTCCACTGTTCAAGATAACACACTATTTGGGGGAGGAATTCTTACTTCAGTTGCTAAAAACCATCCTCCTTCTCAAATCATTGGTGATATTAATACTCTAGTTCAGACTAGAAGGAACAAGAAGCACAAAGGTGGATTCATTTCCAATATTCACAAGAAGGATGATACTCCTTTTGTTCAAGAATGTTTGTTTGCCTGTTTTCTATCACAATCAGAACCCAAGAAGATTTTTGATGCTCTTAAAGAAGAAAGCTGGGTTGAAGCAAGGCAAGATGAGCTTCACCAATTTACTATTCGGGATGTTTGGGAATTAGTTGATTGCCCAAGAAATGTCAGACCTATAGGAATACATTGGGTTCTAAGGAACAAGAAAGATGAGAGAGGCATTATGATTAGAAAGAAGGCAAGATTAGTTGCTTAGGGATACACATAGGAAAAAGGTATTGACTATGAAGAGGTTTTTGTACTTGTTGCTAGGATTGAAGCCATAAGGATTTTCCTAGCCTATGCTTCTTGCATGAGTTTCAAAGTCTACCAAATGGATGTGAAGAGTGCCTTCTTGTATGGTAAAATTAAAGAAGAATTCTTTGTGATGCAACCTCCTGGCTTTGAAGATCCTTAGCATCCAGACAAACTTTATAGAATGAAAAAAGCAATGTATGGCCTTCATCAGGCCCCTAGAGCTTGGTATGGTACTCTTTCCACATACTTGGTAGAAAATGGCTTTAAAAGGGGTACCATAGACCAGACACTTTTTACCAAGTAGAATGGAAAATACTTTCTTCTTGTGCAGTTCTATGTTGATGATATCATATTTGGTTCCTCCAACCCAAAGATGAGTGAGGATTTCTCCATGTTGATGACTGATAAATTTCATATGAGTGCCATGGGTGAGATGCACTTCTTCTTAGGTCTACAAGTATAGCAGAAAGAAGATGGCATCTTTATTTCTCAAGACAAACATGTAGCTGTGATATTGAAGAAATTTGGTTTCTCACCTCATGAGAAACGTGCTAGTACATCTATGGACAAAGAACATCCTTGGGGAAAGATCGGAGATGGTAAGAAAGTTGATGTCAGGTATTATAGGTCAATGATTGGATCATTGATGTATCTTACAGCATCTAGGCCAGATATCATGTTTCTTGTATGTGCATGTGCACGTCACCAGGTGACTCCCAAGGAGTGTCATCTTCATGTTGTCAAAAGGATCTTTAGGTACCTTAGATGTTATCCTATCTTGGGCTTATGGTATCCTAAAGATTCTCCATTGGAGATTATAGGCTATTTAGACAGTGATTATGGAGGTGATAATAGAGATAGGAAATCCACAACTGGTGGATGTCAGTTCTTGGGGAGTAGGTTAATCTCTTGGCAATGCAAGAAACAAACAGTTGTGGCCAATTCAACAACTGAAGCAGAGTATGTAGTTGCTGCTGCATGTTGTGGACAAGTCCTATAGATTGAAAATCAGTTGTTGGACTATGGGTACAATTTTATGCATACCAAGATTTTTGGAGATAATAAAAGTACATTGTGCATCATTAAAAATCCTGTACATCATTCTAAAACCAAGCACATAGAATTAGGCATCATTTTATAAGGGATTGTTTTGAAAAAAGTTTCATTCATCCAGATAAAACTAACACAGAACAAAATGTGTCAGATCTTTTAACTAAACCTTTTGATGTTGGGAGGTTCTAGTACTTGGTCACAAGTATTGGAATGATCCATCCTTAGAAATGTAGTTTTTGAGATTGATGTAAAATATGTACAGGATGTGCATTGTTATTATTCTTTGTAAAGTTAGATTTTTCCACTATATTTTTCTATCCGCTGACAAAGGTACTCTATTCGTCGACAAGTTGAAAGAAGCCGCTGACAACTTTTGTGGTAGTTTTTGTGGTTTTTCATCTAACAATGCAGGCATGAACGGCTATTGTAAAAATGGATATAGAGTTGCTTATGGACTAAATGGAGGTGCCAAAAGTTTATTTATGATGGTTGGAATATTTATATTCCTATCTTGAAATAAAAATTTGTCATATATATGTATAAGCATTGTTTAAGGAGAGGTTTTAGGAAAACCTTTAAGATTTTGGGTATTCTTGGAGTGTTCTTATCATAATTCTAGATTGTGTCCACTGGTAAGTAGGGGTTAGAAATAGTGAAGATATTTTCTTTATGAAATTGTTGGAATTTCTAATTTTTGAGGCACTGTAGCATGCACGTTTTATTTTAAGCATGCATGCTGCCAAGACATTTTTACCTAGAATTGGGTTGGTTGGTTTGGTGCCTTTGGTTACATATTTTTGGGTTACCTGGGAGTTACAAAGATATTATATGAGATAACTTCCTTCTTAAGGGTGTGAGCGAGGGACACTTGAGGACAATCATATCTATCTTGTGTAAGCAAGTGTGTGTGATTGGACAGTGCTTGCAAAACTCTGTCTTTTTGAAGATAAGATAACTCTCTTATGATTAATTTTTGTTGTTAGGTCTTTTTATTTTTATTTATTCTTTTTATTTTTGACCTAATAACCAAAAGAAATTTTATCCACTAACAAAAACATTTTAGCCACAAACAAAGCCATTTTACACGCTGACAAATATAGTCGTTGCCGCTGACATTTTGATCATTGAAAAACACTGGGTCCTACCTAGTTGTTATTTTTACGATATTTTGAGCCGTAATTTTTGGGGAGTGTTTATTTTCTTTAATTAGTATGAGATAAGTTCTATTTTTCAAAGATATTCATGATTACTTTTGAGAATTTTTCTCACTTACCTCTATTTTCAACCAATCACATCCCACATTCTACTACTATATATTCGGCTCACCATATTGTGTACAGGGCAACTTGCATTATTTTTTTTCATACTTCTCCTAAAAACTACACTTTTACCTTCATTCAAAGCTTTTTAGTCTCATCAATGGCGCCAAAGATTAAACCTGTTGTTGTCTTGGAGTTCAAGGACCAACATAACATGATTGCTTACTTGAATGTTGATGACAGAGAGCATCCCCAATACACCCAAATGATAGAGTATTTGTTGGCTTCTCCTCTAAGGTACGCACTTACTCATGCTCCTATCATTCCTATCACACACATCCAACAGTATTGGAACACTACTAGTTCCACAACAGTTGATGGAAGTGCCTAGAATAGAAGGCATCATCCATGGGAAACAATGGGTGGTTACTGAGGCTTTGGGATGCCAAGCCTTGCATCTTAATGATTTTGATGGTATAGTCACCCTTCCCATTGAGTTGCTACATGAAGGCCTTCAAGGCTTGGGTTACAGACTCTCCCCAACAGGGAAAATTAATAAGTATTCTAAGGGTCAGTTTCCCCCAGCCTGGAAGTTTTTTATACATGTCCTTCTTTAATGTCTTAGTCCCAAATGCTCTTCATTCAATGAAATCAACCGTTTAATCGGGAGTGCTCTTTTTTATTTGGAAACTGGGAAACTTTATAATTTTTCAAAAATGATTTTTGAAGGCATGTTACATAACAAAGCAAGCAAGATGACTCTTGCTTACCCAAGGTTTTTTAAAATGGTTTTTGATATACAAGGAGACTGTGGCAGGGATCATGAAACTTTTTATGAGATCCTTGTCCAAAAGAAAAAGCTTTTCATCACACTGAACACAAAACCCTTTGAACCCTTGCCCTTAACCCCACCAGTGCTTGATGTTATTGAAGTAGCTTTGCCCCCACAACCCCAACCAGAACTTGAACCAGAACATCCACAAGATCAACCACCACCTTCACATGTTGGAAATACGTTTGTACGTATAAAGAAAGTCTCGGTCACTCCAACAATATAGTTATAGGCTCGTAGTAGTGTTTAAGTTACATTTATGTTAAGACCGACCCATGAGCATGTTCATGGGCCAGAGGCCCAAGTCCATTACGGACTTGGGTATATAAACCTCTTTCCACCATGGAAAGAGGTGTTAGTTGTTTCATTTCTCTAGTTAATACACATACTTTTCTCTCACTTCTCTCTCTTGTTTCTCTCTCTAGAAATACATCAACCCTCTTGAAATACAAAGATTATCATTGTTCTACAATTGGTATCAAGAGCATGGGATGAAATATAGGTTGGTCTTTGTGTTGTTAATGCTTATTTAAGCATTTCGTATGTTTTTTATTGTTTATTACCAAAGCTTCAAAAAAATTTCGTGTTTTTTAGTGTTCTTAAGTCGTATACCTTCTTTATTCGTGGATTAGTGATTTGAGTATCTTGGATTGGTGAAAACACAAATCTTTTGGTTCAACAGTTAAGTATTCTCTTGTTTTTCAACTTTCCAAAATTCTAGCAACTGATTCCATCGGAAAGTACAAGCAAGTGAGGCTCGATCGCAATAACCCAAGGGTTTTACTTTGCGATCACAAGGATTCAGACACCTTATTCCGACGACTATTCCGATCACTCATTGCGATCGAGGATTGCGACAGTTTTTAAGGTATATTGAGACATTACTCTGTCCAAATAGTTTTAGCCATATTGCGATCAGGATTCTGATAGTATCACATTCCGATACTTGGTGCATTCCGACAGATCCAACATTCAGATAAAAGGACATTCCGAGCGATCAACATTCCGACAGATCCAACATTCAGATAGAAGGACATTCCGACAGATCAACATTCCGATAGAACCAACATTCCGATACTTGCAAACATTCCGATAGAAAGTGTATTCCGACAGAAACAACATTCCGACACTTGACACATTCCGATAGAATTTTTTTTTGGATAAAAGTTGCATAACTTAGAGGATTTTTCTATCTTGCATTAATTTGGTAATTTGGTAAATTTCAAAGGCACACACAACAAAAAGATAACAACATCTTTCATTCAACAATACAAAAACACATAACCTTATTTCATTTCTCGATCATTTTTGATAATCTTTATTCAAGGGATCATAAAATGAATTCAAATTCATATATGCCAACCATGACTTCTCTTACCGATAACTTAATCATCTCGGATACCGACACTCGCCTACCATTGCTCATCAAAGATTTATTTGAAGCATGGCAAGGTCGTATGAAAACTTACATCATGGGCAAAACTAATGGTAGACTTATGCTTCAATCCATTGGAAAAAGGTCCACTCGATTGGGGAGAAGTTACTGTCAACAATGTGACACGGGAAAGGTTGTATCATGAGTTAACCGATGCTAACAAACTCATTGTCGATGCAGATGAAAGGGCTGTTCAGACAATACTTCAAGCCCTTCCACCCGATATCTATAGAATGGTAAGTGAACACACAGTGGCAAAGGATCTGTGGGATCGATTAGTTGTTTTGTTATAAGGGACCTCTCTAACTAAGCAAGAACGAGAGTGTCAATTGTATGACTTGTTTGATAGGTTTACATACATTACAGGGGAGACTCTTCACGATTACTACTGGCGGTTTCACTACTTTGATGAATGACATGAACGTGTATAATCTAAGGATTGCTCAGTTTCAACTAAACACAAAGTTCTTGAACACGTTACCCCAAGATAGGAGTCAGTATGTCACCGATGTTAAGATGATTCGAGATTTGCACAAGTCAAATTTAGATCAACTCTACGCCTTCTTGCAACAACACGAGAAGCACGTGATCCAAAAATGCATCTCTCAAGGATCTTATCAAGAACCATTGGCATTAATGGCAAACCATCCTACAATGTCATATCATAACTCTCCATTTGCTTTGGGACACCAATATTCCTATCAACCATTGTATCAAACACCATGTTTCCCACAGTATTCGATCTTGCCACAACCGCCTACATCTTATCACCAACAATACAAGCAACCATCAACATCATCACAAGGAGACTCGCATCAGTTACCTTATGCTTCACAACAGTATTCACCGTATCAACCTCCAACAAACCCTGCTCTTACCTATCAACACCTTGAGGTTCCTCAACCCCATTACTCACAACATGGTAGTGTTCCCTCAAATCAGCTTGCAGCTCAATCAGCACCAGCATTCTATTGTGATGATGAGATTCCTGTCCCTGAGTTTAGACAAGGGGATAGCCCTACTGATATACTTGCTCAAATGTCTGCTTATCTCACTCAAACATTAAACAAACGAGGTTACAGAGGACCAGCTCCGACAAACAATCAGTTAAGGAACTCTTCTAACTCTCGACAACAGGCTACAATTCAAGATAGCAGAGTAATGGTGCAACCACTTCAGGGGATACCCAGTTCATCTACTGCTGGTGCACGTTCATCTACTGCTGGTGCACGTTCATCTAACACTGCTGCTACAAGGGGTAATAGCACTGGCAAAATGAAGATGATTATATGTTACAACTGCAAAGGGGAAGGGCACATGGCCCGAGAGTGTAAGCAGCCCAAGAGGAAAAGGGATAGCACATGGTTTCAGGAGAAGATCTACTTGGTGAATGCTCAAGCCCAAGGACGTGAGCTCGATGAAGAAGAGTTGGCATTTCTCGCAGATCCGGGAGTCGCGGACACTGACGGTCTCACAGCAGCCATCACAAACAATGCCGCATATCAATGTGATGATTTGGATGCATACGACTCTGACTGTGATGATCTCAATACCGTCAAAGCAGCTCTCATGGAAAATCTTTCACTTTATGGAGATGACACAATTTCTGAGGTACCAAATAATGCTACGGATACTAGTATTGTACCTTATCAAGTTGAGCAAGTGTCTGAGTATCCGGAACAGCCTCCGGTGGTTAGTAACTCAATCGAGGAGACAAACAATGATAGCAATATCAATGCAAGTCCCCAGACATTGAGTGAACCATAACCGGGAGCTATTATGACTACAAATTCGTTTGCTCAACCTGATTTGGTTATGGTCTTGGCATCTATGCTTAGCCAAATGAATAATGCGGTCCTTGAAACCCTCAGTGTTAATCAGACTTTATCTGCCGAGCTTGCTTTGCATAAGGAAAAGGCTAAAACCTTGAAATTAACTCCAGTGTCCACTACCTTAACCAATCCTGAATTTGATAGGTTTAGGCAAGTCCAAATGGATAATCTGCTAGAAATTAAGAGTTTAAGAGCAAATCTTTCGAAAGAACTTAAAGAAAAAGAGTCAGTCATTAATAATTTTCAAAAACTACAAACGGATTTCGAAATTCTCGAGTATAAAAGGGTTGAAACGGAAATTAAGGCGTCTGAGAAAGTTAAAAAGACTTAAATTTTGCTTTTAAAACAATACTCTGCTTCACATTTAGTACACTTGTTTCATTCTTCTTTTCAATAGTTCAATCTATCGCGTCTAATAGACCTACCACCTAACCCGGGGTATGCAAAGCAAGTATTTCACAACAACCCACGACTTTATGATGCAACCAAGTTAGGATTGGTCTTAGATCCGATTGAGTTTTTAAATGAATCTGAGAGCATGCCACTGATACGTGGCTTTTGCCTAGTATGAAAATTATCGTTGTTCCAAGTCTAATCGAATTGATCTCTGGTTCAACCTGCGACTCAGCTGTCTTTTGGTGGAAACAATAGTTGTGTCGTTGTAGTAAAAATTAAAGGTGTGCAAAAACTTTTAAAGTAAATGGCGGTAATGTAAATCTAAATCTAATTTAAAATAAATGACAAGAAATTAAAGCGTGACGAAAAGTAAAGAGAAATTAATTTAAATAACGCAAACTTAAAACTATCCTAGAGGCAAACTTAAAACGCAACTAAAACTTAAAGTAAGGCAAGGCTTAAAATAAATCTAAGGCAAGTAAACTTAAAAGTGCGACTAAGGAAAAATGCGGGAAAAGTAAAGCTTAAAATTAAAATAAACTAAAACTTAAAATTAACTAAAAATACCTCACTTGGAATAATTACTCATTCGGAATGTCACCTTCACCCGGAATAATTCTTCTTCGTTTGGAATAATCAACATAAAACACTCATTCGGAACAATTGGCTCATCCGGAATAATCACTCCTTCATCCGGAATATAAGCTCATCCGGAATATTGATTCATCCGGAATATGTCACTTATCCGGAATAAACCCTTCACTCGGAATAATGCTTCACCCGGAATAAAGGCTTGATGCGGAATAAATCCTTCACTCGGAAAGTGTCACTGATCCGGAATAATTGATTATTCCGAATAAACAACCTTGATCCGGAATGTTCCGAATGAAGACCCTTGATCCGGAATGTTCCGAGTAAACACCTTGATCTGGAATGTTCCGAATAAACACCTTGATCCGGAATACAAGTATTCCGAATGAAATCCCTTTATTCGGAATAAACTGCTGAAACACTTGATTCGGAACAACCTGCTAAACTCCTTGATCCGGAATATTACCTTTATTCGGAATATCCGCTGATATGGAATATTTAGAAGAAATGCCTTGGTTCGGAATGTTGCTCTGATCCGGAATATCAAACTGATCCAGAATATGTCACTTATCCGGAATATCAAGTTCTTTATTCGGAAGAATCACAACACACCCTTCATTCGGAATAATCTGGACTTGGTTCAGAATAACCTGGAAACAAACAATAGCGAAGAACACGGGACAAAAATAACACGAATCTAGACAATAACTAATCAAAATCAACCAAAAGATTAAACAAGACTAATCACAAATGATCTAATAACAATAACCTATCAATCCAAATCAACAAAACTAACAAATATAACCAAATCAATCAAAACCCACTTAATCAATTTAATAAAAACTCAATAACATGAACATAAACAATAAACATAAAGATTAAAGATTAACAAAGAAAGGTAGATAGGAGATGAACAATAAAAGTAAAGATTAACAACAATTAAAAGGAAACTTACTTGAATTTAAATGAATTAAAGGTGCAAGACAATGTATTTAAATTTGACAATTAAGGTAAATGACATGTAATTAAAGTGAAAGTAAATGAAAATGGAAGAGCATAGTTTGTCAAACTAGCCAAAAAAAACAAATGAAAGGAAATGACATCTATTTATAGGAGATTAGGGAGGTGCTTAGTGGAAGCTTCCTCCTCTCTTTCTTCTTTCTTTAATTGCTTGATTAGTCCTTAATCTTCAATTCTTCGACTTTTGTCTCGGGATTAATAAACTCGTCTTATAATTTCTTCAGTAAATTAGACTTGAGTTCTTCGGCTTTTAGTAAACTTCCTTCTTTTGACTTTTTCTTCGATAAATCTTCAGAATTGGTCTTGGACTTCCGTTCTTTTTGCACTCTTGATTTATTGACTTCGTCTTTTGTCTTTTTCTTCGATAAAAGCTCGTGAATGCCCGTGTTTTCTCCCCTTTTCACATTTTCGTCCTAAATCACAACAAAAACACAAACCACACATAATTCCGACATTTACGACATAAAATATACGTTTTGGCTTGGTTATTATTGTAGTTAAGTGGTAAAAAGGATGGGTGTTTACACACCTATCAAATCCCCTACACTTGACCATTGCAATGTCCTCATGCAATGTATTAGTGATATAAGTGATTTTACTCATATCAATTGTATCTTAAAACAATCAAATAATGCATTTAATGTATGAAATTTGCCTTGTATATGTTTGTTTCTTGTTGTTTATGTGTGTAGGTACCAAGATCACGGAAAACCGGCAAAAACGACACGAGTTTGAAGAACAAGATCAACAAAGCCAATTTCGAGCTCAAATTTAGCGGATTTAATCATTAATGAAGATTTTGGGAAAGTGGGTTCCACATTTGGGAAAATGGGCTCAAAAGCCCATTTGAAGTTCAATAAGGAGTTAACTTTTGTTATAAGCCCAACAATGGCCCAATAGGAGATAAACCAAATGGACATTTTGAAGTTTTCAACTTATTGGGTCCATTTAAAGCCCAAAGGGAAATAAAGGACGGATTGTGTGCAACTTGGGCCACAAGCCCATACTTTTGCTGCTTAAATAAATGGAATTGGTTTTAGGGTTTTGGTTACATGATATATACGATTGTTGAGTTATTTAACTCACATTCAGTCAAAAGTCCTCACAACCACTCATACGTATTCACATCTACTCACACTTTCTCACAATAAATAAATGTCGATAAAAACTATGCCTTCCTTCTCTTTCACCCACATAAACCAGACGTATCCTTCACTGTTCACTCAAAACCCTAGATGAATAATTATCCCAAATTAATTGGGGCTTTTCACTCACACGTGTGATTCACACGGGGGAATTAAATCCCCCAAGTTTTCGGAAGGCATGAGTGGGAAGAGCAAGGCTACGTGGCATCGCATTATTGGCCAAGACAACACATATTCTCCAATCCTCCAATAGATGGAAGCCAATTCAGCATCAAACTAACACAACTAGCACAAACGGATGCCACGTTGGCAATCCGTGTGCTAGTGTGTGATTATCAGCCCTACGATGAAAACAAACAAGAGAGAGAAAGAAGAGATGTGGAATGAAGGGCTGTGATCATCAGATCATCACCAACAACCTCCACCCTACGCCTCTCTCCTCAGCTATAAAACCCCCACCTTTTTACTGTAAAATCATCCCTTTCTTTATTTTACTGTTATTATGTTAAAATTAGTGTAGACTTGTAATTTTCTTTTTGTTAATGTAATGATGATTTGAATTAATGAAAAGTTCAGTTTTGAAGTTTTGAGTTCCTAATTTTAATCTTTTATATTTACTGTTTTTACATCCTTATTGATTTTAATGATAATAACTGATGAAATTATTTGATTAAGCTAAATGATAGCATTAATTAAGTAATTAAATAAAATTAGGATTAAAGTTTTTTCCCACTGGAAGAAATTTAAAATAGATCTGTTTGTTTCGAATGGTATGTGGTGGTTCGTAAGATGGTATTAATGGTGAATGGTGGATCGTATGGTGTTTTCGTTTCCGGTTCATAAGGTAGCACAGCGCTAACCTTCGTCTCAAAAGATACTTCAAAAGGTTTACTCCGTTTACTTTCATATTTTTAGAGTAATTTTAGTTTGTTATTGATTTGATTTAACTGTTGGAAGTTTTTAACTGATATATGTTTGTGAGTGTTAAACTTGGTATGCCATTATCTGATTGTTTTGGTTTATAAACTGTTGAATATTAGGTAATAAATCTTTTTACTAAAGAATGGTTAACTGTTTAATTAGGGGTTTGTATTAACATGTATACAAGAGTTTCAGTATGCAATTATTGAGCTGAATGTAGTCTGATTTTTGATTAAGTTTGGTGATATCTGATTTCATTGAGTGATTAATCTGTTTTCCTGCTAGTTAGTATTATTTTTAGCTAGTGTTTGCTGATAAGATTGTTCATTAAAGGCCTAAGTCTTCTCGTTCTAGTTTGAATCTGATTTAGACTGTTTTATAATGTTGAGTTTTAAATCTGCTTGTTCACTTAAGTCCAAATTTGATGAAGAGAGGGTCTGAGAGTTTTTATATCCTGACTGCTTTGTTCAACTTAATGGTGTCTTCTGCTATAGAATGTTGATTTATTCCGTATAGAGGTTGCTGAATTATCAGGTCTAGATGGCTGCCTGATTTTAGTTCAATACTGATATTAGTTTTATTTGTGTTGAGTAGTTTGTTGAATTGGTTTTATTTGTTTTTTGTTTAATCGTTGGGTAAAAGCTTGTTTAATGGTTTGCTGCTTAGTTGATATTATTTTGTTTTGCTGAATGTTGTAGATTTAACAGACTCAATTTATCTGTTAAGTTTCAAATATTGATTCCTATCAGTATTCCTAAAATAAGCTTTACAATTTGATCACTCTTGTGATCTTTCATAACTCAGTTGTCCAAAAATAAATAATAACCAAAAAATGTCACTCATGGGGATCGAACTCGAGACTCCCAGGTTCACAGCCAAACGTGTTAACCATTGAGCTTACTAGCTCTTTTGAGTTTTCTTTCTGTTAATTAATTAATATAGTAGTTTTGAGTTTAGCAGATTTTGATTTAAAGTTTGTTTTAAGTAAACTTACGATTTTAAATAACTTACAATTAATGTATTTATTAAAGTAAATTTTTGAGTTTTTAAAATAATAATTAGTTTCAAAATTAAATAAAATAAAAATAAAATAAAAAATGTTTTTATTAATTTTAAAAAGTTTAATTAGTTTTTAAATAATTAGATCTTTATTATTTTTAGATTTAAATAATAATAGCTTTAAAAATAGTTTTGGTTTATTAAAAGAGAAAAAGTAATTTTTATAATAAATTTAATTAGATTTTTAAAATAGTTTAAAAAGTCATTTTTAATTAAATAGAATAAATTTAATAGATTTTTAAATAGTTTAATTTTTAAATAGTTTAAATTTTTAAGTAATTAATTGTTTTAGATTTAAATAATTTCGAGGTTTACGATTCATGCACTTTAGGGTAAAATTAAATAGGTTTAAATTGGTAGATTTAATTTCTAGTTTAAAATCCGAAAACCAATTCGAATCAATTGTCCAAATCAAAACAAAACGTCTCAAATTCACTCGATCTTCGTGTACAACGAACTTGGTTCATCACGTGTTTAATTAAATTCGTCTTTGGTAATTTTAGACTATTACTTTTTCCTAAAGGTAATTTTCTAATTTACCCTATAACGTATCTTAATTATCACTATACTATCACGATCACATCAAAAATTTTGGCGCCGCTGCCGGGGATCTTGTGTACGATTCGTTTTCGTTGAGATTTGTTGATCGTTGATTTTAAGACCCTTTCCGTCCTCGGAAAGTTTTGTTATTTTTCTATTATTATAGTATGTATCGTTTTTCTCGTTTTTTGTGAATAATATATTGTATTACGTAGAACAATAAATTTACATACTTTTCAAATAAGGCCTTAGTTGGGATTTCATCACCTAGCTATTGTAGTCGAATCCAAAACAAAAATAAAAGGCAAAATAGATAAATACTAATAAGAAGTTTGAACTCGATTTATACAAACTATAAGGTGGGTATAAGGCGACGTGCTATAAAAGGTCGTCTAAGAAAAAAGGTTTTTAAGTGCTTTGTGCCACCTCGTTTCCCCGCTTGCTTGTGCGTATATTGAGAGGGACAACCTATTATTGGTTTGCCGACTCAAGTAGTAATAAATTTTATTTTTGTAGTTTACTTATTGAACCTCGAGACATTTAGGTTTTCATCTATCGTTTCAAAGTCGACCGAGGGTAATTTACTTCCATAGTAGTTATCCTTATTCCTTGTTTTTTATCGATCATTTTTTATTGAGCAATACCAAATAAAATACAAAAAATAATCTTCTTCTTGTCTAATTTCTTTTCTTCAATCCTCTAAATTCTCGTCTTTGTAGTGTATGCAATTACGTTCTTCTCGTCTTGTGATTGATTTTAATAGGCTTGAAAATATTCCTCGTAGAAATAGAAATCGTCAACAACGAATAGTGGAACCCGAGCTTCCACCTATTTTTGTAGAGATGGCCGATAACCGAACAATGGAGGAATTGCTCCGTGCACCCACCGAAGGGTATGGGGAAGCAATCGTTGTGCCGGCTATTTTGGCGGATCATTTTGAGATTAAGACAAGTCTTTTATCGCTCATTCGTGCCGACCAATTTCATGGCAATGAGACCGATAGCCCGCATTCTCACATTCGGAATTTTCTTCGAATTACCTCGACTCTCAAGTTTAGAGATGTGCCGAATGACGCGATTAAGCTCATGCTTTTTCCGTACTCGCTCGAGGGTAATGCTAAGCTTTGGTATGAGAAAGAACCACCGGGTTCGATCTTAACATGGGATGATTTAGTGTCTAAGTTTATGGATTACTTCTTTCCACCATCTAAGACAACACACTTTAAGAACGAGATCACCAAATTTGAACAAAAAGTGCATGAATCGTTTGAGGTTGCTTGGGAAAGATTTAAAGGTTTGTTAAGACAATGTCCACACCACGTTTTCTCGGAATTGCATCAAATAAATACTTTTTATAATGGGCTTAATATGATTGAACAAGATTCTTTAAATGCCGCCGCGGGTGGTAATGTTTTAAGAAAAACTTCGAGAGACGCGTGGAGAATAATTGAGGATAAGTCTAGAGCACAATATTCACGAAACACATCGGTTGTTTCCAATGTGAATTCATTAAATCCCGAGATTGCTAGATTGGACTCTAAGATTGATAGTGGATTCGCGACTTTGTTGAATGAGATTAGGAAGAATCCTCATGGATCCATTAATATGGTTGAGAATGTTTGTGTATCATGTGGTGGAGCACATCCTAATTATGCTTGTTCGACCACGGGTTTTGATCAAGCTAGTGCTTTTGCCGCGACGGGAACTTATGGCTCCAACGGTCAAGTTCCTCGTCAAAATCATGTTGCTCCACCGGGTTTTCCACCGGTTCAAAATAGGTACAACAATGGAAACAATGGGAATATTTTAACCGTGGTAACCAAGGGAATTTCAATCAAGGAAATGGGTTTAATGCTAATCAAAACAATCAAGGTTTTCACAACAATCAAATGAGTTGTCAAGCTATATCAAGTCAAATGATGCAAATATGAAAGCTTTTCAAAACAACATTCAAGGGAAAATTAATACTTTGAAACTCGATTTTCAAAATACGATTAAAGGGCAAAACAATAAGATTGAGCTTAATCAACAAAGGCTAGAGCAAAACCAAAATCGTATGCAACAAAGTATGGAACAAAGTCAAAACAAATTGCTTTTGATGTTTGAATCTTTTATGAGTCAACCTTCCTCGTCTTTGGGTGGCTTACCTAGCAATACCATTCCAAACCCGAAGGGTGAGATGAAAGCTATAACCACACGTAGTGGGAAAGCTTTAGACGGACCTTTGCTTCCACATGTGAGTACCTCTCCGGTGAGGGAAGTGGAGCAAGAACCCGAGGTGGTTAAAGAAAAGGAAATTCCTATTCCACCAAAGGTAGACCAATTGCCTATTCCGGAACCCGAGATTCCGAAGACTAAACCCACACTACCCTACCCTTCCAGACTTAACCAAGAGAAGCTCCGCGAAAAGTCCAATGCTCAAATGACTACTTTTTTAGAGATGTTTAAGAATCTTTATATTAATGTTAGTTTCGCGGATGCATTGCTTTACATGCCTAAGTTTGCTTCGACTATTAAGAGATTGATGAATGATAAAGGGAAATTGGTTGAAGTGTCTACATCTTTAGATGCTAATTGTTCCACGGTTCTTACACAAAAGCTTCCCAAAAAGCTTGGAGACCCGGGCAAGTTTGTGATACCATGTGATTTCCCTAATATGGAAGAATGCTTAGCTTTAGCCGATCTTGGTGCTAGCATTAATTTGATGCCTCTTTCCGTGTGGAAAAGGTTATCACTTCCCGAGCTTACACCTACTAAGATGACTCTCGAGCTAGCGGATCGATCGATCGCCTTACCAAAAGGTATAGCCGAGGACGTGTTTGTCAAAGTAGGGAAACTCGTCTTTCCAACGGACTTTGTGGTTTGCGATTATCCCGAAGATTCTCGTGTACCACTAATTTTGGGAAGACCGTTTTTAATGACGGCTAGTGCTTTAGTTGACATGAAAGCGGGGAAATTGACTTTAAGAGTTGATGATGAAAATATCACGTTTGATATTGGTCATATCTCTAAATTTTCTTCCAAGTATTATGAGGAATCAATTAATCAAATCGATGTGATTGATGTTACTTGTGAAGAATATTCTCAAGAAGTGCTTGGATTCTCGGCTTCTTCTAAAAGTGGCAATCCCACTTCATCAAATCCTATTATCTCTTCGGCTAAACCTCCACTCACTCCATTTGAGGGAGGTGACTTCGTTCTTGAAGAGCTTGAGAATAATGGTTATTCACAAATCGAAAAGGAAATTGATGATTACCTTAGCACACCATTTGATCCTAGTGAGTTTGATAGTGAGAATTTTGATCCCGAGGGAGATATTGCTTTAATTGAAAAATTGTTGAATATGGATCCTTTTGAATCACCACCTATGGATTTAAAAGTTGTGAATGAAAATGAGACTAAAGTGAAAACATCTATTGAGGAAGCACCCGAATTAGAACTTAAGGAACTCCCCACTCATTTAGAGTATGCTTTTCTTGAGGGAACGGATAAATTACCGGTGATTATTGCTAAGGGATTCAAGGAAAACGAAAAGGATGAACTTATCAAAGTGCTTAAGAAATATAAACGGGCCATTGCATGGAAAATCTCCGACATTAAGGGTATAGATCCAAAATTTTGTACTCATAAAATTCTAATGGAGGATGATTATAAACCCGCTATCCAAAATCAAAGAAGGGTCAATCCAAAGATTCATGAGGTGATCAAAAAGGAAGTCACTAAACTTCTAGACGCCGGAATGATCTACCCTATCTTGGATAGTCTATGGGTTAGCCTCGTGCATTGTGTTCCAAAGAAAGGAGGAATGACGGTTGTTACTAATGAGGATAATGAACTGATTCCTACTAGACTTGTGACCGATTGGCGTGTTTGTATTGACTAGAGGAAACTTAATGATGCCACTAGGAAGGATCATTTTCCATTACCTTTTATGGATCAAATGTTAGAGAGACTAGCGGGGAATGAATTCTATTGCTTTTTGGATGTATTTTCCGGCTATTTCCAAATCCCCATTGACCCTCGTGATCAAGAAAAGACCACATTCACTTGTCCTTATGGAACATTTGCTTATCGTCGCATGCCTTTTGGACTAGGCAATGCTCCGGGGACATTCCTAAGGTGTATGATGGCCATTTTCCATGATATGATCGAGAAAACCATGGAAGTCTTCATGGATGACTTTTCGGTTTTGGGGGAATCTTTCACTTTATGTCTCTCTAACCTTGAAAGAATGTTGCAACGTTGTGAGGAAACGAATATTGTGCTTAATTATGAAAAATGTCACTTCATGTGCAAAGAGGGAATTGTGTTAAGACATACGATCTCTAAGGCCGGTATTGAGGTTGATACGGCTAAAATCGACGTGATTGCCAAATTACCTCCACCCACCACCGTTAAGGGAGTATGGAGTTTTCTCGGCCATGCCGGCTTCTATCGACGTTTTATACAAGACTTCTCTAAGATAGCTCGGCCTATGACCCATCTTTTGGAAAAAGAGACTCCTTTCATCTTTTCGGATGAGTGTATTCAAGCCTTTGAGATGCTTAAAAGGAAGTTAACCGAATCTCCAATCTTAGTTGCCCCGGATTGGGACCTACCTTTTGAAATTATGTGTGATGCTAGTGATTATGCGGTAGGTGCGGTTTTGGGGCAACGTAAATCAAAACATTTCTTGCCTATACACTATGCAAGTAAGACTATGACGGATGCTCAAACAAAGTACACTACAACGGAAAAGAAGTTACTTTCCGTTGTGTATGCTTTTGAAAAGTTTAGACCATATCTCGTCTTGTCTCAAACCATAGTGTATACGGACCACTCGGCTATCAAATATCTTCTTAATAAACAAGATGCTAAGCCGAGGTTGCTCTGGTGGATTCTCCTCCTTCAAGAATTTAATGTCAAAATTCTAGACAAAAAGGGAGCCGAGAATCTCGCGGCCGATCATTTATCTCAACTTGAGAATCCTCACCAAAGCGATCGAGAGAACAAGTAAATCAATGAAACATTTCCTCTCGAGACGCTTGGTATGATTGCTTTTCGTGGTGATGACAGTACCCCATGGTTTGCAGACATCGCAAATTACCATGCGGGGAAGTTTGTGATCAAGGGTATGTCGTCCCAACAAAAACGAAAGTTTTTCAAGGACATCTCCTATTACTTTTGGGATGACCCCTATTTGTTTCGTGTGTGCGCGGATCAAGTGATTCGTAGGTGCGTGTTTGGCAAAGAAGCTCAAGATATCCTTAAATCTTGTCATGAGGGACCACCGAGGGACATCATGGTGCCAACGCCACAGCGAAGAAAGTCTGTGATTCCGGCTTCTTTTGGCCTTCCATATATCGTGATGCCCAAGTCTTGATCAAGACTTGTGATGCTTGTCAACGTCAAGGAAAGAACACACAAAGGGATGAAATGCCTCAAAACATTATCCAAGTTTGTGAAATCTTTGACATGTGGGTGATCGATTATATGGGGCCGTTTCCATCTTCGAAAGGAAATAAATACATTCTCGTAGTCGTGGACCATTTGTCTAAATGGGTTGAAGCTAAGGCTTTGCCCACGAATGATGCTCGAGTTGTGGTGAACTTTTTGAAACAACTCTTTGCTAGGTTTGGAACTCCGCGGGATATTATAAGTGATCGTGGGACCCATTTTTGTAATGAACAATTTGAAAAAGTTCTAAAGAAATATGGTGTCACTCATCGACTTTCTAAGGCTTATCACCCTCAAACGAGTGGTCAAGTGGAGGTTTCAAACCGGGCTCTTAAAAGGATTTTGGAGCGTTCTATTGGAGAAAATCGCACTTCATGGTCGGATAAATTGGACGATGCATTGTGGGCTTTCTGTACGGCTTACAAGACGCCAATTGGTTGTACACCATTTAGGTTGGTCTACGGAAAAGCATGTCACTTGCCAATTGAACTCGAACATAAGGCGTATTGGGCTCTTAAGCATTGCAACTTTGATTTGAGGACCGCGGGTGATCATCGCAAGGTTCAATTGAATGAACTAAGTGAATTAAGGGATCAAGCTTATGAAAATTCTTTGGTCTATAAAGAGAAGACTAAGAGGATTCATGACTCTAAGATCAAAAACCGCATTTTCAATGTTGGTGATCAAGTCCTCTTATTCAACTCTAGACTTAAGATTTTCTCGGGCAAGCTTAAATCCCGTTGGTCCGGTCCATTCACCATTGCACACGTTTTTCCTTATGGCACCGTTGAGCTAGCTCAAAAAGACGGGCCTAACTTTAAGGTGAATGATGATCGTGTAAAACACTACTTTAGAGGGGACATACCTACGGAGGTTGTCCTGGATCTTCAAACTTTCCCTAAGGACCAATGAATGCGGGGATCGAGTCGAGCTCATGACTCGGTGAACAAAAACGAGGTGCCTTGTGGGGGAGTCCCATACATTCTATCTTCTCTCTATTTTCTAACACTAATAAGGCTTGATCTTTCAATCTCGTGCTCGTGTTTTGTTGTGTCTTAGGTATGACCCTAATCATTGAAGACTCATGTTCGGTTTTTGCCGGTCCACTTGATCTTCCATTCTTTGAATGCCAAAAACGGGCACACTTTCTATCCCTTGATTTTTATCGACTAACGTTTTATCTTGAGGCATAATTAATAAACGGCTTATAGATTTGCGTGCTCTTTCCATGTTAGGATTTTGCATTAGACTCTTCGTATTTTAGCAAGGGGGTGTTACTCTTGAGCTAAGAAACATTGAGGACAATGTTTGGTTTTAGCATGGGGGAGTCAATCGATATAATCGCTTGCAATTGCTTTTGGCGTGTCCAAACGTAATCGTTTTTCTCATTTTTCAATAAAATTTTAAATTTTTAGTGTTATTTTTAAGTTTTAACAAATAAAATAAGTGCTTTTGACACGAATGTAAGCTTTCCGTTGGTGAAAATAAAAATAGTTTTTGACTCAACTCGGTTTTTGACCTTAGCTTTTCCCTAACGTGTTCAAATTAAGTTTTGCTAGGCTTTTATATAGGGAGCTTTAAAACGCGAAAGTCTTAATTCATACGAGTTAAGAACAAGAACTTTTCGCAAGTTCCTATAATTGATCCTAGAAAGTCGTTTATCAAGGGAACTTTAAAACGCAAATTCTAAAACTTGAAAAAGTATAAGAAGATGCAAGATCCTATAGATGACTTGAAAATCCAAAACTTTGATTTAATAGGCTAAGTATCCATTGATTTCACATTTTTGGAATTTTACAATATGGAAAACAAGAGAAGATAGAGTTCAATCATAAGTTTCTAAGATTAATTCTTCTTTGTGCAAGTATTTTCGTGTTTGATTTAATCTCCTCGTATTTACTTTCCACACTTGAATAATAATTGCTTAATAAATGAAGTTTTTAGCGGTTTAGGCTTGATATCTTAACTCGTAACTTCTTCTTTTTCTTCCCTTGTAATTAAAGTGAGAACACATTAAGGGTGTCAGCGTCATGGACTTTTGATCATGGCATTGCGGAAATTTGGCTTACTATAAATATCATAATAATAAAGAAGAATAAATAAAAACATGTTCTCTAGGAGCCTTCGGGTGGAAGTCATGTAGCACTAACCTTGTCATTAGAGCCTTAGGGTGTATGGCAAGGGGATGTGTTGAATAAAAATTGCTTCATCATCATGAGCCATAAGGTGGGATGGTGTTGTCAATTCCCTTATTTTTGTCCAAGGAGCCTTAGGGTGTGGATTTTAAATAAGGAGCACAATTATATCTTAAAGAGCCAAAAGGTGTTATGGTGTAATTGTTGCTAACTCCATTAATAAGGTCATAATTGACTTTGAAGGTTTTTATTTTTACTTTTAAGTAGCCATATTAGCCAAATTTCGGGTCCGGGGATTTATCCCTCAAATCGTGTTAAGTTATCCTTGATGTGGGCTTTCTTTAGTGACAACGGTTTTTGAAGTCGAGGTTAGGTTTTGAGTGTTGAGTTTACACCGTTCTTGCCTTCATTTTTGGACTAATAAATATCAAAATAAAGTCAAATGAGCCTTTGGGTGAATGACAAATAAAATCTAGAGATACAATTAGGAATAATAGGAGATTGAGTTTAACACAAATTACTTGTATGAGTTGGTTTAATTTTGGGGCTTATGATTGACAATGATCTTGCTTTTGCACTTGGCTTGGAAAAGTGAAAAGTCGGGGACGATGAATCTATTTGAGTTTTATGATCCATAAAGTTATTTTTCAAATAATGGAAGCAATACATTATGTCTTTGCAAAATAAAGTGTCAAAAGTTGAATAAAGGGGTAGTTAGTGTTTTATTTTATCATTGCGTGAGGACACGGCAATTGCTTAGCAAGGGGGAGTTTGATATGAGTGATTTTACTCATATCAATTGTATCTTAAAACAATGAAATAATGCATTTAATGTATGAAATTTGCCTTGTATATGTTTGTTTCTTGTTTTAATGTGTGTAGGTACCAAGATCACGGAAAACCGGCAAAAACGACACGAGTTTGAAGAACAAGATCAACAAAGCCAATTTCGAGCTCGACTTTAGCGGATTTAATCATTAATGAAGATTTTGGGCAAGTGGGTCCCACATTTGGGAAAATAGGCTCAAAAGCCCATTTGAAGTTCAATAAGGAGTTAACTTTTGTTATAAGCCCAACAATGGCCCAATAGAAGATAAACCAAATGGACGGTTTGAAGTTTTCAACTTATTGGGTCCATTTAAAGCCCAAAGGGAAATAAAGGACGGATTGTGTGCAACTTGGGCCACAAGCCCATACTTTTGCTGCTTAAATAAATGGAATGGGTTTTAGGGTTTTGGTTACATGATATATACGATTGTTGAGTTATTTAACTCACATTCAGTCAAAAGTCCTCACAACCACTCATACGTATTCACATCCACTCACACTTTCTCACAATAAATAAATGTCGATAAAAACTATGCCTTCCTTCTCTTTCACCCACACAAACCAGACGTATCCTTCACTGTTCACTCAAAACCCTAGATGAATAATTATCCCAAATTAATTGGGGCTTTTCACTCACACGTGTGATTCACACTTGGGGGAATTAAATCCCCCAAGTTTTCGGAAGGCAGGAGTGGGAAGAGCAAGGCTACGTGGCATCACATTATTGGCCAAGACAACACATATTCTCCAATCCTCCAATAGATGGAAGCCAATTCAGCATCAAACTAACACAACTAGCACAAACGGATGCCACGTTGGCAATCCGTGTGCTAGTGTGTGATTATCAGCCCTACGATGAAAACAAACAAGAGAGAGAAAGAAGAGATGCGAAATGAAGGGCTGTGATCATCAGATCATCACCAACAACCTCCACCCTACGCCTCTCTCCTCAGCTATAAAAACCCCACCTTTTTACTGTAAAATCATCCCTTTCTTTATTTTACTGTTATTATGTTAAAATTAGTGTAGACTTGTAATTTTCTTTTTGTTAATGTAATGATGATTTGAATTAGTGAAAAGTTCAGTTTTAAAGTTTTAAGTTCCTAATTTTAATCTTTTATATTTACTGTTTTTACATCCTTATTGATTTTAATGATAATAACTGATGAAATTATTTGATTAAGCTAAATGATAGCTTTAATTAAGTAATTAAATAAAATTGGGATTAAAGTTTTTTCCCACTGGAAGAAATTTAAAATAGATCTGTTTGTTTCGAATGGTATGTGGTGGTTCGTAAGATGGTATTAATGATGAATGGTGGATCGTATGGTATTTTCGTTTCCGGTTCATAAGGTAGCATAGCGCTAACCTTCGTCTCAAAGGATACTTCAAAAGGTTCACTCCGTTTACTTTCATATTTTTAGAGTAATTTTAGTTTGTTATTGATTTGATTTAACTGTTGGAAGTTTTTAACTGATATAAGTTTGTGAGTGTTAACCTTGGTATGCCATTATCTGATTGTTTTGGTTTATAAACTGTTGAATATTAGGTAATAAAATCTTTTTACTAAAGAATGGTTAACTGTTTAAATAGGGGTTTGTATTAACCTGTATACAAGAGTTTCAGTATGCAATTATTGAGCTGAATGTAGTCTGATTTTTGATTAAGTTTGGTGATATCTGATTTCATTGAGTGATTAATCTGTTTTCCTGTTAGTTAGTATTATTTTTAGCTAGTGTTTGCTGATAAGATTGTTCATTAAAGGCCTAAGTCTTCTCGTTCTAGTTTGAATCTGATTTAGCCTGTTTTATAATGTTGAGTTTTAAATTTGCTTGTTCACTTAAGTCCAAATTTGATGAAGAGAGGGTCTGAGCGTTTTTATATCCCGACTGCTTTGTTCAACTTAATGGTGTCTTCTGCTATAGAATGTTGATTTATTCCGTATAGAGGTTGCTGAATTATCAGGTCTAGATGGCTGTCTGATTTTAGTTCAATACTGATATTAGTTTTATTTGTGTTGAGTAGTTTGTTGAATTGGTTTTATTTGTGTTTTGTTTAATCGTTGGGTAAAAGCTTGTTTAATCGTTTGCTGCTTAGTTGATATTATTTTGTTTTGCTGAATGTTGTAGATTTAACATAATCAATTTATCTGTTAAGTTTCAAATATTGATTCCTATCAGTATTCCTAAAATAAGCTTTACAATTTGATCACTCCTGTGATCTTTCATATTTCGGTTGTCCAAAAATAAATAATAACCAAAAAAATGTCACTCATGGGGATCGAACTCAAGACCCCCAGGTTCACAGCCAAACGTGTTAACCATTGAGCTTACTAGCTCTTTTGAGTTTTCTTTCTGTTAATTAATTAATATAGTAGTTTTGAGTTTAGCTGATTTTGATATAAAGTTTGTTTTAAGTAAACTTACGATTTTAAATAACTTTTAATTAATGTCTTTATTAAAGTAAATTTTTTAGTTTTTAAAATAATAATTAGTTTCAAAATTAAATAAAATAAAAAATGTTATTATTAATTTTAAAAAGTTTAATTAGTTTTTAAATAATTAGATCTTTATTATTTTTAGATTTAAATAAAAATAGCTTTAAAAATAGTTTTGGTTTATTAAAAGAGAAAAAGTAATTTTTATAAAAAATTTAATTAGATTTTTAAAATAGTTTAATAAGTCATTTTTAATTAAATAGAATAAATTTAATAGATTTTTAGATAGTTTAATTTTTAAATAGTTTAAATTTTTAAGTAATTAATTGTTTTAGATTTAAATAATTTCAGGGTTTACGATTCAAGCACTTTAGGGTAAAATTAAATAGGTTTAAATTGGTATATTTAATATCCAGTTAAAAATCCGAAAACCAATTCGAATAAATTGTCCAAATCAAAACAAAACGTCTCAAATTCACTCGATCTTCTTGTACAACGAACTTGGTTCATGACATGTTTAATTAAATTCGTCTTTGGTAATTTTAGACTATTACTTTTTCCTAAAGGTAATTTTCTAATTTACCCTATAACGTATCTTAATTATCACTATACTATAACGATCACATCAATTAGTTACAAAGCACGGTTACACTTTTCATCACAATCAATCCACATTGGCCTTTATTAAAGAGATAGAAAATTATAAACATTCAAAGGAAGAAAATAAGTAAAGAAATCAAAGACATACCTTAGGGTTTTGGAAATGTCATGAATAATCATCATCCTTAAGTTTTCACATTCTCCAAACCAAGCTTAAAAACGAGATCATTGTTATTATAAGTTAGTAAACTAACACGAACTCATGTGGGCCAATTATTTACTTAGACTCCCTTATTCCTAGGTGTATCTCTTATATTTTATGATTGTCTTAAATGATCACGAGGATGCATTGTTGACTTATTTCGATAGTTATTTAGGTTGAAAATAAAGTGGGACGATTTAATCAATAGTTAGCTAAAGGACAAAATCTTTTAAAACTGCTTCTCGGGACCTCATAAAGTTCATATCTTGGCATAACTCGCTTCGCGATTTGAGACCTTTCTCGGACCGATATTTGGCAACGACTTCATACTTCAAATCTTTGAGAGACGTTCATGAAATAATGGTCTTCTCTTCATAATAGGAATTTCTTCACTTGAAGTTTTGAGAGATTCTTCATATTTGGACCACGACTTCTTCATTTTTCTCCAATCTTTATTTGGGATTTTGATATACAACGATCCGCCTCCTTTTAGGACTTGGATCTATTTATCCTCATACCTTGTTAGGGCCTTTTTGGATAGACTTCTCCATGATCTTTACGGGAGTTTTTGCTTTTCGTCGTTTGTCTCGATCCTTCATATTGATTTTTGATAAATGATTCCTCACATCACTTGGGATCTTTAGCAACAAAATGTAGCCCTCATGCCTTGTTAGGGCCTTTTCGGACTCGCCAATCTTCGCATCCCGCTTCAATAAGTTATGCCTTGGCTATGAACTCTAATCCATACCGAACAACTTTTAAACGATCTTGGGCTAGAAGCTAAGTGACTTTTCAAATCGTACAACCTTATTTATTGTAGATAAATTTATTAGCAAGCGATGGGAGAATAGGCTTATAATTAACTCATATAAATTCACGAAAGAATACCAAACTTATAATTGACACTATCATCTCTCGTTCTCCACAGTTTAAAATCTCAAGGAATGAGACTCGTGGATGCTTAGCCTATTAAATCAAAGTTTTGGGTTTTCGAGTCGTCTATAGGATCTTGCAAACTCTTAGACTTTTTCAAGTTTAGAAATCGCATTTTAAAGTTCCCTTGACAAACGACTCCCTAGGATCAATTATAGGAACTTGCGAAAAGTTCTTGTTCTTAACCCGTGAGAGTTAAGACTTTCGCGTTTTATAGCTCCCTACATAAAAGCCTAGCAAAACTTGACTTAAAACACGTTAAAGATACTAGCTAGAGTAAACTTAGATAAGTAAACTCGGGTTGAGTCAAAAGATTCACAACGTTTGAAAATTAAAACCACTTTATTAAAATTTATTCTAGCAAAGAAAGAAAATAACTATACAAGGAAAAAAACTAATAGGCCAAAATAGATCAAAAATTTTGAAAAATGTCGAAAAATCGATTTTCCGGTTAAAATGAGGACAAATACAAGAAAAAGACCACTTAACTTCGATAGAAGTCCCCCCTACACTTAATATAAACATTGTACTCAATGTTTAAGCATGTGGGAGTAAACTCCCCTACATTTAGGACATTGTGCACTTTATTTAAATCTTGCTAAGGAAAGGACAACTAAAGTGATTCCTATTTTAATATTGAGAAAATATAAAATAGTGAATCGAAAAGAGTTTAGGATAGAACCGGGAAGAAGGGAACACGGAATCACGGTTCGTCAAAAGTCATCAAGAGTGTGTCTTTGAAGCTCTAATCCCTGCACAAGATAAGAAAGAAAACAAGAAACACCACGGGGCTCCCCCCTACACTTATGGTGAAAACAAGTAAAGATAGATAGATAATCGGGTTGCCTCCCGAAGACCGCTTGTTTTTGTTAACCGAGTCACGAGTCTGACTCGTCCCCGAATTAAATGGTCCATGGGGAAGCCTCGAATGTAATACCGGGATCAAAGACCTTGTCCTCGTTCCCGGAGGAATATAATAAAGGAAAGGCAGGAGGATAAGTCTTGAATGGTAGAAAGGTCCTTTCAACATACGAGAAGTATGTGAAATCTTGATCCACGGGAGGTGGGGTGGGTAAAGGAGACAAATTGTCATCCCCCAAAGACAATGGATGGTCACTATTCGGCAAAGCCGTAAAGGTATCAATCATAGAATGGTCATTGTCACCTCCCGGGTCAAAGCACTCATCCTCATTTCCCGGTATGAAACGAGGAGAGTAGCAGCGATACATCACCCGCTTGGGCGTGCACGCAGTAGGACGAGGTGGCAATATAGTATGAGAAGTAAGAGAACAATTACCTTCCACCCGCGTCACCTTTCCAGTAGAGTCAAATCTCTCCACCTCTGCGATAGAAGGGGGCATGGCTAACAAAGTATGCTCATCAATAGCAGGAGAATCAGAGCTATCAATGTCCTCAATCTCTTCGTCAAAGAGAGGATTCACCTCACTAGATATGTAAGCGTCATCAAAATCAAATAAAGGGTTCGAATAAATCTTGAAAGTTTCCTTCGAAACGTCTTCATCGGATAGTGACTCGTCATCACTAGAAGTAAAATCATCATCTTGATCAAAAAGAGGATTAGAGAAAGCCAAAGAAGCCTCTCCCAAAGTGTTGGTGGAAGGAACATCATCAGAAGAAAGCGCATCATACTCATCTAGTATTTTTAAGTCTTTGCTACTATAGTCTTTGGCTTTGGGCGGAAAGTCTTTGGGTGCTTTGGTTTTTAGTACGAAAGGGGTAGGGAATACCTTCTCATCAACAAAGAAGTAATGGTCGTACCAGTTCTTAAGGGAGTCTAAAGGCTTCCTATACGTCATGGGGGCGTTCCCGGGTCGCTTTTTAAAAGATAGCCACCCATTCACTAGCTGGGGGAAGTAAAAAGCCCTAAAAAGGTTCACGGTTGGAGTTACTCCACAGGTATGGCATGTAATTTCAAACTGGTTAATTTTACACGCCCCTATGCAGTGAAGCTGGGTTATGTGGAAGTCGTAATACAATAGCAGATCTACCAAGAATTTGGACAGGGGGATACGGTAATTGGCCTAATCAAATAGGCGCGTGTACACGCCTATTTTCCCCGCCGGTGCATCCATAATCGCCTCACCTTCACCTGGATAGGTGGGGTGTACGCTTTCGGGTATATAATACTTCGACAGAAAGTCGATATATTTTTCTGCCGACATCACGTTAAGGACATCCGTGATAAGTGGGTTGTCCTTTACCATGTTTTATAAAAAGGTTTTGAAGGGCGTGATGATCTAACCTGTGGCGGAGGAAATCCGTGGAAAAGAAGGCAAAGTTTTGAAAGTTGAAGCTTGAAAATAACAATGGCGGAAGGAAGGATGAATTGTGTGTGTAACAGACACACACACAAACTCTTATATAGGGTTGCCTCGGTTTCCGAGGTAACGTGGATGATCGACACTTGTAGGCTACCACGCCTATCCAGCGGATGGGATTTCTGACACTTCTACAAAATCAGAAGGGGCCCACGGGTCACTTCTTGGCAGTTTTACGTGGCTCAATGGTGGGCATTAATGATGCACTTTTGCAGAAGTGCGGCTGACTAGTTGACTACCATTAATGCATTTATTCTTGTGTCGGGTTATGCGGTCTTACGTAAGACCATATTCAATGCTACATTTAATTTGTCTCGGCCGTTACGTACGGCTGAGATGCTATTAGAATAATGTTCCTAATGCGGTCAGCCACGTGCGGCCATAGCAAAATTTTCAGTATTTTTCATTCCCTATGTCTTCTCTTGGTATGTCCGGAGAGCATCTTGATAGTCTAGAGGTTACGCCTACGGCTGTAACAACTAGACTGGGGGGACATGATGACGTATAGTCCCCAGTCGGGTCAGGAACCCGGCCCACGGGTACTACTCATATCCGGCCCATCACAGATGGGTGGGAATGATGTCATTTAAGCTTATGGGCTTGGATGAACAGTAACCGCACACATGTGTGCGGCCCACGGCCCGACGCGGCCTATACAGGGTTAGACAGAATCATATTATGTCTAGGAATATGATTTACCCCAAAGAAGAGGATATTCACACACCATAATTAGAAGATAACAATCATTCTAATTCTGGTACTTATTCTTTCCTTGGGGCCGAAGTATCAGTGGCAGCCCACTAGGGTTTCACTGCCTATAAAAGGACCCCCAAGGGTTCCACAAAGGTATTACGTTCTATACTCTCAACTCACATAAACCCTAACCGATTACTTACTCTCACGCCGGAGTCTAATCGTGGGAAACATTCCCACGGTAAGCCTAACGCGTGTTGTTTAGTGTGCAGGATCTCAACCAAACAGTTCACTTGGTGCAGGAGCCGGAGCCCAGCCAACCTGAATTAAGCCTAATTCGGGTCTAGCAAGGATCACCCAACTTTTGCATCAACAGTCACTGTCGGATGTCAACTCAGATTCACTTGGAATTGGGACAAGGTCATCAGCACTAGACTTTATGAATTCGTCGGATTCCTTTGCAGGAATTGTGCTAAGATCCTCATCCCCTAGGATGGGTGAATCCTTAGGCTCCAGAGCCGGCAAGTCGAGAGAAGGAATAGAATTCTCATCGTTCCAAGAAATAGGACTCTCATCGTCATCATCATCATAATAATATGGAGGCACAAGAGGATGGGTATAAGCACTAAGGTTAAATACTTGCTCTTGTTGCTGATCCGCTTGACATTTTTCGATGATCTTGTTACAAGCTTCTTGAAGTTGTTGACCTTGCTTAACAAGAGTGGCCCATTGTTCGTGGGAGCTCAAATGTTCGAAGGAAGGGTGATGAGTGACGGTGTGACGTGGGGGCTCAAAATTTTGAAAACCAGAATTATAATACTGATGTGGCTAATGATAATTCATCGGCTGACAATAAGAAGTATCGTGAGGGCCCCCACAATGATTGCAACACGGGTATTAAGAAAAACTCGGTGCATTTGGTAGATAGTTAGGACCATTGTCGTAATTGTAACCCGGTTCTTGCTCGTCAAGAGACGGGTATCGAATAGGACATACAATACACCAATGAGAATCGCTGCCACAATATATGCAAGGGGGAGGAATAGGTGGATTAGAATAAAAGGATGAATTAGTCGAATTGCACGATGGACAAAATCCAAAATGGGAAAATTGTGAATCGGAAACGGTTGGAAGATCTTTTCCGCATTGCTCGCAATAACAAAATTCACATAATTCGCCCTCAAATAATGGTCCCCTACACCTCCCGCAATGGACATAAAAAACCATGAAGAATAATAGATAAGCAAGAAGAATATTTTTGGTGCAAAACTTTGAAACATAAATGCTTTTAATGAATTTTCAAATGTTTTTGGGATTTTTGGGAAAATTTTGGACACGAAAAATAACGTTCACGAGTGAACGGATCCCAAAAGCCAACGCGTCTCTCACAAAAAACCGTTAATCTTCACGAAAAGAGCCGGCAGCGGCGCCATTTGATACGTGGCTTTTTCCTAGTATGAAAACTATCGTTGTTCCAAGTCTAATCGAATTGATCTCTGGTTCAACGTGTGACTCAGCAGTCTTTTGGTGGAAACAATAGTTGTGTCGTTGTAGTAAAAATTAAAGGTGTGCAAAAACTCTTAAACTAAATGGCGGTAATGTAAATCTAAATCTAATTTAAATAAATGACAAGAAATTAAAGCGTGACGAAAAGTAAATAGCACTTAATGTAAATAACACAAACTTAAAACTATCCTAAAGGCAAACTTAAAACGCAACTAAAACTGAAACTAAGGCAAGGCTTAAAATAGATCTAAGGCAAGTAAACTTAAAAGTGCGACTAAGGAAAAATGCGGGAAAAGTAAAGCTTAATAATTAAAATAAACTAAAACTTAAAATAAACTAAAAATACCTCACTTGGAATAATTACTCGTTCGGAATGTCACCTTCACCCGGAATAATTCTTCTTCGTTCGGAATAATCAACATAAAACACTCATTCGGAACAATTGGCTCATCCGGAATAATCACTCCTTCATCCGGAATATAAGCTCATCTGGAATATTGATTCATCCGGAATATGTCACTTATTCGGAATAAACCCTTCACTCGGAATAATGCTTCACCCGGAATAAAGGCTTGATGCGGAATAAATCCTTCACTCGGAAAGTGTCACTGATCCGGAATAATTGATTATTCCGAATAAACAACCTTGATCCGAAATGTTCCGAATGAAGACCCTTGATCCGGAATGTTCCGAGTAAACACCTTGATCTGGAATGTTCCGAATAAACACCTTGATCCGGAATACAAGTATTCCGAATAAACTCCCTTTATTCGGAATAATATGCTGAAACACTTGATTCGGAACAACCTGCTAAACTCCTTGATCCGGAATATTACCTTTATTCGGAATATCCGCTGATCCAGAATATTTAGAAGAAATGCCTTGGTTCGGAATGTTGCTCTGATCCGGAATATCAAACTGATCCGGAATATGTCACTTATCCGGAATATCAAGTTCTTTATTCGGATGAATCACAACACACCCTTCATTCGGAATAATCTGGACTTGGTTCGGAATAACCTGGAAACAAACAGTAGCAAAGAACACGGGACAAAAATAACACGAATCTAGACAATAACTAATCAAAATCAACCCAAAGATTAAACAAGACTAATCACAAATGATCTAATAACAATAACCTATCAATCCAAATCAACAAAACTAACAAATATAACCAAATCAATCAAAACCCACTTAATCAATTTAATAAAAGCTCAATAACATGAACATAAACAATAAACATAAAGATTAAAGATTAACAAAGAAAGGTAGATAGGAGATGAACAATAAAAGTAAAGATTAACAACAATTAAAAGGAAACTTACTTGAATTTAAATGAATTAAAGGTGCAAGACAATATATTTAAATTTGACAATTAAGGTAAATGACATGTAATTAAAGTGCAAGTAAATGAAAATGGAAGAGCATAGTTTGTCAAACTAGCCAACAAAACCAAATGAAAGGAAATGACATCTATTTATAGGAGATTGGGGAAGTGCTTTGTGGAAGCTTCCTCCTCTCTTTCTTCTTTCTTTAATTGCTTGATTAGTCCTTAATCTTCAATTCTTCGACATTTGTCTCGGGATTAATAAACTCGTCTTATAATTTCTTCAATAAATTAGACTTGAGTTCTTCGGCTTTTAGTAAACTTCCGTCTTTTGACTTTTTCTTCGATAAATCTTCAGAATTGGTCTTGGACTTCCGTTCTTTTTGCACTCTTGATTTCTTGACTTCGTCTTTTGTCTTTTTCTTCGATAAAAGCCCGTGAATGCCCGTGTTTTCTCCCCTTTTCACATTTTCGTCCTAAATCACAACAAAAACACAAACCACGCATAATTCCGACATTTACGACATAAAATACACGTTTTGGCTTGGTTATTATTGTAGTTAAGTGGTAAAAAGGATGGGTGTCTACACACCTATCAGTCACTACATGAAGAGAATCGGTTAAAATTACTTCCTACATATCCTCAGTATGATTATGAATAAATGAATGCATCATATGAAAAAATAGATTTTAGAATTCGCTTTAATATGCAAAAGGAATTTATCTATACACCACCTTACATGCCTACTAGAAAAACCCTTAGTATACTTCCTACACTTGTTAATTCGGCCAAACCTAAGGAAATTCCTAAGAATCTTCCACCGGTAAGTACGGTAAAACTCAGCTTGGAAGAGCTTGAGCGATACCTAACCGAGTTTGACAAGGTCATCCTGGAATGTACGACTTCAACGGCTCAAACCGCTAGAGAATGGGCTTTCGAACACATGAAAACGGTGTTTGAGAAAGAGATCGTTCCGTTTGTAAACAATATTAAAAATGGAGTTTATTATCTCGCGGTAAATCTAAGTTTCAAAATGGGTGAAGTTCAAAAAGTTTTCTATGAAATGGATGATGCTTATGAACAACATTTAATTGAGAAAGAAAAGATTTTATTTGAATATGACCGATTCTTAGAACATATATTGTCTCTCGAAGTGATGCAAGTTGTTACTATTGAATATGCTCATGAGCTTTCATCTACTGTGAATAAATGTGATGATGTGCATGATATATCTGTGAATATTGTTGAGCCTGTCATTAATGTAGATAATCATTCTTGTCATGAATCTAATGCTGAATTTTTAAAGCTTCAAGATTCTTATAACACACTTTCAAAACGTTTTAATGAGCTTCAACAACATTGTATATCTCTTAAAATTGAAAATCAATCTAAAAATGAAACTCTTTCAAAAACAAATGATTGTGAAAACTCCGTTGAGATAAGTGACAAGATGATGCAGGTGGTTCAGGCATTAAAGGAAGAAATTATGAGACTTAAGAGAGAATCAGTAGCAGAGAAATTGGAACTAGAGGCTGCAGAGATTAAAAATCATTCCCTAAAAGATAGAATTACTTCTATGCTAGGGGAGTTTGATAAAGTAAACCAGGGTTTCTTAGATATTTATGGTTCGTTAGAAGAACACTTCGCTTTTAATACGGCAGAGCAAAAATCACTCGTTGACCAACTGAACCATAAGTGTGAGGAATCTCTGACTTAAATATTCAACTCACAGACAAAAACATGGTTTTGGCTGAATTAAAGGAGACACTTCAACTCAAAGGACAAGAAGTTGTTGATAATCCAGCTCCAATCTCTGCCCCGACCATTAGTGCTCCAAAAACCAACAACATGGTGATCATTAAGAACTCGTACAATAAGAACAACTCACTATCATATAAGTGGTATATGGAAGATGCAGTTAAGCACGCGGAGCTTGCTAGGGATGTGGTAGATGATTACTATGAAATTGATCCTATGAATAGTCACTATTACTCTGCTCATGCTTACATTGAGAGGGTACAACAATGCTTAGATCACTTTAAGTACATAGGACAACCGGGTTCTACGCCACCTAAACAACAAACCCCCACCATTTTCATTACTCCATTTAATAAGAATCCAGGATCTAAGCCTATTTTAAACACACCCATCAAGGCTAAATCAAAATTTGTCACTAATGTTCCCATGGCTTCTACAGGAGTAATTATGTATACTAAGGCTAAAGGATCTCAAGACAAGAAAGATAGGATCAAGCCTTCCACTAGTAGGACTGCCAAGAAGAAAGTAGAAGTTCACCCTAGGAATGTTATTTCAGTTTCAAATAAAAAGAATCATGTATCTAAGATAAAAGGATCTGCCTTTGTGTAGAAGCCTAAGCAAAATGAGAATTCGAATTTGCGATGTTGGAATTTTAATGAATGCATGTTTTCTCAGTGTCATGATTTATGTCTTGTTGATCACGTGAATGAAATGTATGCTATTAGGAACAATCTTGAATGGATTCCAACGGGGAAGAAATTCACCCAAGTTGGTCGGCAATGGAAACCCACTGGTAGGACCTTCACTGCTAATGGAACTAAGTGCCCTTTAACTAGGATCTTATCCACGGAAGTTAGGTCTCAGCGTCCTTTAACTAGGAACACTAGCACCAAGAAATGGAAAAAGCGCCCTTTAACTAGGCATGCCCCTACTATTGTGCCTACCGGTGAAGAAGTACCTTAGGATCTTAGACAACTAGAATCTAAGCCGACATTTAGGAAGCAAGTTTGGAAGCCTAAGAATTCTTCGGTTAGCAAATCTAAGATAAATATATATGTACCTGCTAACACAGAGGAACTACTAGATTCCAATACATCGTCTTTGTCTGGTGATATTTTCAGGTGGTCCAAATCATCCTCTGGTACTTGGACTCTGGATGCTCAAAGTATATGACCGGAGATCGCTCGATGCTTAGAAATTTCGTCAGCAAGTTTCTAGGAACGGTTAAATTTGGCAACGACCATATTGCGAAGATCATGTGTTATGGTGAATACCAAATTGGGAATGTTACGATTTCAAGGGTATATTATGTGGAGGGACTTGGTCACAATCTATTTTCAGTGGGACAATTTTGCGATTCAAACCTTGAGGTGGCTTTTCGACAACATACTTGCTTTATTCGCGATCTTCCAGGAAATGATTTGTTAAAGGGTTCTCGAGGGGATAATCTCTACACACTGTCCATTCAAAACATGATGGCCGCCTCTCCTGTATGTCTTCTCTCCAAAGCATCCAAGACCAAGTCATGGTTGTGGCATCGCCGGTTATCTCATCTTAACTTTGATGTTATAAACCATTTGGCTAAAAACGAACTTGTTCGTGGTCTTCCAAAACTTAAGTTCGACAAGGATCATTTATGTTCCGCGTGTTCTTTGGGGAAAAGCACCAAGAAATCATACAAACCTAAAGCTGAAGACACCAATCAAGAACCACTGTATCTTTTGTACATGGATCTTTGTGGGCCAATGCGTACGGCTAGTGTGAGTGGTAGAAAATACATCCTCGTCATGGTGGATGATTTCTCAAGGTTTACATGGGTAAAAAATTTAGCATCCAAGGATCAAGCACCAAAGTATATTATTACTTTCTTAAAGATGATCCAAATACGTCTTGATGCTACTGTTCGCCGCATTCGCACTGATAATGGAACTGAGTTCGTTAATCAAACTCTACGAGACTATTATGAAGAGGTAGGTATTTCACATGAAACTTCTGTTGCTCGCACTCCACAACAAAACGGTGTCGTGGAAAGACGTAACCGCACACTAATGGAAGTTGCTAGAACTATGTTGATTTATGTGAATGCTCCTTTATTCTTATGGGCTGAAGCAGTGGCAACCGCATGTTATACCCAAAACCGCTCCATCATTCGTAAACGCCATGGTAAAACTCTATATGAGCTACTTCATGGACACAAACCCAATATTTCATTTCTTCATGTGTTTGGTGCACTCTGTTATTCAAATACAAATAGTGAGTATTTGGGCAAACTTCAACCGAAGGCGGACATTGGAATTTTCATTGGTTACTCACCTGCAAAGAAAGCTTACCGAATTTATAACCGTCGTCTTGGCAAGATAGTAGAAACTTTGGATGACGATTTTGATGAGCTGACAGCAATGGCTTCTGAGCAACACAGCTATCAACCCGCATTACATGAGATGGGAACCGGTACAATAAGTTCCGGATTAACTCCCAATAATCCTACTTCTCCATCATTTATACCATCTACAAGGTCCGAGTGGGATGATTTATTTCAACCTATGTTTGATGAATTCTTTGATCCACCTAGTAATGATTCTCTAGCACCTGCAGCAGTAGCTCCGTTTCCCGAAGTTGTTGCTCAAGATAATGGAAATCAGTCCGAGACATCTACTGTTACTCTTGAACCAGATGTCCCATCCCCCACCAATTCACAAACTACACCTGAATTATCACCCCCACTCGTTCCTAATGATGTTTAAGAGGATCCTTATGATCACGATTTGGAATTTGCTCACTTACAAGAGCTTTCCTTTCTTTGGTTCACAAATACCTGAAGACCCTAACGGTGCGTCTACCTCAGAGGAAGCTCCTGCAATCGTTTACTCCAGACCACCACGGATTGAAAATCACAATACAAAATGGACAAAGGATCTGTTGGGAATCTAAACTTGATAGATTCCCTGTTCATTGATTTAAACATAATTAGGCTGATAGATAGTCCCTTGCCTGTGCCAAGGAGGCAGGCAAGTTTCGCAAGACTCACAGAGATCCAAGTCTCTGTGAGCAACCTCAGAGGAGTCCATGTCAGAGACATTGTCAGGGAAGTCGAAGATTACCTGAAGACATACTCCTTGGCTGTGATGGATAACAGCCAAGATGTATTAGGGACTCTGAGGGGTTGAGAGTTAACAGGGGTGACAATACCCTGATAACTCTCAGCACACTTTGGACATGCCATTTGTGTGTTCGAGAATATGAAGAATAAGGAAACTGTTTTTGACAACTGTTCCTTAAAGCATAATGGAAGACTACCAAGAATAGAAGGACATCATGTGACTGATGTGGGAACTTGTAAAAGCTTGTGTAGTCGACATCAAGTACTGTTTAAGTCAAACTCGTAACACTATAAATAGGATGTGTATCCATGCATTAATGTTTAACACTTTTGAGATATTAAGAACATTAGTGCGTATAACTTAGTGAATCAAACAGCTACGACTGTATTCATAAGTTAAGGTTTATTGTTGTTCAAAGTGTGCACAACACATTGTCATCAAACGGTGTTATCCATAACACTTGTAATTCTTTATTATACAATAATAAGATTACGTTTGAAAAGTAATACCTTGTGTTGGTTAAGTTTAAATTAGGGTTTCTTGCATTGATTAGGGACTTTCAATTGGTATCAGAGCGGTGTTTGATATTAAAACCTTCAAGAAACATCGTTCTCAGTTTTATAATCAAGATCCACCATGCCGGAAACTTCTAGCCCACACTCACCTTCCACTAATCCATCTTCACCAAGACTCAACCCCCCAGCAAATGACGATGATCTACCCCAACTTCTTGACTCAAGAGGTGGATCACACGTAACCAGTGTACCAGTCTTTGATGAAGAAGACTTTGCCAGTTGGAAGAGTCAATTTCTTGTATACCTTGATGGACTTGAACCTTTTCTCTTAGAAATTTTAGAAAATGGTCCATATATTCCCATGGCGCTTACTTCTACTGAAGAAAATCCTCTTCCCAAGCCTGTCAAACAATGGACCGCAGCTGATAGGAAATTAGCAAACCAAGATAAACGTCTCAAAAGCATCATAATTTCCTGTCTTCCCAAGCATATCATGAAGTCTGTCATTCAGTGTCCCACAGCTAAACAAATGTGGACAGACCTCATTCTTGGCCATGAAGGACCCTCTGAAACAAGAGAGACAAAGATTCAGGCACTCAGACTTCAGTTTAATGCCTTTAAGTCACTTGAAGGTGAAAAAGTTCAGCAAACCTATACTAGGCTGAAGATTCTTCTAAATGACCTCGCTATGAATGATGTCACTATTGGTCAAGCTGAGATCAATGCTACTTTTGTCAACAGCCTTCCAAGAAAGTGGCTGAGCATGAATCAAACTCAGAGAGCTAACAACTCAATCAAAAATGATACCCTTGCTCAGCTCTATGGTAAGTACAATTATGAAGAAGGACTGATCGATACTATCTACAAATCAGAGACTGAAAGATTTGTAGTCCAAGGAGCATCTTCCAAAGCTTTGATCTCTGCAACACATCCTCTTGACAACGATTCTGATATTGAAGAAGATACCTGTAGCAGCCAAGAGTTCTTGTCAGACCTCAATGCAGAATTCCATGAAAGAGCACTGCTAGCCAACCAAAGAAGATACTACAAAAGATCTGGAAGAGTAGGATCAGCTAGCAAACCAACTGACAGGTCAAAAGAAACCTGTTTTGCCTGTGGAAAGCTTGGACATTTTCAAAAAGAGTTTCCTTCCACCAAGACATCCTCACCCTCTTATCCATCATCTTCATCCAAACCCTACAAGTTCAAACAACATAACAACTCATCTCAATCCAATTCTTCAGACACTGAGAAGAAAGATTACAAAAATAAGTACAAGGCACTTAAAGCTGAGTTAGAACAAATGAACTTGAAGATTGAAGCTATGTCAAAAAGGAAAGGTGGTGAGAAAAAGACAGAGAAAGGGTTGGTTGCTGAAACCTATGATTGGAATGATGAACCATTGACTTCAGATGAAGAAGACACCACAAGAGTCAGGGCTTTTATGGCGATAGCTGAGGATGAACCAACTGTTGGAAAAGGTGATGCAAGATCAGGACAATGGGTTGACATCACAATGAAAAAGGTACACAGGCTTCTATCTATGTCTGATAGTGATGAATGTAAGCATGTCCTTGATTACACCATTGTTGATTTGCACTTTGTTGAGGAACAAAGGAAGAACCTACTTGATAAGTTTCACTCTGTTAAAACTGAAATGATAAATGTTAAGGCTGAATGTGAAACTCTCAGGCGGGTTAACCTAGAGAAAATATCCCTGCAAAATGAAGTAGCTAGATTAACCTTGAAAAACATAGCTTTAAATGATCAAGTCACTGAATTGAACAAGATTATTGAAAAATGGATGTGTGCTAGGTTTACTATTGATGAATTGCTTAGGGATGAAGTGCCTGCTGACTTAAACAGGGATATAACTGCTAAGAATAAAAAGCTGAGGATTCTCACCAAACCCAAAGACATTGTCTTTAAATCTACAGAGACTATTCATATGTCAGATACCTCTTTGACTAATGACCCTGTCTCTGAAGATGTAGCTGAGCTACCACCTTTGCCTAAACTCTCTGGAGTTGAACCTAGCAGTTCTTCTAGATCTGCTAAGGATGAACTTAAGACAGATATTGAGAATCCTCCAGCCAAAGTTTTTCGTGTGCCTGCTAAACAAACTGGTAAACAAGTAGCTTTTAAGCCTGTTACTACTAAAGCTGTGAATAAGGTTGACCCCACCACTGAAGATCGCCTGTTGTCTCTTATGAAAGAAGTAGAACTCTTGAAACAACACATTAAGCCTTCCGCTGAATGCTCTACTTCTCATGAACCTAAGTCAGTCCTAGGTCAACCCAAAGGGGAAAGGTTAATCAAACCTTATTGCAATGTTTGTAAAAATTCTCACCACTCGACCTTAGATCATGACAGACACATGGCAGCTAAAAGAGCTCAGATACCCTCTAGGGACAGACCACAGAGTTCAAAAAGACAACAGGGAAATTACAAATCTTATCCTCCCTGTAAATTCTGTGGGTTCACAGACCATCACTCAGACGAGTGTGGTGACTTCCCTGGGTGTGATATCTGTGGGAGTTATAACCATGAAACAATGAACTGTCCATCCCAACGCCAAAAGTTTTTCAGGAACACAAGAGTTGCTAACAAGCAATTCAGGGAACCCACTGGAAATTGGGTTCACATAGGAACTAATCTGTTTCTATGTATCTGTGCAGAAATATCTCAAGGAATCGGTATGGTATCTAGATAGTGGCTGTTCTAGACACATGACAGGGATTCAACAATACCTGCACAGATACTCAAAGGAGCCAGGTCCCAAAGTGGTGTTTGGAGATAACTCTTCAGGTGACACAGAAGGATATGGCTCAGTGAATTGCAATGGGATCACATTTACCAGGGTTGCATATGTGAATGGTCTTAAACACAATCTTATTAGCATCAGCCAATTATGTGATGCTGACTATAAGGTTTTGTTTACTAAGACTCAGGGAACCATATTCAACAAAAACAATGATGTTGTGCTGGTTGCACCTAGAAGGAGAGATGTTTATGTCATCAACATGGCTGTGTGCTCTGAAGACAGTTCAAATTGTTTTCTTGCCAAAGCCTCTGAAAGTGTCAACTGGCTATGGCACAAAAGACTGTCTCATCTCAACTTCAAGAACATCAATAAGATAGCCACTCAAAACTTGGTTGCTGGTCTACCTTCAGTAATGTTTTCCAAAGACAAAACTTGTTCTGCCTGTGTCAAAGGAAAACATCACAGGTCTTCATTCAAGACTAGGCAATCATTCTCGACTGACAAGTGCTTACATCTCCTTCACATGGACTTGTTTGGGCCTGTCAAACCTCAAACCATTAATCACAACAAATACACCTTGGTCATAGTTGATGAATTTTCAAGATATACATGGGTGTTCTTCCTCAGAAGGAAAAGTGATGCAGCTGATACCATCATGTCCTTCATCAGACAGGTTGAAAATATGAATGATGTTAGAGTCAAAGCTCTAAGAAGTGATAATGGTACAGAATTCAAGAATCATCAACTTGAATCATTTTGTGATGAAAAAGGGATTTCTCAGAACTTCTCTTCAGCTGGTACTCCTGAACAAAATGGTGTGGCTGAAAGAAGAAACAGGACTCTGATTGAAGCAGCAAGAACTATGTTAAATGGTGCAGCCTTACCAAAGCAATTTTGGGGAGAAGCTGTATACACTGCCTGCTACACTCAAAACAGATCAATCATTGTCAAAAGACATGGCAAAACCTCCTATGAAGTTTTCAGAAAAAGATCTCCAGACGTCAGCTATTTTCATGTGTTTGGATGCCCTGTGTTTATTTATAACTACAGGGATAAACTTGGAAAGTTTGATGAAAAAGCTGATGATGGATTCTTTTTGGGATACTCTCCAACAGCCAAAGCCTTCAGAGTATTCAACATCAGAAGACAAGAAGTAGAAGAAACTTTCCATGTCAGATTTAATGAAGATGATGAAGTCATACAGAGGACAGGAACAGAGGGTGATGAAGTAGATTTTAATGAAAATATTTATTTCCCGAGTGATGAGTTCACAGAACCCAGACCTACCAGTCATCACCACTCCAACACTCTCACTCCTTATGTTCCTGCTTTTGACCCTCTGTCTACTCACAACATAGAAGTTCCCACCTCTCAGGAACTTGATGAAGAAGAACCTCAAATCTCTGATGGTCCTTCTCATGATATTGATGACTCACCAATTCTTCAAACCTCTAAAGTTTCTCCTACTGATAATGAAATAGCTTCCCTTGATATGGCTGAAGAAGACTCAGACACTGAAGTAGTCTTTGAAGAAAGCCCTCCTAGTCAGCAGGATGAGACTCAAATTGTACCAGTTGTGCCCTCAAGTACCCCTGTTCTTGAATCCCCAGCTCCTCAAAATAAGTGGTCAAGAGATCAACACATTCTTCTTGTCAACATTATTGGGGAACCAAATGCAGGGGTCACAACCAGACAGCGAATCCAAGACTCAGAGTCAGCCTCAGCCAATGAATGTCTATTTGCTGAATTTCTTTCTCAAATTGAACCTAAAAGAGTTGTTGAGGCTCTGGTAGAAGATGGATGGGTAGCTGCTATGCAAGAAGAAATCAATCAGTTCAAAAGGAACAAAGTATGGACACTAGTGTCAGCTCCACCTGGAAAGAATATCACAGGCACTAGATGGATCTATAGAAATAAGATGGATGAAATTGGGAACATCATCAGGAACAAGGCAAGACTGGTAGCACAGGGATTCTCTCAGACTGAAGGAATTGATTATGATGAAACTTTTGCACCTGTTGCTAGACTTGAGGCCATCAGAATCTTTCTTGCTTATGCTTCCTATATGAACATCACTGTCTATCAGATGGATGTAAAGAGTGCCTTCCTCAATGGTGATTTGGCTGAGGAAGTCTATGTTGCACAACCTGAAGGATTTGAGAACAGCGAGTTTCCCAACCATGTGTACAGACTTCACAAGGCAATGTATGGTCTGAAACAAGCTCCAAGAGCATGGTATGAAACTCTTTCAAATTTCTTATCTAAAAATAAATTTATCAGGGGTTCTATTGATAAAACACTCTTCACCTTCAAGGACAAGAGTGATTTCATCATTGTGCAGATTTATGTGGATGACATCATCTTTGGGTCAACAAATGTCAATCTTAGTAAACGTTTTGCTAAATTAATGACCAAGAAATATGAGATGAGTATGATGGGTGAATTAACTTACTTCTTGGGCTTTCAAATTAAACATTGTCCTAAGGGAATTTCTATTTGTCAAGAAAAGTATGTTAAGGATTTACTTAAAAAATATGACTTAGCTGATTGTGCATCAGTGAAATGCCCCATGCTTCCACCCAACGATTTGGGCCCTGATGAGTCAGGGGTCTCTGTCAATGAGACTTTATATAGAGGCATGATTGGGTCACTGATGTATCTAACAGCCAGTCGTCCAGATATCCAATTCTCCACATGTCTCTGTGCAAGGTACCAAGCTAACCCAAAAGAATCCCATCTAGTGGCTGTTAAGAGAATTTTCAGGTATCTCAAAGGAACACCATCCCTAGGACTATGGTATCCAAAGGAATCAGGTTTTGATCTCCAGGCATATTCAGATTCAGATTATGCTAGATGCTGTATTGACAGGAAAAGTACTTCAGGCAGCTGTCAAATCCTAGGAGGAAAATTGGTTGGATGGAGTGCTAAGAAGCAAAACTCTGTGGCTATGTCTTCAGCTAAAGCAGAATATGTCGCTGCAGCTAGTTGTTGTGCTCAGGTGCTCTGGATGAAAAGTCAATTGGCTGACTATGAAATCTTGTATGACAAAGTACCAATCTTTTGTGACAACACCAGCGCCATTGCCATATCCAACAACCCTGTTCTTCACTCTCGTACCAAACACATTGATATCAGGTATCATTTTATCAGGGATCATATTATGAAGGGAGATATTGAGTTGCATTTTGTTCCCACAGAGCTGCAACTAGCTGATATCTTTACAAAGCCTTTGGCTGAACCTACGTTCAACAGGCTAGTTGCTGAGCTAGGGATGCTCAATATCTCAAAGCCTGTGGCTTGATATTAATTGTGTTCATTAAATGATTGATTCTATATTAAATGTTTTATTAAATGTTTTTCACATGAAACTAGGTAGTTACTTTCCAAGTAAATGCAAAAAACATTCTCACATTTTTTAATCATTTATTCTTCGGATAACGAGGAGACAAACTTTTTGAAAGGTCAAGGGGACCCACTTGAGCAGTCATTTCGCTCTTGCATTTAATACGGTTGAATAACTGTTCACTTAAGTTTGAATATATATATTGTCTTCTTTCTCTTCTCACCCACCACCATTCTAAAATCAACTTCTCTCTCTAAACTCTTATCTCTCTCAACCATCCGCCATTTTCATTCTCCTTCAACCTTAAATCAATGGCGTTTCCCGTACCAAAAGCCTCCAATGTGAACTTCGAGATCAACGAGAGCATCATCGCCTCCAACAACGCCATTGGATGGATCAAGGCACCAAACAGCACATATTCAGATCTGGTAAATTTCATGCAGAATTGTGACCTAAATGAAGCCTTCACCAAATCTCCATCCACCTTTTACCAAGAATACCTTAGGGAATTCTGGTATTCTGCTGAAGTAGTTGAAGACACCATTACATTTAGCCTTTCATGCAATGAACATCCTTTTGCCTTTTCCCTTAAAGATTTTTCTAGTGTGGCCGGACTCAAACATAGAGATGAATGCTTGAAGACTGTTGACAAAAAGGCTGTCAAGGAAGCCCTGGCCACACTCAACCCTTGCCATGATGTTAACCCTGCCCTTACACCAGCTGAGGTCCTCGCCAAAGCCCCTCTGAAGATTAAGTATTTTACTCCTATGTGGCGTGTCCTCTTCACCCACATTGTGAAGTCCCTGGGAGGTATGCAGGGATCACAGGATCAGATGTCGTCCAATCATCAGGCTATTGCGTATGGACTTATCTGGGGAGCTGATGTCGACTTTGGAAGCATCCTTTTCTCAAACCTGGTAGAACAACTGAAGGGAAGGAATCAGGTCAGGGAAAAGAACATCTGTTATGTGCGCTACCTGTCCCTGATCTTTGAGAGTTTGCTGGGAGAGAATTACCACAACAAGGCCTTGACAGCTTTGAAGCCCTATCGCATCACAGGCGCCATCTACAAGGAGATAGGAGCTGAGGATACCCCTGTTACCGCCCACATGCTGAACGTTGCCAACCAGGTACCCAACGCTGAGAAGCCCTTGCTCCCTTCCTCTGAGAAGGTGAATACTTCTAGTGTCGCTGGCAAGTCTACGTCTTTGACCTCTGGGCAGCACACTACTAAGTCCAAGGCTTCATCTGGCCAACAGCCAAAGAAGAAGAAAATCCCCTCTTCTTCCCACTCCAAAGCTGTTAGTAAGGCCAAGGAAAAGAAGATTGACACCGCCTCTGGTCCAGATACTCTTGTGGATTCAGAATCTTTGGCTGACAAACAACAGGCGTCTAGTGTCTCTAGGTCAGCAGAGACAACAGGAAACCAGCCAAACCAAGCTGATATCTCACAGGTAATCAGTGTACATTTTTAGAGGTTCACAAGCAATCACTCTCATTTGTCTGTAGGAGAGAGTGGTGAAGTTAGGGTAATCCTCGACCCATAGAAGTCTGTCATTACACTTAGAATACTTTAAGACTTCTGTGCACCCTGTCTTTGCACCAGGGAATGATTCATTTGTGTTTATAAAGCACCCCGATGACCCTGAACCCTCTAGACAGTATTCAGGCTAATAACAACCTGAATACATTAATGTCTCAACCTTAATCGCTGTACTTCACACAGCCTCTTGGTTCCCTCCTTAAAAGAGTCCCAAAGGATTTATCCTTTTAGGGGGAGCTGAATCATCACCCTCAGCTTTCCTAGGGGCAGCGTAACAGGCGACCTACAACAACATATGTTTCACTCTTAAAAGAGTCCCAAAGGTTTTACCTTTTGGGGGGGCTGAATAATCACACTCAGCTTTCCTAGGGGCAGCGAATGGCGATCATTAAACAACATATGTTTCACAATCAAAAGAGTCCCAATGGTTTTTACCTTTTGGGGGGGCTGAATAATCACACTCAGCTTTCCTAGGGGCAGCGAATGGCGACCATTAACCACACTTCATTCACACTTAAAAGAATCTCAAGGATTTATCCTTTGGAGTGGCTGAGTAATCACCCTCAGCCTCTCTGGGACAGCGAAATGGAGACCATTCCCCTTATACTTTTCCCTGTTACTAAATACAACAAACTTGCAGGCTGAAATTGTACAGCCAGTCAAAGAATCTCAGGTACATGAAAAGGAGGTTGAAACAATAACTCAGGACATCCCACATGAAGAAGAACCTGTGCTCAATGCTGATGAAGAAATGCTTTCAGTAGAAGATTATGTCTCTGAGTTTGAGCCCATGCCTGAAGATGAATTCCCTGAGGGAATGTTTGATGAAGAGGATGAAGAAGATGAGGATGACCAGCTGTCAGCCTCTCCTCCTAAAGAAGATGACAAGACTTCTCCTCTCAAGGAAGCTGTTGACACTCCAAACTCTGCTACATCTGCAACAACAGTCTTCCAAAGACCAACATATGATCCAACAGCTGAATTCCTCATGTTTGATCATCCTTCCCAGACCAACTTCGACTTAATTCCAAGGGGGGATGATTTTGCTCAACAAAGCCTCAATATCAAGAATCTTCAGCCCGTACATCATCAATCTGATATTGAGCGCTTATCAAGGAAGCTGGATGTGATCAAGTCAGAGATGCACAATTTCACTGTCACTTTTCCAGGCATTATAAAGAAGGCTGTGACTGAGGCTGTCACTGAGCCAATTCAAGAGGGTGCCCGAAAAGGTGTGGCTCAGGGACTAAGTCATCTCTCTACACGAATCAAGGATGCCATTGACTCAGTTGTCCCTGCTATGTTCCATGAACAAGAGAACAACATGAACAGGCACTTCAATGCGGTTCGCAACAGGCAATACAACCATGCTGGCTTTATTGTCAGGCGTGTTCAAGCTAATACTAATGCCAATGCCAACCTCTTGCTGAAGATTGCCAGGGCTTCGAGAAAGAGACAACGTGCCATGGCTGCCTCTGTGGAGCAGATTGCAAGAAGATTTCAGGCACGTTCATCCAAGCATCAGGGAAGTAAGGATGAACGTGAGGGGGAGAAGACTAATATACTCAGCCTTGCATCTGCTGAACAAGGCTCATCTTCAGCCAATCCCTCAACAACACCTGTTCCTCTACAAGTCATCACACCAGTTATAGTACATGATGATGAGGATGATACTCAGGGGGAGCAACAAACACAAGATGGAGCTGACTCATCTAAATCCATGATCTTAGTTAACATCAGCAAGCCTGAGGATGATGATGAACCAGCGGCCAAGAAACTTAAATTCACTGTGAGCTCTCTCCCAAAATCTATTCAAAATCAGGCTCAGACAGCGTTTCTCAAAAGAGCTGATGATTTGAAAAACATAAGTGTGGAATCCTCTGTCTCGAAGAAAGGTAAGGAGATAGTTTTGGTTGATACTGACACCAAACTTAAGAAGATAGCTGCGATGCTAGAGACAGGAGGATCCACAACAGACCTTTCCCACTTTTCAACCTTTACACCTTCCGATGAGAGTCCTTTAACGCCTGAAGAAATAGAGCAACAGGCTGAAGAATTCAAAAGACTAAATGAGCTCAAGGCAGCCAAAGAATTAAATGAAGCTACTCTGAGGAAGATGACACCACCTGAAAGGGAAAAACAAAAACAAAGGTTGAGGGAAATGGAACTTAAACGCGCTGAGGCCTTAAAGAAAGTCAAAGCTGACTATGATGCCTGCGTGAACAACAAGTATGCTGCTGGCAAGATAACCAAGTTTAGATACACCATTCACAAATCCACAAACACCCCACAGATGATTTTATGGAGGGAAAATCAACAGAGGAATATGGATGTGTTTGACAACTTCAGGTTAAAAACACTTGGGTTATCAGAATGGTTTGAACTCGAAGCCTTAGCTGCCAAAAAGTCTGGACAGGCAAATTTCCTTCTGCTAAAAACTCTTAAGGCTAAGTTTAACTGGATCAAGGAAACAGCTGCCAAACTCAAGATTGATCCCCCACCACAGCTTTTCGAACAAGGACCCCCAAAGACAGGCAACAAAAGAAGAAGAATTTCCCAAATTATTGATGAAACTTTTGTTACTGAAGATGTTCGTGTGGATGGTATGCACAGGGATCTGATCCTTCCAAATGGTATCGTTGGCCCTGTTGATGGTCAGACATACTCAGTGCCTGAAAGAGGAATGGCATTTATGAACAAGGCCTGCCAGTATGCTTTTCAGAGGGAAGATGAGTTGTGCCTGGCTTCAACTATTCAGCTACTCTGTCACAAGAAGTGTCTCAAGATCAACTCAGAGTATTCCAAGAAGTTTGCAAAGACTTTGCAGGATGAAATTGATAACAGATTAGATGTGGCCGAAGCTGAAGAAAGAATCAAAAATGATGACTATTGAAGATAGTGTCAGCCCTTTTTACCTTCATCTTTTATTTAACTTATGTAATGAACTTGTAATTTTTCTAAGTCTTAATAAAATCATGAGGTATGTTTGTTTAGATCTGTTATGTGTAAGAAGAAGTTGTTAAACTCACTTACCTTAACTTAGTTAGATCTAGCATTATTTATGTTTAAATAGGGGGAGATTGTTGGGAATCTAAACTTGATAGATTCCCTGTTCATTGATTTAAACATAATTAGGCTGATAGATAGTCCCTTGCCTGTGCCAAGGAGGCAGGCAAGTTTCACAAGACTCACAGAGATCCAAGTCTCTGTGAGCAACCTCAGAGGAGTCCATGTCAGAGACATTGTCAGGGAAGTCGAAGATTACCTGAAGACATACTCCTTGGCTGTGATGGATAACAGCCAAGATGTATTAGGGACTCTGAGGGGTTGAGAGTTAACAGGGGTGGCAATACCCTGATAACTCTCAGCACACTTTGGACATGCCATTTGTGTGTTCGAGAATATGAAGAATAAGGAAACTGTTTTTGACAACTGTTCCTTAAAGCATAATGGAAGACTACCAAGAATAGAAGGACATCATGTGACTGATGTGGGAACTTGTAAAAGCTTGTGTAGTCGACATCAAGTACTGTTTAAGTCAAACTCGTAACACTATAAATAGGATGTGTATCCATGCATTAATGTTTAACACTTTTGAGATATTAAGAACATTAGTGCGTATAACTTAGTGAATCAAACAGCTACGACTGTATTCATAAGTTAAGGTTTATTGTTGTTCAAAGTGTGCACAACACATTGTCATCAAACGGTGTTATCCATAACACTTGTAATTCTTTATTATACAATAATAAGATTACATTTGAAAAGTAATACCTTGTGTTGGTTAAGTTTAAATTAGGGTTTCTTGCATTGATTAGGGACTTTCAGGATCACCCAATCCGTAATATTATTGGTGACATCAATCGACCAGTCTTAACACTCCACCAACTCCAAGAACATGCATTATATTGCTACTTTGATGCATTTCTTTCCGATACTGAACCTAAAAATTGGCAACAAGCCATGACAAAATCATCTTGGATTGAAGCCATGCAAGAGGAACTTAATGAATTTCAACGTCTTGAAGTGTCGGAATTCGTTCCTTTACCCAGCAACGTTGAAATCCTTACATTGTTGTGGGTATATAAGGTTAAACTCGATGAGTTAGGTGGAGTGCTTTTGAACAAAGCTAGATTGGTTGCTAGAGGTTACAAACAAGCTTTGGGTATTGACTTTGAAGAATCCTTTGCTCCTGTTGCACGATTGGAGGCAATTAGACTATTCCTTGCTTATGCTGCTCACATGAACATGATCGTCTACCAAATGGATGTTAAGACGACATTTCTCATGGTGAATTAAGGGAAGATGTCTACGTAAGCCAGCCGAATGGATTCGTCAACTCGGAGTATCCTAATCACGTGTACAAGCTCAAAAAGGCTCTTTATGGGTTGAAACAAGATCCACGCGCGTGGTACGATCTCCTATCGTCTTATCTCATTTCGAAAGGCTTCTCCAAAGGCAAAGTGGACCCAACATTATTTATTCTCAAGGAGGACATCGACATGATACTTGTACAAATTTATGTTGATGATATAATATTTGCTGCTACTAATCAAAGATTGTCTGACCATTTTGAGAAAATTATGTCCACACGTTTTAAGATGTCGATGATGGGAAAAATTTCATTTTTCTTAGGGTTGCAAATTTCTCAGAATCCCAGAGGCATCTTCATTAATCAATCAAAATTCTCTCTTGAATCATTAAAGAGGTATCATTTTGAAAACTGTGACCCCGTGGATACTCCAATGGTGGAGAGATCCAAGTTAGATGAAGATAAGGAAAGGATAGTTGTCGATCCTAAACTTTACCGTTGAATGATGGGAACCCTTCTCTATTTGACTGCTAGCAGGCCTGATTTGCAATTTGCTATATGCATGTGTGCCCGGTATCAGGCTCGACCTACCGAAAAGCACTTACATGTTGTGAAAAGGATCTTTCGGTATCTTAAAGAAACACTTAATCGTGGTATGTGGTATCCGAAGGATTCTTCTATTACACTAATCTCATATACAGATGCGGATTATGCTGGGTGTCAAGATTCTAGATGTAGCACTTCTGGCAGTGTGCAACTTCTTGGAGATAGACTTGTTAGTTGGGCATCAAAAAGGCAAAAAAGCGTTGCGATATCAAGTACAGAGGCTGAATACATTGCTATGTCCGGTTGTTGTGCTCAAGTTCTTTGGATGAGATCACAATTAACTGACTACGGTCGTGCATTCAACAAAATCCCGATGTACTGTGATAACAAAAGTGCAATTGCTTTGTGCTGGAACTACGTTCAACATTCCCGGGCGAAGCACATTGACATACGCTACCACTTCATCAAAGAGCAAGTGGAAAATGGAGTGATCGAACTGTACTTCGTCAACACTGAGTATCAGCTGGCAGATATATTCACAAAGGCCTTAGATCGAGGACGTATCGAGTTTTTGATCGAAAAGCTAGGCATGAAATCATTCTCCCCAGCGACACTTAAGGAGTTGGCAGAAGAATCTGAAGAATAGTGGTGGTAAACTATTCTAGAGTATCCTTTGATCGTGATCTTGTATATTATCGTATATATTTAAACCACCGGAAGAAAAATACAAAAATATAAAACATACAAAAACCATAAAAAATATAAAATCAAGAAAATCCAAAAATATTTTTCATTTTTAAAACGGGCATGTCTTTTAGTACGGTAATATTTAAGGCCTTAGAAATGTTGATTAAAATTGACACGGCGCCATAAATAGAGTTCGTATAAAAGTTGTACATGTTTTAAAACATGCCCATTATGGCTTGTAGTTAGTTCAGACTGCAGCCCGCTTTTCGCATTAAAGTCACGTATTTCTTATAAAAACGTTGGCTCACAACGGGAATTCATTTTCTCGGGCAAGGTTTACTTTAAAACCTTGTAAAGGACTCAGTTTACTTTATGACTTGGTCTAACACAAATTAGTGTACGTATCAGTGCACTTATTTTGTTAAAATAAGAGAAATCTTATTGCCACCAGAATCGTTCCAAACAATCACTAAACCGGAAAATGTCTTCATGGATATTTGCTTCTTTAAATCAATGACTACAGCTCTTTAAATAGAAAACGGGTCCGTGTTTAAGGGGGAGAAAATATTAAATCTTTTTGGTGTTAAAATTGATCTTCAAAAAGGTTTTTCAGAAAATATAATCTAATCATCATCATCATTATATGTTTTGTGTGCTTTATGTGGTATATCGTTTGAGGACTAGGTGTTGTTTGCACTTCAGCGTTAAGTGTATTTGATTGTGTTATTTTTTTAACATTAAGACTTTACGGGTTAGTACTGTGTTAAATCACTTGGTAATCCAAGTGTTATTTATTTAACATGACTAACGGGGGGACTACATTTGCAATTTAGGCATTTAAGGGGTCAAAAGTGTCAAAAGGTATAATACCCTTTGACCAAGTCAACACTATTACTCCCCCCCCCCCCCACTCCCGTTTGTCTGCATCGCAAAAACACACACGACTCAACCACAACCGCCATTGTTAAACCTTGCACAAACCTTCGATCCTTGATTTTTTGCTTCCTAATCTGTGCATCCAACTAGGTATTCATTCATGTTTATATGCTTGTTACAGTTCTATCATCTTAAACATTCCTATCATTCAACCCGTTATAAAGATTTAACCTAATTTAGGGCTTTTGAGTTTTGCGATGAAACTGTAAAATTGATTAGTGGGATATGCTTAGATTGCCTAGATGCACAAAGGTCTTGCCCAGCTTTCTTTAAAACGTTGCCAAACTCCAGGAATTGTAAAGTCAAAGTTAAGATCGAATCCCAGTCTCGGATTGCGATGATCATTGCGACACCACATTGTGATGCTTCGTCATTGCGGTGAGTCATTCCGATGGCCATTGCGATGATTTATTGCGATGGGTCATTCCGATGGCTCATTGCGATGGCTCATTGCGATGGGTCATTACGATGATGCATTGCGATGGCATATTGTGATGGTGCATTCTGATGCATTATTACGATGGCATTGTAATGGTATTGCGATGGGGACATATTGTGATCATTTCTCAAACATTGGGATGGAAACACACTTATTACGATGGAACTTAGATATTGTGATGATTTTGTGATTGCGATAGGATTGCGATGGTTTCACATTGCGATAGGTGTAAGATTGCGATAGGATTGCGATGCTTAAACGTTCCGATGTTTGTAGGATTCCGATGGATGGTTGTAAGATTGCGATGGATTTAGGATTGTGATGCATTGTTTATTCCGATTACTTGAAAGATTACGATGATTTGTTTTGGCATACATTGTGATAGCTTATAGTCTTATGTTAACACTATAAAATTGTGATGAGTAATAGGATTGTCATGCTAGTATTATGTTAGGTGGCACATATAGACTTGTGTCGTGATCAAGTTATTGTTGTTCTATAAATGTAATACATTAATGATTGTTGTGTGTTTCTGCAAATGCTACAACTTGACATAGGTTTAACATATATATGTTTTGTGTATATCATTTGTGTTTATGTCATCAAAGCAGGAAGATGTCGATCACAAAAGAACAACATCGACAACGTGATCTCGAACTTGTTTCACTCAACAACAGGCTACCATATGCTGAGAACAACTCTCGTTTGCAAGAGGATTTTGATCCATCTTTAGCAGCTTTCAAAATCGCCACGGATATTCTTGACATCTCACCTATCAAAGATGCATTCAGAGGTACTGCCTCTGTTCCCGAAGTCTACGTGCACGAGTTCTGGACCACTGCAACACTTTCTAAAAAGACTATCTCATTCCAACTAAACAAAACGCCAATGATACTTAACTTGAGCATCTTTCGGCAACTGTTTAACTTTCCTAAGTTAGCACAAGGAGAACAATTTGTGGCTAACCCAAAGACCGATGAATTGTTTCGAGTCATTCGTGCTCTGAATTATGAAGGTGAAATCCACAACCTATCCCAGTTCAACACATCACACATAGGGCAACCCTGGAAAGCACTTATCACCATCATTGTCAAATGTCTTACTGGAAAAACTAGGGGCTCCGACGTAATGAGACCACCTCAGGCTCACATATTTTGGGGACTTTACACGGCATCTAAAGTAGACTATGCACTCCTTATCTGGCAAGAATTTTGTTATCAATTTACTAGAACCAAGAAAAACCTGTGCATCTTCCATTCCCAAGATTCACCAAGCTCATCATCAACCACTTTATGAAAAGTGACCCAACCATTGACACTCGCGGGAATTTGTTCTACCACACAAAAGATGATGACTATGTGATCCTACAAATGAATGCGGATACTCACTCCACAAAGTATTCATTACGTCCAGCTCTAGTACCTGACACAATGATCAATGAAGGAATCAAGGAAAGTGATAAATATCAAGAGATGCTTAACGATATTGACACACAGTTTCGACGACCAAATTCACTTCCCTTAGAGAAGCAAAAAGGTAAACGAAAGAAAAGAGTTTCAAAGCGACAATCGACTGCTTCCTCCAAAGATAAAGGCACAGGGAAAATGCAAATAGTTGATGAAGATGATGATGATGAAGATGAGATGATCCATACTGAGAATGAACAGGAAGAAGAAGTACCACTCAGAAGGCCAAAGAAAGCAAACCAAACCAAAGGTAAAGAAGCAAGTGTTGCTTCAGATGAACCAGCTCAACAAACCATTTCTGAAGCCAAACGACTGCGTATTATTCTTCAACAAAGCAGAGAGGAGGCTTTTGCAACTTCCACAGGATCAGGCTCAAGACTGTTTGAGGACTTAGAGGAATTTGGTAATCCTGATGCTGACATGGCATTTTATGAAGATCCTAACGATGAAGATGTTTATGAAGATGCTGATAACTTCCATTTTGAAAGTCGTGAGCAGAGTGAAGAGGGTGGTAGCAGTGCAAACACAGATACAAGTTTGTTATATCATGATGTCAATATCAACACATCTTTACCGGAACCAACTCACATGGTGATAAACGATGATGCTCATGCAACTTTCATACCAGAAACTCAACTTCAAAGTAAGTCTACTTCCGGCTCTGACAATGTTATGAAATATCTTAATTTGGAAGGGGAGGGTGTCGAGGTGACAAATACTGATCCATCGACAAATAAAAACATGGTGGATGTTCCTATAACTTCTGTTACATCAACCACCATTCCACCACTATCCACCCCGGTCATCATTGATGTCATAACACCAACAATCACACCAGTACCTGTTGAACAACCAGTATCAACTACCACCCCAACGACTAAATCTACACCGTCATCAATAGCCGAACAACCTGTATCAACTACTGCCCCAATCACTGAATCTACACCATCACCTATCCTTGAACAACTCGTATCATCCACCACCACTTTAACAGTTATGGTTACACCTCCACCATCAGTACAACAAGTATCATCCACCTCCAACCCATTCCTCATAGTCAGTGATCCACTAATCCAGTCTCTTCAACAACAGCTGGAGGCTCAAGCTAAACAAATAGCTTCACTGACTGAAAGATACACCACTCCTGACACACAACCTCTCAAAGAACCGCAACCTGATGAGCCTACACTTAAGAAAATATCCGACAGAGTGTCTAAACTTAAAGAACAACACAAAACATTTCTTCGAGAAAATAAAACTCGTGACAAAGAGAATGCTGCCTTTCTTGGGTCAATTAATGAGAAGATGACCAAGATCATTCAACGAGAAGTAAAGTCATACGTTGATCAGGAGCTACCAATTATTTTCGGTATTGGTTTATCTACACTTCAACTAATGACATTATTGCAGACACGACTGAAAGATATGGGGGCTCATAAATCGAAAAATAAACGAAAAGTTCTGCAATATCTCAACAAAGCAATTATTGAAGATACACATGCAGATACTACCGACTCTGAGTCTGACAATGAAGACGAGCTAGAGGAGGAAGATAATGAGGATAACGGTGATGAGGATGATTGTGAAAATGATCAAAATGAGGAAGAGGATAAGGAAGGAGATGAGGAGGAAGAAGAGGATGAGGAAGAAAAGGATAAGGATGAAGATGAAGATGAGGACAAGGATACAGATGAGGATGAGGATGACGATGATGATAATGACGACGGTAATGGAACCAACAAGGGTGATAAGAATGACAAAACGGGTACTAATGCCGAAGAGTCAAATAAGGATGAAGGTGATAAGGCAACTGAGAAAGGTATTGAGGCAGCTGCAGAAAGCGTTGCTGAAACCACAGAAAAGACGGTGGAGTCTAGTGTACCAGAATCTTAGCATATTGACACAGGTATATCTACCGAACCAGTCTTTACTACTGATTCTTACAATGAATCTATAGAAAATATGCTAGAAGACAAAATTCATGTGTCTACGCAACAAGAAGAACCCACATGGTCAATGCTAGAAGACGAAATTCCAGTCTCTATGCCAAATGATGATATACCGGTGACACAAGAACAACCTTCAACACCATCTGAAGATCAGCACATCTCTGATATGGAAGTTTAAGACTTAAATATGCCAGAACCAACGTTTGTTGAATCTCTTATTATCGATGACACGGTACAGAAGCAACTCTAGCTTACAAATGCAGCACCACAGCATCCTTTCGACACAGCAACTGAAATGGAGCAGACTCAATTCCTAAACAATCCTATCGATTTCTCGGCCTTTCTAAGATATTCTCATGGGAAACTGACAATGACTCCAGATCTTATCAAAATGGCAGCCGCAAATGTAGACTTCTTTGATACTTTGAAGATCAGCCATAATGAGGCAGAATATCACTTAAATGAGCTTACAAAGGCAATGAGAGCGACGACTACGAGAATTTAGACTCCAGTGTTACGACCTCTTACACCCACAGTCATCATCGGTTCTGCAACGATCCCAATAGAGCACTTTGTATCTCACGATCTCGAGTATCTTGAAAAAGGCGCGAAGAAATATGCCACATCACTTACTATGCTCAAGGCTGTTAATCTGGAGAACGTTCCATGGATCAAAGATAAAGTACCTGATGCATTATGGAGAAGGAAACTGCTCAAGTTTTATGATACTTTTGCATCACTTGACATCTCTCACTAGAATGCAAAGAAAAGGTTAGCTTACAATCACTTCCATCGTCCAAATAGAGGTTCTTCTATTTTCTCAGCTCACATAATCAAAAGCATCCAAGGAGCAACCACTCAGACGGTATTCGGTTATGATTACTTAAATGTAATCGTGTTTAAACGTACTGATGAGAAAGAATATCGAATTGACGAAAGTGATCTCTAGTACCTTCAACTTGAAGACATCGAAGATCTTCTGTTGTTATTGGCTCAGGAAAAAGTCGACCATTTGGTTCCTGAGATAGTCATTGCTTTGAGCTCCAACCTTCGTCAATATGCAAGAAAAATCGTCATTCAAAATCGGGTGGAAGATTTTCAACTTAGAGTGGAGAGCTATCAGAAACAGCTAAACCTACAACGTCCCCATGCAACTCCGCTCAGTAATTTTCACAAGAACAAGAAGCCGTACATGGGGACCACGACACTGGAAGCAGGGATATTTTATCCAAATGAGACTGGCGTCATGCAGTTTATGCGATTCTCCGAACTGCACAAATTCAGCGATGGTACGCTCAAGCATGTTCGAGACGATCTGACGGTTCTCAATGCCGACCTACCGCTTCCAGCAGTCAAGTACACCTGGACAAGCCAGTGCAAAAAGGGAGCAAAGTACGCGATCAAGAAGATCGAGGAACTTTTAAGGAAGCGCCGGTTTCTACGAAGTGTGGAACGATTCGTAGGTGGAAGGCCATATGGAGCTCACCATAGGTTCACGGAACGATCCATTTAATTATGGATCGTCTTATAACAGGTCAACTACATATGTCTATTATTGTGAATATGTTAATTTTTATATAATCAGCTTTTGTGGCATGTTGTAGTGTAAAAGTATGATATTTTTCAAGAATTTCTCTCGAGATTCTAAATCTTTCAGACATATCGTACTCAAGCACTACAACTAACCCTCATTAATTTGAGGGGGAGCATTAATATGTTCTTTGGCCAACATCTAATTTCATTTGATTACCCAAAGACCGGTTAATCCATTAATATTCAAAATATTGATGGCTAACATTTTGGAAAGGGGAGAAAATGGGATTAAGGAGACTTAATGATACTTGGCTAAACAATGAAAAAGGCTTAAAAGATAAACCAACTTAATATGTGTAATGCACATGTTAAGGGGGAGCATTTTGATGAACAAAACACTTAAGGCACAAAAACTTTGATTATAATATCACAAGTGCTTTAAGTGATTTTCAAGGATTTTTCATGGTGATAATACTTACTCAAAACACACTTAATTCACGACGAACGTGGTGACAAAAGGGTGGTAGGATAAGGTACTAGTCCAACGATTCATCAGAACCGATGGAATCTTCCCAAGGAAAATTCCCTAGATAGAATTAGAAGTCCTAGGAAAGATGGAGAAAGATTGTGAACGTAGCTGAATGCCGACCAAGTACTTAAGCTAGCACTGGAACAATCACAACAAGGTGATAGTGATGACGTATTGGTAAGCATTGAAGGGGTTGAAGAATGAAAAAGAATTGTAAAGATAAAGGGTGTAAAGAAAGAAGCCCTCTTACAACTTTAGGCAGAAACCGGGTTAATACATATGCTATTAAGATCATATTTTTTAATGATTCTCGATATTGAAGATAGACATCATGGACCCAGTGATGCAATGCACAACCCATCCCAGCTAACTCAAATATCTCTCAAAAGGTATTTGTTTTAATCATACGGAGTTCAACACGTTATCTATTGGTTTATTCACTCCGAGTAGACTGATATTGAATAGGTGGCAATCCTCTCCAGCCATCACTCACTAAATCAAAACGCACTATCGAGTCTAGAGCCACGAGATCATCAAAAGTCTCATTAGGACACCTTCCATTTATTCCTTACTTCTTCACACACTGTGAAAAGTAAGAGATTTTTATGAGTCGTACGCAGTATTCCTGTAATATTGCCAGAACATCCGAGTGATACGCAAGTATCACAATGAAGATGGAAATCCTGCTTGAGCCAACATCAAACAAGCTCATGGTAGGTGACACGTGCGGTTATTTAAGAACCAATCTTGTGAAAACTAGAAAGAAATAGTAGTTTAATTCTTAATTGAACATAAACTCGTTCCAGGCCTCTATACATTATCGTATGATCTTGCCAGAATACTCAGAGTGACACTCTTTGGTGTTCACAGTGACGAGTGGAAATCCTTCTAGTGTTAACATCAAAAAGCACTTGGTAGGTGACAAGCAAGATTCTATTTGAATCAAGCTCGTGACAACTGGAAAGCAACGATGGTGAAAATCTTAATAGAAATTCACTTGTTCCAGGTTTCATGAATTGACGGCTTCAATCATAAGGATTTTTAATCCAAATGATTCACTCTTTATGTTCGCAGTAAGCTTTGGACGGTCGAATAAAGAGAACGGGTTTACCCGCGAAATCCTGTCAGGAAGTTACTTAATTGAAACTATCCGTGACGGGTACGATATCTAATATCGTCCAACGGTCTTCACCAACCGGAGGTAAAATGCTACCAAATTAGAATAAAATCTCAAAGCCATTTTATTCGTGTCTTATTATGTTGCTGCATTCTAAGACGGTGGCGTTGTGGTGTACTTGTTGAAGTCGTCCTCACATATTTATTCCTTCTGCATCAAATATTTCTGCAAATTCAAGAAAGTATGACCTAAAAGTCTTCCGTTGTATCGAATATGAAACTTTCAAGAATTCAACAAAGGATAAGTGTGTGGGACATGAAGTCACGAAGAGGCGAACATCACAAGAAGATAAAGACTGCACGTGAAAGGCCAAAAGAACGTGTTCCAAGCAAAAAGCTAATATTATTCAACACATATTCACAAAAAGAAGAAAAGTTAAAGAAAGAAACAGAAAGTGAACTACGAGCTCAAGAAAAAGATCTAACATGCTAGATTAGGATTTTGTAAATTTGGAGTGACCTCCCTTTGGGGGAGATTGTTGGAAATACGTTTTTACGTATAAAGAAAGTCTCGGTCACTCCAACAATATAGTTATAGGCTTGTAATAGTGTTTAAGTTACATTTATGTTAAGCCCGACCCATGAGCATGTTCATGGGCCGGAGGCCCAAGTCTATTAAGGACTTGGGTATATAAACCTCTTTCCACCATTGAAATAGGTGTTGGTTGTTTCATTTCTCTAGTTAATACACATACTTTTCTCTACTTCTCTCTCTTGTTTCTCTCTCTAGAAATACATCAACCCTCTTGAAATACAAAGATTATCATTGTTCTACATCACCACAACCTCATATTGAACCCATTCCTGAAGCCGTTGACATTCATATGTCAGCCACATACACTACCATTTTAGCCCCCGACACCACCCATGCAGGCCCAAATACCTCCTCAGACTCCCCACCCCAAAATTTTCACTTAGCCAAACGCTAAAGGACTGTTGGGGTGTTCTCCCTTGGTGGTCCTAGCCATGTAGCAGAGAGAACCACCACCACCAGTGTGGTTGGTGCTATGGGTGTGGCTTGTGAGAACCCGTACTTTCCCAACATTATTTTATTCTTTTTATTCGTGCTTCTTGAATTTTTCCAACGTATTATGTTTTCTTGTATTGCTATATGTAAATCCTGAGATTTTAAAATTATACTTTTTTTAAGTATTTTTCTGATCATCGATAAATATTTTGTATGGAATTATAAATTTTCATTTTATTTTTCCATATTTATTTCAAATCAATGTACAACGAGAATTCCTAGTGATCGCTATACCGACGGATGCCCAAAATTTTACGTTTACTTATCGATTGTTTCGATAATTAATATTTTCGATGATGTCGTTTTAATTACGTATTAAGTCGTGTCGAGAAATCGTATAATCATTTTTACGATGCATTGTAACCTTTGAAAAGTATTTTTACGAAACCCGAGCCCCGTAAATATTTTCAATATTTACCAATAACCATTTTCTACCCTTTAAAACTATTAATTGTTTTTAGGTCCACAAGTTTTAAAGTTTACAAAACTAGTCCTTCCACTTACTACCACTATATAAACATTTTCTTTTTATCTTTCTCCACTCAAACACACAACTAGCTAAAAAAAACACACATTCTCCTCCCACTCCTCTTTTATGCCGCCACCTTCACCACCATCCACCATGATTCAATCAAAACAAAAACAAGACCACATCTTAGAATTCAATGGTGATTCTAATGATATCAAAATCATGAACATGCATCAAAATTTGAAGAACTTATGATTTCATGGATTGTATGATGTTGTAATCATCTTACATATGTTATATTTGGTAAGATTATCATGTTTTGATCCTTAAAAGTCTTGTTTTTAATCTTTGATTTTTGTTAGATTTTTCATACAAGTGTTTTTATGAGTGTTTGGTTGATGGGTATGATAGTATAGTGATCCTAGGGGTATGGGAATGATTGGTTTTGAGTGAAAATAGATTAGTCATGTTTTCTAAAAAGCTAATTTGGGACAGCAGCCTTAAACAGTATGTTTCGTGGGTTTAAGGTCTGTGAAAGACTGAGATTATTTGAGATTGTTGTAGAGTTTTCCGAGACGGTCGTTTTGGTATAAGATAGAGCTTATAACTCATTACGAGTCAAAAGTTATGCTAGTTTTAGTTTTCGTGTACCGGGAGACGCAAGTCGGCACAATCCGAAATTGTGGCTGATTTTGGGTCAACTCTCGGGGACTTTAGGCTTGGTTAGATAGTTGATACTACTGATTTTCAAAGTTTACAAACTGAGTTTGTTGAGTCTAGTAGTGGTTTCAAAAGACGGATTGTCGAGATAGTATTTTTAAAGTGGTCCAAACGGTGTTACAAAACAAGTGTACAAATCTGTCCTAAAATTTGGAGTCGAGTAAAGCGTCGAGCTGATGGATTTTAAAGTGTGAAATTTGGCTCAAAATTTGGTGAGGTCTTATACAGGTTATAAGTGACCTTGACACCAATTTTCATGTAAAACGGACAAGTCTAGATAGGGTAGATCGGTGTGTACATTCGGGGTGTACTTGCTGATTTTTATTTTGGACACGTAGTTCAAATGCTTGTGTTGCGTGAGTTTGAGTGTTCACCATTGGACATGGTGACTTACTCAAGTGCTTAGTCATTATATAAATGACTTAGCTACTGGTCCAAATAAGGGTAAAGGATAGTTTGACTTACGTTGACTTGGCGTCGTATGACGAGTCATTTTCAAGTGTTATAACGAGTAACGTTGGATAAATGGGTAGTATGAATTCATTTGATTCGTGTCAATGGTTTTGAAACGTGTATACTTTGAAAACATTTGAGTCATGTTATATTTGGTATATATATCGATATTGAGTTCGAGTCTTAACGCGCGCCTTATTGTGATAGGTTGCGGTTTTCGTGTTTTCCCCGAGCATCCATATCGTCGGTGATCGTCTCACTACATTGTTTCTACTCATTTGCTGAGTACCGTGATTGACTTAACACGTGGCTAAGGGCCACGAAATTTCTAAGGATCAAGGAGGAGGAATTGTTTAATTTGCGTGTTTGGATTAATTCCTACTTGTTATGAAGGTATAGTCACTCCTAGCATTTTAGTTTTGATGTTACTAGTACTTTGATTCTTTTTATTCGTGAATTTTGAATTCCTTGGGTGAAACCCACTGAGATTATAGATACTTAGGGCATATTAGGACTTAAGACACTTGCGTGGCGATTTGGTATAGCCTAAGTGTTGCTTGATTGAGGTTAGGTAGCTAAATGGAGTTGTTTTTATAGTATGGAAATCACCACAGAAACAAACAGGTCATGGCAAAATTTTCTTAAACATATGACCTTGTTTTTATTTAAAAAATGGATACCCACTGATGTGATTAGTATGTGTTGAGTTGGATGGAAACGGGAAGTGTCCGGATGAGTCCGAAACGGTCGTTTTACTAAACTAGGTCAAATCTGAATGTTATGCTTAAAACGTGGGTAAATTGACTTGGGTAAAAAGGATTAATTTATGATTTTATGACTTTTTACAGTAGCTACAAATATAATAAAACTTCTCTTTTTGGTTTCGTGTCAAAATCTTTTACCGATTGGGATTTATGCTTAATCTACCGTAAGGTACGAAAGACGTTTACAACTTTCTGTTTTGATAGTCTGTCACTAAAAATGCATTTCCGTTGATTGAAAATAGTTCTAGGGATGTTCTTTCCCAACTTTTAAAGGCAAGAGAAATACCTATACATGTCAAGAAATTTCACCTCCTGTACAATTATAGATTTTTAGATATGACCAAATCTTCACAGCCTTTTTCAGAAAACTGAATACAGTCCCTTGTTTTGGTTTTTCAAACCGAGTCTTAAACGTGTTCGGAACCCACACATAAATGCTTGGACTATCATACAAGGTTGATATTAGGTTATTACAGTAGGTTCAAGGTGTTGGGTCAAAATTTTAACTTAATCTTAGGTCTCGCCATCGCACGCAAGTTACCTAGTCATACTATGTCCCACCACTTCTAAAACGTTATTGCTTCATTGAACGCATTCTTATTACGCGTCACCATTGCATAGGTCCGTGAAGACTTCTTTTTGCTCAGCCCCTTTTACCTTGTGATTACTTACTAAAGGTGAGTTCATAGCCCCTTTTTACTTGAACAATGTTTCTAAATGCGGGGTGAGATTTTACATGGTGGAACACATCCATTTAAAACTGTATACTATCCAGAACTTGTATGCTATTCAGACTTGTATGCTTTCCAACAGTTTTCATTGATATTATTGCTTATAGTTAATAGCCTTAAGTTTCCTCTCTTGATCATGAACCGTTAATCGTCCCGTATGCTTTGCGCTAAGCGCGAATGTTGTGGGTGGATCCATCAGGATTGACAATCCCCGTCCCGATTACTGATACACTGATTTTACGTGGGTTCTAATTTCTCACAGAATCCTCTCGAATTGATCTCGGTCTTAAGTGGAATGATTTGTTCTTGGTTAATAAAAAGTGGTTGGTTTGTTTATCTATTTTAAACTAATGACAAGAAATTAAGTGTCGAAGAGTAAAATCAAAGACTTAAATGATTACAGTGAAAAGACGAATTTGAAATTAAATGTTTGAAATCTTTAATTATTATCTTAGAAAAATAAATGGACATTCAATAAAAACTAACACTTGGAAACTTTGTGAAAAATAAGAACTAAATTGGAATTTACTAAAAGAAAGTAAGAACGGAGTAAAGCAAAATAGGCTAAATCGGAATAAGGGGAAAAAGCATTCAATCGGAATACATTCCGATCGGGTGATCGGAATGCTTAGAAAAGCTAATGATCGGAATACGGGCAAATGACCCCAATCGGAATACTGTGAATTAGGCCAATCGGAATGTACTAAACTTCCCAATCGGAATAACGAAATTGGCATCAATCGGAATATAGGACAAAATGAGACAATCGGAATACACTAACACCCACCGTCGGAATATGAGACTCACCAATCTGAATATTAAAACCCTCTTCCGATCGGTCGATCGGAATAAAGGGGGGGGGGGGGCTTTGGTCGGAAAACTCAATCGGAAAAGGGCTTTCCCTTTCCGAAATTGGTGCTAAACCGAGGCTAAAAGCAAGGAGATAAGCTTATTGAATAAGCTAACTACCTAACAAACTCGAATCCAATAGTAAGCTGATCAAATAAGCACTAAAAACAACTTTGCTAAACTCAAAATAAACAACTTTTAAATCAAATCAATAAAAAGATGAACTTTTTATAAAACTTTAAAAAGTAAATAAACTAAATCAACCAATAAGCCAAAAAGAACAAGGATCTTAAAGCTTATTAGTGTATAAACTTAAGGAAACATAAAAAGTAATAAACTTTTTAAGCACAAATCATTGATGAACAACACGGATCATACGAGATTTGTACCAAAATCAATAAAAGTAAAAGAAAGGAAGGATGAGATTAAAGATTAAAAGATAAAACTTGAACTTGATTAATGAAAAGTAATACAAATGTTTTGATCTAGAAATGGAAAAAGATGAAATCTAGTGAGAGAAAGTTATAAACTTTCTCTCTCTAAAACTAGAGAAAATGAAAACTAAGCTAAGCTAAGTGTGTGAAAATTTGTGAAGTAAGGGCTTTATATAGGCGTATGTATGGTGGTGATGGGCTTTTGATTGGGCTTTGATTTGGGCTCCTTTTTTCTTCTTTCTTCTTTAGTCTTCATGCGTCTTTAAATAAACGTTTCCACTTTGGATTTGAGGAGTGTCGGTGAATTATTCCAACTCGTCTTATAATCTATTGTTTTATAGACTCGAGTTCTTCGACATATATGAATCTTCCATCTTTGGCTCTATTATTCGATAAATCTTCAAATAGGCACAATGACTTCAAATCTTTTGCATTTCTTGGACAATAGACTTCGTCTTGAGTCTTTTTCCTTGATAAAACCCGTGCAATCCCATGTTTTCTTCAATATTCATCCGGTTAGCTCTGAAAACATAATAAACACAAAAACCACGCATAATTCCAAACAAATGATATTAAATACGTGTTTTGGTCTTGTTTTAGCCAGAATTAAGTGGTAAAAGGATGGGTGTTTTCACACCTATCAAATCCCCTACACTTAACCATTGCCATGCCCTCATGTAATTCTTAGTGACAAAGCACAATTACACTTTTCTCATTATCAATCAACCTTGGCCTTATTAAAATTCTACTAAACAAAAATTTAAAGTACTAAGAGAAATTAAAATTTTAATGTAAACAAGAGAATAGAAAATAACTTACGTGGAAATAACTTGTAAAGAGATCGAGGACTTACATTAGGGCTTCGGTGCTGCGAAGATTTATCACCCTCAAGTTTCACGTTCCCCAAACTAAGCTTAAAAACGAGATCATCGTTATTATAAGTTAGCAATTCAAACACTTACACACATGGCTTAATTAAATGCTTAGACTCCCTTATTCCTAGGTGTATCTCTTATATTTTATTTTTGTCTTAGAATGATCATGAAGATGCATTTTTGGACTTATTTCGATAGTTTATTAGGGCTGAAAAGCAAAGTAGGACGATTTGATCAATAGTTAGCTAAAGGACAAAATCTTTTAAAACTGCTTCTCGGGATATCAAAAAGTTCATATCTTGGCATAACTTGGTTCGCGATTTGAGACCTTTCTCGGGCCGATATTTGGCATGTACTTCATACTTCATATCTTGAGAGACGTTCTTGAGATAATGGTCTTCTCATCGTAATAGAGTTTCTTCACTTGGAGACTTTTGAGGGGTACTCCAACTTTGTTGACCACGACTTCATGATTATTCTTCAATCTCTAATTGGGATTTTGAGATACAACGATCCGCCTCCTTTTCGGACTTGGATCTATTTATCCTCATACCGTGTTAGGTTCTTTTCGGATAGACTTCTCCATGATCTTTATGGGAGTTGATTGCTTTTCGTCGTGAGTCTTGATCCTTCATATTGATTTTGGGAATAATGCTTTTCACATCACTTTTGGATCTTCAGCAATAAAATGGAATCCTCATGCCTTGTTAGGGCCTTTTCGGACTCGCCAATCTTCGCGCCCCGCTTCATAAGTTATGCCTTGGCTATGAACTCTTATCATTACCGAGCAAATTTTAAACGATCTTGGGCTAGAAGCTAAGTAACTTTTCAAATCGTACGACCTTACTTATTGCAGATAAGTTATTAGCAAGTGATGGGAGAATAGGCAAGTGATTACACCAAGTGAGCTTGTGCAAGAATACCGACTTATAACTGACTCTATCATTTCTCGTCCTCCACAATTTTAAATCTCAAGTAATGAGACTCGTGGATACTTAGCCTAATAAACCAATTGAGGTTTACATGGTTAAGGATACTAGCTAGAATAGACTTGGATAAGTCTATTCGGGTTGAGTCAAAATAAACGCAACGGGCCTAATATGTCAAAGATTTCAAAACTAGCTACACCACTTTATTAATATTTTTGATTTTATCGCGGGATATATACATATGAAAGCAACGATAAAAATTTAAAAATTTCGACTAAATGGCCAAAGTTAATTAAAAATTTGAAAAATGTTGAAAAAGATGATTTTCCGGTTAAATGAAGGCATTTTCATGGAAAAGTCCACTTAAAACTTCGATAGAAGTCCCCCTACACTTAAGATAAACATTGTCCTCAATGTTTAAGCATGTGGGAAAGGTCTCCCCTACACTTATGACATTGTGCACGTTGGTTAACTCAAGTTAAGGAAGAGACGACTAAAGTGATCAATTTCAAATGTGAGTATGAAGAAAGTTGAATCACGATAGTTGAGAGATAGAACCGGATTTCGGATAACACGGGAGCACGGTTCTTCAAAGATTCCAAGAGTGCACTTATCCCTGTAATCACATCACCACACAAATACAAACACCTATGTAGGTCCCCCTACACTTAGGAGGTAAAAACATAAAAGGATAGATACTCGGGCTGCCTCCCGAGGAGCGCTTGTTTTTGATAACCGAGTCACGAGCCTGACTCGACCCAAATTCAGTTCATGGGGAACGTGGTGAGGGATGGAATCATCTCCTGAGAGATGTCCTCACCAAAGTACAACTTCAGACGCTGGCCATTCACCTTGAAATTGGGCCCATTTGGCTGAGAAAGCTCAATGGTCCCATACGGAAAGACGTTGGCGACGGTGAATGGACCAGACCAGCGGCTCTTCAAGTTGCCAGAGAAGATCTTCAACCGAGAGTTAAAAAGTAAGACTTGATCACCAACGTGGAACTCTCGGTTCTTGATTTTTGCGTCATGAAGGATCTTCGTCTTCTCTTTGTAGATCAGCGAGTTCTCATAAGCTTCATTCCTCAGTTCGTTGAGCTCGTTGAGTTGGATCTTGCGATGATCACCGGCTTTGTTGATGTCGAAGTTAGCCCACTTCAAGGCCCAGTGCGCCTTATGCTCTAGCTCGATGGGAAGGTGGCATGCTTTTCCGTACACAAGACGATAAGGTGTACAACCGATCGGGGTCTTGTAAGCAGTACGGAAAGCCCACAGAGCATCATCTAACTTATCGGCCCACGCGGCATGATGCTCTCCCACAGTACGCTCCAAAATTCGCTTCAATCCACGGTTGGATATCTCGGCCTGCCCATTGGTTTGGGGATGATAGGCGGTGGAAAAACGGTGATTGACACCATACTTAGCCATGACTCTTGCAAATTGATCGTTGCAAAAATGAGTCCCGCGGTCACTGATAATAGCACGAGGAACGCCGAATCGAGCGAACAGCGATTTCAAAAAGTTACAAACCACCCTTGCATCATTAGTAGGTAAAGCTTTGGCTTCAACCCACTTTGAAACATAGTCAACGGCTACAAGGATGTATTTGTTTCCTTTAGAGGAAGGGAATGGCCCCATAAAGTCGATACCCCAAACATCAAAGATTTCACACTCTTGAATGAAATTCTGAGGCATCTCGTCTTTATGTGTGATCGTGCCTTGTTTTTGGCAAGCATCACATCGTTTAACCATCTCGTGAGCATCACGATAGATGGTGGGCCAATAAAATCCCGAATCAAACACTTTTTTGGCGGTGTAATTGGGACCAAAGTGACCACCGGTGGGTCCTTTGTGGCAAGCATCAAGGATTTCGAAAGCTATCGGTCCATCAACACATCGGCGAATAATCAAGTCGGCACATTGTTTGAAAAGATACGGGTCATCCCAAAAGTAAGTCTTGATGTCTTTGAAGAACTTTTTCTTTTGCTGGGATGTTAACCCGTCAACGAGGATTCCACCCGCCAAGTAGTTTGCAATGTCCACAAACCACGGGGTTTCATCAGCAGTCGAGTTGATAGACATTAAGGTCTCCAGGGGAAAAGAATCATTGATTTCTTTGTTCGGATGATCTCCCTGGTAAGGATCCTCAAGTCTGCTGAGATGATCCGCGGCTAGGTTTTCAGCTCCTTTTTTATCGCGAATTTCGATTTTAAATTCCTGGAGCAGCAAAACCCAGCGAAGAAGTCTTGGTTTGGAATCTTGCTTTGTCAACAAGTACTTCAACGCGGAATGATCGGTATACACAATTGTGGTAGAAAGGACAAGATAGGGGCGGAACTTTTCAAAAGCATAGACAACAGCTAAAAGCTCTTTTTCGGTTGTCGTATAATGCAATTGTGCCCCCGTCATTGTCTTGCTAGCGTAATGGATCGGTTGGAAGTGTTTGTTCACTCTTTGTCCCAGAACCGCTCCAATAGCAAAATCACTAGCATCGCACATCAACTCAAAAGGCAGCTCCCAATTAGGGGTAACCAAGACAAGTGCCTTAGTAAGCTTATCCTTAAGCGAGTCAAAGGCTTCAAGACACTCTTTGGAAAAGATAAAAGGAGTATCTTTTTCCAAGAGGTGGGTCATCGGGCGAGCGATTTGAGAAAAATCTTTGATGAATCGACGGTAGAAGCCCGCATGACCCAGGAAACTTCTCACACCCTTCACGGTTGAAGGTGGAGGCAACTTTGCGATAACATCGACTTTAGCACGGTCTACTTCAAGACCGGCTTTGGAAATTTTATGTCCCAGCACGATGCCTTCTTTTACCATAAAATGGCATTTTTCCCAATTCAGAACAAGGCGAGTGTCTTCGCACCTCTGTAGCATACGTTCCAAATTGGCAAGGCAAGAAGAGAAGGAATCCCCGAAGACCGAGAAATCATCCATGAAGACTTCCATGGTTTGTTCAACCATGTCATGGAAGATAGCTAACATGCACCTTTGGAAAGTCCCGGGGGCATTGCATAAGCCAAAAGGCATTCGTTTATAAGCAAATGTGCCATAGGGACAAGTGAATGTTGTCTTCTCTTGATCTTGGGGATCGATGGGTATTTGGAAATAACCCGAGAAACCATCAAGAAAGCAGTAATATTCATTACCCGCTAAACGTTCAAGCATTTGGTCCATAAAAGGTAGAGGGAAATGATCCTTTCTCGTGGCATCATTGAGTTTGCGGTAGTCTATACAAACTCTCCACCCAGTAACGAGACGAGTGGGAATCAACTCGTTGTGTTCATTGGGAACAAC